>CM069913.1:28084675-28538054 GCA_036172215.1 Camellia granthamiana | reverse complement strand
CGCCCAAGCCTAGCCTGCTTGCCCGATCGACCAGACGGACAGCGGCCGGCGGCTGTGCTCATGTTTTTGTTTTGGGTTCAATGAGTCTAGTCCACTTTCCCCATAACAACCTGTTTTGAACTTATTCGGGTGGGTAAACCTATTGGGTGAAGGGAAAAAAAAAACTGGACCAATTTATTTTGAATTTTGAAACCAAAATTATAAATAAATAAATAAATTACAAATGTTTTTAGCCCAAAAAAGATTTCTTTGTAACATTGCAATTTTCACCAACCCCCTCTCTTTTTTTTTTTATAAAAAAAAGCGGGATGGGCAATCTGTTTAAATTAAACTGTTTGTATACTTGTATTGTATCTATGCCAAATTTGGAATTTTTAGAATGTAAAAGGACAAGTGCATAAGCAGCTCTTTGATTGTGAAATCAAAATATGAAAATTGAAATTGATCTGTTTGTGGCATGCTGTGAATTTCTGCGAAACTGATTGGTGAAAGGTCTGTTTAGATTAAAAATAGTTTTGCTACATTTGTGTTTTAAATTGTAATTTCAGGAGATAGATCGTAGTTTAGCAAATCCTGGTCTCACTCTTCCAAAAGTAGTAGGGTTGTCTTGAGCTTACTTTGTCAATCTTTAGATTCTTTCTCAGGACTTTGTCTCATTTGGCCATTTATCGATCTAAAACTGCATAAAAAACTCGTTATTAGCATTTTAATGTGCCATGGTTCAGTTTAGGCTGTTTGTTAATTAACTCTCTGTGAATACTTAATGTCTCCTTTTCGGTAAGAACCTAAATTTTGTTGCATTAAATCTCGCCTATAGAGGACTAAATGAAGAATGTAAAATCGCACTTTAGCAGCACATAACATGTCTCATTTTGAACCATGGATGTGAATCACATGATAATTATTCCTATAGATAAATGGGAGGTGAAAAATAGTAATTATTATGAATGATATATAAAGTTATTAGATTTCACCCATTTCATTGATTTCTCATGTTTACAAGTAGATGAAACAACATCACGATTTAAAAGCATTCTGTCTACACAAGTATTATAGTTTTTTTCAATTGCGAGCTTAGTACAAACTCAATTCCGGGAGGATTTTTCAATTTGCAGAAGCAACTCCCAAGTCGGCGCTGAGAGTGATGGGCGTAAAGGGCTTGACGTTGTACCATTTAAAGAGTCATTTACAGGTGTGCTTTTTGTTTCTTGCACTTCTTCCCCTTTATGCTGCTTTCTATGAACTGCCAATTTAAGGTTCTTCCAAATTTTGATGTGCAGAAAGTATAGACTTGGGTAGCAGGCCAAGAAACACAACACTATAGAACAAAACACAGAGAACAATGGTGAGTACATTTTACTTTTTGATTAATATTAAAAAATTTCACTACAAAGCAACCTCTCTTGCCGATTGTTCCTCCTTTAGCTGAAAATGAGAACTATTTTTGTCTATACGGATCTTTAGGATCTTGTTGAAAATGGGTTCGAGGAACCTGAAGATGAAGGAGCTTTGACAAATCCCCAAAAGAACCAATTAAAAGAGCAAAGGAAGAAGGATTCAAAGGCTTTCTCTTTTATTCAACAAGGAGTTTCAGAAGCAATCTGTCCAAGAATTATCAATGCAACAAAAGCAAATGAGGCATGGGATATTCTTCAGAAAGAGTATAGAGGCAACTTGAAGGTAAAAACCATTAAACTTCAATCATTGAAAAGAGATTTTGAAAATTTAAAGATGAAGGATATGGAATTGTTGAAGGATTATTTTTCTAGGGTTATGGAACTTGTAAGCCAAATGAAAATTTATGGGGGATAATATTATTAATCAAAGAGTTATTGAGAAAATTTTGATAAGTTTGCCGGGAGAAATACAATCCTATTGTTGCTGTCATTGAAGAAACTAAAGATCTTGCTGATTTGAGTATTGAAGATTTGATGGGATTCAATTAAAGCATTTGAGCAAAGGTTAAGTAGGCAATCTGAAAAGTCAATTGAAAGTGCCTGCAATCCAAACTCAATGTTAGTACCTCTAATTCCCAAGGAAGAGGAAGAGAAGGAGAAAGAAATGCAACCGGAAGAGCAAGAAATGCAAGAGGAAGGTCTAATTTTCAAAGAAAGGAAAATGAAGAGTCCACTCAACAAAAGTGTGAAATTTGCAACCGAAGCAATCATGTTGATAAAGATTGTTGGTTTCGAGAAAGCCAAAATGTTACAATTGCAACAAATTTGGGCATGTCAAGAAGGATTGCCAAGTCAAGAACACTCAACAAGCTAAAAGCTAATTTCTCTGAGGAGCAAGAAATGAAGGGCACATGTTCTATGCTTGTCACAAGGCATCGGATCAAACCAAGGATGTATAGTCTCTCGATAACGGATGTAGTAATCACATGACAGGAGATGAGAGCAATTTTGTGAAAATGGATGCTTCCTCCAGTTCTCAAGTAAAAATCGGGATTGGTGCCTAGTCCAAACAAAAGGAAAATGTACTATTGCTATAAAAACCAAGATGGGTACAAGATTCAGTTATGATGTTTTCCTAGTTCCAGACTTGCAGCAAAATTTGCTAAGTGTTGGACAACTTATGGAGCATGGATATCTTGTTTCACTTTGAAGACGGATTTTTGCAAAATTTTTGACAATAGGGGGAAAAGCCAAGTTGTAGCAAAAATCAATATGGAGAAGAATAGAAGTTTTCCTCTCATTTCCGGTATAGCAATAAATGCGGCTTTGAAGATGGATGTGATTGATAATTCATGGCTTTGGCATAGAAGATTTGGGCACTCGAATTTTCAAAGCTTGAAGCATCTACAACAAAACAATATGGTTTTTGGGTTGCCAACCATTCATGAAGTGCAACATATTTGTCAAGGTTGTGCACTTAGAAAGCATCACCGAGAGTCATTTCCAAAGGAGAAAGCATGGAGAGCTAAAGCACCATTGGAGCTTGTCCATACCGATTGTGTGCGGACCCATGGATACAATCAACTCATGGAGGTAACAAGTACTTCATTATCTTTGTTGATGATTTTACTAGAATGACTTGGGTGTATTTCATGAGACAAAAGAGTGAAGTTTTCTCTATCTTCAAGAAATTTCAAAATCTTGTTGAAAGACAAAGTGGTTGTTTGATGAAAGTATTGAGAAGTGATAGAGGCGGAGAATAACAACTCAAATGAGTTTATGAAATTTTGTGAAGATATTGGAATGGAAAGGCAATTGACTGTTGGGTACACTCCATAACAAAATGGTGTGGCGGAAAGAAAGAATAGAACCATAGAGGAGATGTCCAAGTCTATGCTACATGAGAAAGGGGCTACCCAAAACTTTTTGGGGTGAGGCCGTGTATATAATAGTTTACTTGATGAATAGATTGTCCTACAAAAGCTCTTAAGGACAAAACTTCATTTGAAGCTTGGAGTGAAGGAAACCATCGATGAATCACTTGAAGGTGTTTGGTTGCATTTGTTATGCTCATGTTCCAAAAGAAGTGAGGCACAAGCTTGATGAAAATAGTAAGAAATGCATCTTTGTGGGTTATAGCTCGAAATCCAAAGGCTATAGACTCTTTAGTTTGGATCAAAAGAAGGTTATTATTTGTAGAGATGTTCTCTTGATGAGAAGGTGTCTTTTTGATTGGAAGGAAAAGAAAGTCCAAGATCAAAGCATTGCTTTCAATGAAGAATTGGAAAGTCTACAAGTTGAAGATGTTGCAACTCTTGAATCTCCACAAAGATTGTCACCAATTGCTAGTTCACAATCTTCTCCAAGTTCAAGTTCAAGTTCAAGTTCAAGTTCTTCATCTCCAAGTTCAACTCCAAGAAATATAAGGAGTCTTAGTGATGTGTATGCAAGATGCAATTTATGCATTGTTGAACCTGAAAAGTTTGAAGAGACAATTAAAGATGAAGCATGGAAGAAAGCAATGGAAGATGAAATTCATGTGATTGAGAAGAACAATACTTAGGAGTTAGTGGAGAAACCGAAAGAAAAAGAAATAATTGGTGTGAAGTGGATTTTTCAAAACAAAGTTCAATCCGGATGGCTCTATTCAAAAGAACAAAGCAAGACTTGTGGCAAAAGGGTATTCACAACAATCTGGAATTGATTTCCAAGAAACTTTGCTCCTGTGGCTCGACTTGATATAATTAGAACTATCATTGCTTTAGCAGCTCAAAAGGGTTGGTTCTTGCACCAACTTGATGTAAAATCAGCATTTTTGAATGGAAAATTAGAAGAAGAGGTGTGTGTTTGACCAACTTCAAGACTTTGTTGTCAAAGGTAAAGAAGATAAGGTGTACAAGTTGAAGAGAAGACTTTATATGGCCTAAAGCAAGCACCCCGTGTATGGTATAGTGAAATTGATGCTTACATCAATGAAAAGGGTTTTCAAAGAAGCAAAAAGTGAGCCAACTTTGTATATCAAGAGGCAAGGTACAACCGGTATTCTCATTGTTTCACTTTATATTGATGATTTGGTTTTTACCGGTAGTGATGAAAAATTGATTTGAAGATTTTAAAAGCGAGATGATGAAGAAATATGAAATGAGTGATTTGGGACTATTGCATCATTTTTTAGGCATTGAAATTTACCAAAACAATGGTGGTGTTTTTATTTGCCAAAAGAAGTATGCTCAAACATTTCTTGAGAAATTCCAAATGAAGAATTGCAAAGCAGTTGCTACTCCGTTGATTGTGAATGAAAAGTTGTCAAAGGAAGATGGAAGCAAAGAAACTGAAGCATCTTGTTATAGAAGTTTGGGTAGGGAAGTTTGTTGTACTTAACTGCTACAAGACTGGACATCATGTATGCTACAAGTTATTGTCTCGGTTCATGCACAGTCCAAGCCAAATTTATTTTGGGGTTGCAAAAAGAGTGTTGAGATACATTCAAGGTACACTTGATTATGAAATTTTTTATGAGAAATTTCTTATGCAAAGTTAATTGGATTTTGTGATAGTGATTGGGCCGGATGTGTTGATGATATGAGAAGCACTTCTGGGTATGCATTTTCTCTTTGGATCGTACGTAATTTCATGGTCATCCAAGAAATAACAAACTGTGGCACAATCATCTGCTAAAGTCGAATATATTTCAGCATCATTGGCGACTACACAAGCAATTTGGCTAAGAAGAATTTTGGATTATTTTGGTGAGAAGCAAGGTAAAGCTACTCTAATTATGTGTGATAACAAGTCTGCTGTTGCTATGACAAAGAATCCCGTCTACCATTCTTGTACAAAACACATTGCTATCAAACATCATTTCATTAGAGAAGCTGTGGAAGATGATGAGATTCAAATCAAGTATTGCAAGACTGAAGATCAAGTTGCGGACATCTTCACCAAAGCTCTACTAAGGGACAAGTTTGAAATTTTTTAGAGAAATGTTGGGTGTCACACAATATGGCATTAAGGGGGAGTGTTAAAATTAATGCCATATTTACATTAGATACATTGGATACATTGCATGCATTGGATACATTGAGTTCATACATTCTTTGTATTCATGTATTTTATATTCCATATATTTTATATTTATTAAGTACATTGTCTAGATTATATTCATATACTTAGTTAATTGTAAGGTTGTTTAGGTTCATGGATCTTATTCATTGAACTTTTGTGTAACCTTCTCTATATAAAAGGATGTAAGCCTATGGGCAAATGATATGAATAATAAGAGAGAAAAATTCAATACAAAATAATAGTTCATTATAGAGAGTTTTATCAAAAGCTAATAGAAATTTCCACGTGGTTCTCCCCTTTACTATCTACTTTTTTTTCCCCTTTTGTTTGTGATTTTTGTCTAAGTCACTGCCTTCTATTGTGGCTTACCAAATTTGTTCTTATTACGCATTATTCTTTCTGCATCCAGATGTTTCCTACAGAGATTACCAAGTGCATTCCTCAAGTGCAACTACCCATTCACTGGGAGTGAATAGTGAACAAGGGTATGGTGATATCACAATTCAACTGCCTATATTTGTTTGTTCCTTTAATTACGAAGCAACCACTCTTTTATTCAGTTCGGAGTGATTTCTATTCTTGTGTTTGAGTAGAAAAACTATGAGTATAGCCTTGAATTTAGTGTGAAAAATTTTGCTTTGAGTAAAATTTGTTCTTGAAACTGCCCATATTGTTGCTAATGAACGTTCTATTCTGAACAGAGAACTGCCAATTGCAGAGGCACTGCAGTGTCAGGTTGAAGTAACAGAAAAGATTACAAAAGCAACTCGAGGGTATCCCTTTTATTTGACAGTTTTGTGAACAATTTTCCTTTAATTGTAGGCCTCTTCGCCATGGTAGGTCATGAACTTATTGCTAATTCATGCTATGGGTCTTGGCTGTTGTCTGATTTTTATTTTTTTCCTAATATGTAATAGGTACAAAAGGAGTTGCAGATGAGAATAGAGGCCCAAGGGAAGTACTTGCAAACAATATTAGAGAAAGCTCAAGAGAGCCTCACACTCGAGATGAACTTCCTGCAATAAGTCTCGAGGCCACAAGAGCTCAACTAACCAACTTCAATTTGGCTCTATCAAATCTCATGGAGAACGTGGATGGGGAAGTGAGGAACGAAAACAATATACATAAGAGCTTATTGAATGACATTAATAGGAAAACGAATGGGTCGCTTTACTTGGGGGAGGTAGAGGAAAGGAAAGACATCAAGCTTAAAGTTGAAGGCGGTTCTGTAAATTTTTGATTTGAATACTAGAGGGAGCTATGATTTCATTGGCACAAGTAGATCTGAAATGGAAGCCAAGACACTTGCATATAGGAGTTAGAATTGAAAATATGGTATTTTACATTTTTCTTCTCTTGATACATATTTCACCTTCAGTAGCTAAATATATTTGTTGTCATTACTGGTCCAGATACATGAATGCTATTATTCTGAGTCTCGTTGCATGATAGCGCATCAGCCGATATCTATGTATTGGTGGTGTTGATAAGTTTTGTTGGGTCTCTGTATATTAAAGTATGTTGTGTCAACACGTTGAACTACGGAGCCTATGGGTGAGGACTGAAGGTCATACGACTCATATCATATGGATGGATATACGACATGTTTTTGAACATTGTTAGTGGATTCTTTGAATATATATATATATATATTTTTTAGATAGTACTGCAAATAATTTCCAAACTTCCTTTTTCATTATTATTTTTAATATATATACATATTTTCTTGTGAATGATGTTGATACAGTTGATATATATATTCAGCAGTCTGAATTATGAGTTCTGGGCCATAATTTGATCAATTCCATGTATCAGATTGCTTATTCTCTAAATTACTCATCACTGTCAATCAAATCAGTCTTATTTAACCTTTTCTTACTCGTTCTTTAAAAAGGAATGCATTTGGTTCTGATAAATTGATTCTGTAGTTTTCTCTAGGGTTCCAGATTGTTGAGCAGGCTAGACTAGTTCATGTAGGTCCGTAGGGGCAGGCTGGTTGGTTGTTTATAGATTAGTAATTTTTCTTTTTCTTTGGGCTTGGACACTATAGATTAGGGTTTCAATTGACGTTCATTTTACTAGAACATGTTGATTACATTATATCTGAACTAGTAGTGCCACTGACTTGGCCTGGTCATGTATTTTATTTTTTATGGGATATTCAAACTGGACATTCAACTATTTTTTTTTTTTTGGTTTTTGTTTTGATCAGCAAAGAAAAATTTGAATGCTACTTGACCACATTCATATAACAAGTACAACAATTACAAGAAGCACGAAGTCGTCCTCCCCTGGGCAGTCAAAAATAGAGCTCAATACATCAACAACTGATGTAGTAATAATACCACTAATCAGATGTTATTGCACCACATGAGTATCGGCGACATTCTTGATAGTAAATGAAGGCATGTATGTATCCCCTGTCGACAAAAAAGGGTAAAGAAGGTATTTCCCCTTCTTAACATTTGAATTTGAAAACTAGAGCCCACATGACTAGTTATTCAAGAAGATGCCTCTAACATGTCTTAGGCCTCGTTTGGGAACAGGCTAATTTAGTAACTTTTTGGCTATTTAGCTAAAATATGAGCTAAAAAAAACTAGTATGTTTGGGATGACTTTTTGGCTTTTTTATGAAAAAATGTGCAAAAAGTAGAGAGAAAAGAGAATCTTTGACTTTTTGGTATGGGTTGTTGGCTTTTTGGCTAAATGGGAGGGTTCCCAAACGGGGCCTTAGATCTAATTGTTCCATCCTGGTTGGATGTAGCTTAGATTCTAAACCAAGAAAATTAATAAGAAAAGAACTAGGGTTGAGGGTCAGCTACAGTCACATGAGCCCAAGTGTATGCAATTATCTACAAATAGTTTATTTGAAGATTGTCAATACATTGTTGAGGGCCCTTGGACTTTGATTAGGAACACATTAGTGGATTAGGCTCTGCTTAGGTGTTAAAGATAATGTATTGGGATGTGTTACTAGCCTCCGCAGTAGCTTGGTGTATTTGGTATAGAAATGGTTTCAACAACTCCCCAAAAGGTGTCAATTTCCTTTGATCTTCTGTTCCTCTGTTTATGTTGTCTCCTTTTTTTTTTTCAAATTGTTTTTTCACTTTGCTCTTTAGCTACTTTAATAGATGTTTGTCATAGACTTGTCCTAGGAATTACAATGCAATATGAGATTGCAACATTTTTTGTTAATAGCTTTCATTCTAGATCTTGTCTTTTATTTTGGCTCAATACTTGATTTTAGGTTGCCTAATTAAGTTATTTATCTGTAGTATATGGAAACAACCACCATGCCTCGATCATTGCCGCAACCATAGTGTATTATTGGAAAATGACTCGCAAAGAAGCCAAATTTATTGCTTTCAATCTATGGAACTTGGTTAGGTACTAAAAATTCTATACCAGTCAATGTTTATGAAAGAGATATACCTAAAATGGTCTAGTACTAAGGATTGGCACAAAGGTGTTGTTTTGTGGCAGCTTATGTATTTTTGAATTTTTTTTATATAAAAATTATGAGATTCTGTGCCAGACTGTTTGCTACTGTATCTGCTTATAGTTTATACAGTAAAAATAGTTTAAATAAGCTAGAAACTAATAATTTTGAAGTTGAGGAGAGGAGGAATGCTTTTAGATTCTATTTAATAGATTACCGACTTTCCACTTAGATTAAGCTGCAACAAATAGCCCCAAGGGTTGAAGTAGGAAAACAAACTTGGATATTGTTTTATACATATGTTTGCTCATGAGTGAAATCAAAACATAAATCACAATGAAAATTGTGTTGGACATAAACATGGCATCTTATTAACTTGTCTTCTGAAAGCTTTATAGAAACCACCAGTCTATGAAGCACGGGTATTCCAAAAATAGTGCCGTACACGCACCGGGTTACTTACCGGGTGCGGGTACGCGTACGCGTACCGGTATGGCTGCACGCGTACCGGGTACTGGGGAAAAACTAGTCGGGTACTTCTGCCTCAGTTGGGGTACGGCATGGGTACGGCTCGGGGTACGGCATGGGTACGCCTTTGGTGCGTTTTGGGTACGGCGGGGGCAGAAACCAAATTTTTTGCAAATTTGAGGGATACCGGAGCAATATTAAGAAAAATTTAAAAAAGAAAAAAAGAAAAATTTAGTTCCATTTATTTAAATATATACATATATATATATATATATATATTCTCAAGTATATATATTTGTCATACACTTAAGTATCTTCTCAATATCACTTATATATTCATAAGTTTTTTTTCCCTTTTCTCTTGCAAATAAGTCCTTAACCCTCTTCTCCTACAACTGTGTTCTTATATAGTGATAAGACTAATTTTAAACAATTATTCAAATAATTATTATCTGTAAAAATGATTATATATTGTCTGATATTTGAGAATGTTGTCATTATATTGTGCATGATGACTTGTTTATAGAAATCGTTGTTCCAAATTGAAATGAATCCTGTTTCATAGTTTGGTTGAAAACTTTCAATATTTTCAAGATTCAGTTTGATTCCAAATTTCATAAAACCATAGCTAATAATTCGATCTTAAGTTTACTTCAAAACCAAACCAAATTCAACCTTGCTCTCCCCTAACTCGAATCGTAACCACCAAATCAGTTGAGAATAAGCCTGATGATCATAGTATGAGATCATCTATCCCAATTCCTATCCACCAAAACACTTCAGAATAAGCCCCTGACCACTTTATTCAAGAGACGAAAGACAAGTGATATACTTCAGCTCCGCATCTACATTGGGTTAGGTAGTTGTCGTTTGAAACACCTCAATTCAATATATATTTTTTGGACCTTAAAGAATTGCAAGTTTAAAATTATAAATATCTGCATTCTCCTTTTAAAACAAGTAGACACATCCAAATTGGTTTGTTTTTGTAGTGTATACTCGTCATGACCCTTAGATTATTGTCTGACTTAAAACTCAGATATTTCAGTACTTCTCTCTACACATTTCAAGAATAGTAAGACAAAGATAGTTCAAAAAATATAGAACTACCTTTCAGGATACATGGGTTAAACATATACATTATGAACACATACCCCATCACGGGGTGTTGATGACCAATCAAGAAACACACTACGAAAAACTTGAGGTTTACACTGTTGTTGATTTCTATAGTTGAAAATAAATTTCTTTAAAGTCAGCCTTAGTTCAGAAATCTGTGGCCAGCACATAAGACATTAGGATTACAAAGTGTGATTAATCAATATCCTAAATACTCTCACATTTTTGTATTGCAAACCTTTGGAACTCCATAGAAACAATAGACGATAATCTGGTCAATATGACGATTACAGAACATGGTCGTCCTTTCACTCATAATTTGTTGAAAACAGATGAAAAATAATCTCTCTGATCTCCCGGGATAGCTATACCCTTTCAACCATACCGTTGATTCTGAAAGCACCTAACTTGACAATCTAAGTTGCACAAGAAGTTGCACTATCTTACTGTAGAATGGGGACAATAATAGAATGGCAATGGCCAATGTAAGGCACCAAACCATATTCTAACTGCATTTCATTTGTCTAGGCCCTCAATAGGCTTGGGCCATCTCTAGTTCTTCAGTGCTCCTGTGATATTGTTTAATGTCAAAATTAGCGTGAAAAATGCTAAACTCTACTTGTTGAGATATTGTTTAATCTCAATATCAAACTGAAATTTTGTTGAAAATATGTGAGAAAGAGTTTTCAAAGTTAAAGACAAAGTGTTTCTGAGATTGATGAAATATGTTGTTTTTTCTCTTTTTGTAATTTTTTTTGTGGCAATCTAAATTGAGAATATAAGCTATGCAATAATAAATAAACCCATTTTCTAATGAGAAGAGAGTGACAGTGGCCATTGTTGGTGTTCCTATCTAAATGTATCAAGGGTTCAAGCCTTGTTTTTGCAACATACACCTCAAATGTACTTGACATTAGTGCATTATTGTTTCTTTAAAGCCAAATCTTGATGGTTCATATTAAAGTTGTGTAGATTTGGTTTGTCTGAAAGGGATAAAAGGTTACATTCTACAAGCTGAGACCGATCTGTTATTACTATTTTCTTCACTTCAAAAAGCAATGCTAATCGAGCCCGTAAACTTACTTAAGCTCTCTTCCATTACAGAGTATTTTTCCAATTTGCTGTCGATTCCCAGGTTCATCTTCGCTTCATGTGTACTGTTCCAAGAATGGACAAGAGTTGGATGATGATAACAGATAGGCTAAAAAGTAAAGAGTATATACAAGGTGTTCAGTCATTTATGGAGTTCGCTACGAAGAATTTAGGGCCGCAGGATGAAATCCGTTGTCCTTGTGTTGATTGCTTGAACGACACGAAATTACCTCGACATGTTGTTCGGTTGCACTTGCTTCGAAGAGGAATCGCATGTTCTTATCGCACTTGGGTCCACCACGGGGAACGTGTTCCCCTATTTCGTGGTCATCCTACTATGCGAAACGATGATACTCAAACCGACCGAGCTGGAATGACAACCAATCACGAAAATGTGGATGAACTTCCAACCATGTTACAAGAGATTTACATGAGTGGTCTTATGGATGATCATATCGACGAAGAACGTACTAGTTCGGAGAGGCACAATTTGTGTAAGTTCATGAAGTTGTTCGATGATGCTCAACGTCAAGTATATCCAGAGTGTGAAAAGTTCTCCATTTTGTCCTTCGTAATTAAGATGCTTCACGTGAAGGTGTACAATAAATGGAGCAACAAATCTTTCGATATGGTTATGCAAGTTTTCAAAGACATTCTCCCAAAGTGTGATGAAAATGTTCCATGGACCCTTTATGAAGCGAAAAAGTTCTTACGTGAGTTGGGTTTGGGATATGAGTCCATTCATGCATGCAAGAATGATTGTACTTTATTTTGGAAGGACAACGCCACATTAGAGAATTGCCCTACATGTACCGAGTCTAGATACAAGTTGAACGACAAGACGGGTAAAAAAATTCCACATAAAATACTGAGGTACTTTCCTTTGACACTGAGGTTGAAGAGATTTTACATGTCGAAAAAAACAGCTGCATATATGAGATGGCACAAAGATAAGCGTGTGGATGATGGAGTATTGCGACATCCAGCTGATGGTGAGGCATGGAAGGACTTTGATAGGTTGCATCCTACGTTTTCTGCGGATCCTCGGAATGTACGGCTAGAGCTTGCTACGGATGGTTTCAATCCATTCGGACATATGAGTACATCGTACAGCATGTGGCCCGTAATCTTAATGCCTTACAATCTACCCCCATGGAAGTGTATGAAAGATCCATTTCTCATGATGTCATTGCTTATTCCTGGACGATTCGCACCTGGAAGGGACATCGATGTTTTCTTGCAACCATTAGTAGAAGAGTTAACTAATCTGTGGGAGCATGGTGTGGAAACATATGATGCCTCTACCGGCCAAATATTTACAATGCATGCAGCAGTCATGTGGACCATCAACGATTTCCCTGCATATGGTTCGTTGTCTGGTTGGAGTACAAAAGGTTACTTGGCCTGCCCTAATTGTAACGTGGATGCATCATCTCAGCGTTTTGCGCAATAAGATAGGGTTTATGGGTGCTCGGCGGTACTTACCTGAGAACCATAATTGGCGTAGAAGTAAGCTATTCAACGGTGACATTGAGAATCGGTCCAAACCTGTGGAGCTATCGGGAGAACAAATACTGGAGCAAATTAATTTGGGGACGTACATGCCATATGGAAAGCATCCAACCAACCAAAAAAGACAACGGACTGAAAATCCAACTCGGAATTGGACAAAAAGAAGCATTCTTTTCGACCTACCCTATTGGAAAACACTTAAGCTTCGACATAACCTTGATGTCATGCACATAGAGAAGAATATATGTGACAATCTGCTTGGGACACTATTGAGCATTGATGGCAAGAACAAGGACACCGACAAAGCACGTTTGGATCTAGAGGACATGCGAATACGGAAGGAGTTACACTTGATAAGGCATGCGAATGGCTCTTTCCAAAAGCCTCTGGCATTGTACACATTGTCCCCGGCAGAACGAATAGGGTTTTCTGATTTCTTGAAATCAATTAAGTTTCCTGATGGCTATGCGGCAAATGTATCCAATTGTGTCACCCGCGAATGGTTCTAAGTTAGTTGGCCTCAAGAGTCATGACTGTCATGTCCTTCTACAACGACTTCTTCCCATTGGGATGCGAGGATACCTTCCTACCGAGATTGGGACCACATTGTTTGAGTTTGGAACTTTTTTTAAACAGTTGTGCTCGAAGACATTGAGGGTGACTGATTTGGAGAAATTGCAAGAACAAATCGTACTTATACTTTGTAAGCTTGAAAAGATTTTTCCTCATGCTTTTTTCGATGTGATGGTCCACTTGGCAATTCATTTGCCTTACGAGGCTAGGCTTGGAGGGCCTGTCCAATATCGATGGATGTATCCTATTGAGAGGTATAACAACGAGTCAGAAATTTTTTCTTCTAATTATAGTTCAATATGAACATACTGACGATCACGCCGATGTTTACGTGTAGGATGCTTGGACTTCTTAAAGGATTTGTGGGCAACAAAGCTCGTCCAGAAGGATCCATTGCGGAGGCCTACATATCCAAAGAGTGTACGATGTTTTGTTCAATGTATTTGCATGGAGTTGAAACGGTGTTTAACTGGGAAGAAAGGAACTACGATGGGGGTGACAATGGCCCGGGGTTGGCGATTTTCACTCAAAATCTTCGTCCTTTTGGTCAAATCCCAAGGGCAGTTGATGTGTCCGTAGCTGACCGCGAATTGGCTCATTGGTTTGTCTTACACAATAGTTTGGAAATGGACGAATATCTAGAGTATGCTTTTTCGTCATATACGCAACATACCTTTCCTACATGGTTTTTATTTTTTAAAGTCTTCATTATTCCAATTACTTATGACGTACTTCGTTTTAACTAGGGAACACAAGCTCGTGTTGCAACAAAAATATGGAAGTTCATGCAACATTGCAACGCGACAATGCAAAGAATTTCCTAAATGGTTCAAAGATCGCCTAAGATTCTGTAACGTGTTACTGTAAAGTGTGGAGCTAACGTTGAATTATTCTAACTTTGAATTGACATGACATACTTTCTTGTGTAGATGAACCAATTGTGAAATAAAAACTCACCCGAAGCAACCGATGAGATGTGGGCATTAGCCAATGGACCTAATGCCTTAGTCAATACATATTCGGGATGCATTTGTAATGGCGTCCGCTTCCATACTATCGACCGTGATAACCGTCGTAAATGTCAAAATAGTGGGTTGGTAGTGGAAGGCGACCACCAAGGCCAGTTGATCAAGTTCTACGGCTACCTTTGTAAAGTGTGGGAACTAACCTATTTGTTTGGACACCGTGTTGTTTTGTTCCAATGTGAATGGTATAACACCGGTAGTACTCGAACTTTGCGTGTCGAACCACATGTGACAACTGTTGATGTAAGAAGTCGATGGTATAAAGATGACTCCTTTGTGTTCCCAGGCCAAGTTCAACAAGTTTTCTACGTTCCTGATACGAAGTTAGGGCCCGAATTGGCGAGTCGTAGAAAAGTTCCAACATCGACGAACTTGGGATGTGCCAGAGTTGGATGTGCCAGAATTTGATGAAGTGTTGCAAGATGATGAAAATAGTACTGTTGTACCAACTGAGCCTATTGATGATGTTGTTGTTTTACGTCGGGATGACATTGAACCGCAGATTATTTCAATGGAAGTTTCTCAGTCCAATAAGCGTGTACAACCGGAGGGTGTTATGGACGATGATTTCATCTGCGATGACGACGATGAACTAACAATCTCGGGTGATGAGGAAGAACATGAGATGGAAAGTGATTTTGATGCAGATACGGACCTAGAATTTTAACTCAGTTTGTTTCTTTGTTTGGCTTGTTTTGTTGATGTCATGAGGGCAATTAAGAATATTGAAGAAATTGTATTTTGAATTTAATGCCTACTCTTGAATTTCATGTAATTTGAACCTTCTAATTTTAATTTTCTCTACACTTTGTATGAACTGTTAGTGCAAATTGAGAATCAAATTCATACTCAGTTCAGTTTTTCCAGTCGGACACCTGTGCTGTTTGGCTGCTTTTCCCACAATCTGTGCAGATTTGCACGTCTGCTCTGTCTCTGTTTGCTGAGTTTGACAGTTCGCCGCTGTTTTTGTCCACATTGGCTGCTTCATGCTTCACTGCTATTCTTAGGTGCTAGGTCCCTTATATAGAATGTAAGTTCTTTACATTGTTATTACTATTATGTAAAATTCTGTGTGGTGCTCTAGTAAACAAGCCTTCAACGGATAGCTCAGTATACCAAAACTGTACATAAAGCTGAAAATGCAGCCTTCATGTCAAGAACCAGTGGTCTGTGAATGGTGCTGCATAATTATGTGTGGTGCTCTAATACAGTTCAGAACATCACATGCACACAAACTCTCCAGGCTGCAGCTATTACTCTCACATATGTACCTCACCATACAAAGAAATATGTAACTCACTACACTCAACCCTAAGGGGAAAGACCCCAAACACTCAACCCTCCGCTCACTACACTCACAAAAGCCTATTTTTGAACTCACAACACTTAACACACATCCAACAGATCTGTCTAGCGTTGTCGTCCAGTCCAGCAATTGCTCAGTATGGGTGTCTGAAAGTCAGTCATGTCGTCGTCTTCATGTTGCAGCGGTTTGTCGATTTACTTACTCTTGCCTTAACATGATCTGTGTGTCAAGTTGTATTAGCTGGGATGGTATTTGTGTGCTCTTTATGGATCCCCTTATTCAGCTGCATTATTGTGTCTGCCAGCTTAGTCTGGCAAGATTTTTAATGGTAGGTTATGCTTACATTTAGATAGGATTTTGTTCTATGTTCAAATATGCATTTCACCTATGCTTTAAGTTGTGGAAGGTCCTACTGCAGCCCTCTGTTTATTTTGAGTAGTTGAAACCAATCCAAAAAAACAAAATAAAACCAAAATGCAGAAGAGACCACCCAAACACACAGCCTTCAAATCTGCCAATATGAATCCCAAAACTGCTTCAATTTATAGCACAAAACTGTTGCACTGCTTTGTAACCCAAACTGTTGAAATTAACACTTATGTTAGCCATACATCCACAAAACCCCACTGCTGTGCCTCTTGAAAATCATCAAACACAGGAAGCCCACTCAGGGACTAAGATGATATAACAATAGAATAGGCAGAATAAGCCTCTGCTGCTGCCCAGACAGAATGAACACCCTTTACACAAACAAGTTGAATCCCACCAAACCAGAATGATGAATGCCACGGACAGGTAATACCCTTATACCAGCTGATGTTGAGCCCATAAACCAGCAGAACAGTATGCTCCCAAATTTCAACCAGCCACACCCAAATTTCACCCACCCAACCACACCCAACATACTGCACCCAAGGAATGCTGCCTTTGTATGCTTATACCACCTGAGTTTTCCTTCTTTCAAAAGTGTTCTAAGCTCTCAAGTGCTAATGCAATCAAGAGAAAGTATTCTTCTTTTCTGGTTAGCTCATTCCTTTCTCTTCCATGTTTTCAGAAATAAAACACAGCAGCAGCCAAGATATGCTACCCAAAATTGAAACACATCAGCAGCCTCACTTGACAAGCTTTACTTTCCAAAAAATTCTGAAGCAGATTCCAACCATGGCACACAGCAGACCACCCTCCACCCAAACAGATAAGCTGCAATACACCTACCAGACCACAACAGATGCTAACAAACCACAACAGGACCCCAGCTGATAAGCTCCCAACAGATCAAGAGCCTACCCAAAAACTAACACTTATATGACCCTTCTATATGTCATTAATTCTTGCATCTACACTTATCCATGTTTAATCTAGCATCTGATCTGCATGATTTATCTAATGCATCTCTCCATGTTTCTTCCTTTAAAGATATAAATTATATGATAGAATCATCTTTGGTTCATGTGATTGAAAAGAGGTCTGCTAGATAGAATTTTATGACCCATTTTTAAAGTTTACCTGGGTAATATGTGACTGCTGTTAGAACTTAAATGTTTTGGTTTGGGCATGCACTGCTTGTGCACCTTTTGTTGGAGTGGTAGCAGAATGAGTGCATTTCCGTTAAACCAGCTGCTTTCAATAATTAGGTATCGTCTTAATGAAGAAAAAGCTGAGTGGATAATCTATGTTACTGATGCAATGATTTGTTAAGCAACTAATTTTAAGTTCTTGCAAAATCTTCATCAGACCTAAAAGTTATGTTCGGGATGTTTGTTTTGTATCATTCTATCTGAAAAACGATCAATTTTAGTCTGCTGAATTTTAGAATCATCAGTTTCTTTTGTCATTCAATTATGCATTTAACAATTATGTCCTACTAATCTTTCTACCTTGCATCTTGTTTTATTTATTTTATTATTTTTCAAATTCAAATCCTGACAAATTTTACTCTGTTGGGACATGTGTGTGAAGGATGCAATTGATCTCCTACAGGGACACTACATTGTTTCGGTTACCCAACCAAAACATAATTATAAACATAACAACTAAACAATTGTAATAATGTTAGAAAGGGCTGACAAAAATACTAATAAATATATAAACACATGATTAAATGAATCTCAAATTAAGTAGTGAAATCTATATTTAAGCTTTGTGTCTTGATTAGTATGTTCGTTGATAAATTTGTTATGACTAGTCCAACAATAGACTCTCTATATTATACTTGCTTAGCATTTAATCCAACTAAATTACAACTTTTATCCTCCGACAAAATAAAGTAACATGCTAGACATTATGTCTCATTTGGACTACAATTAAGAGCAAAGACAAGAGGTCAAAGGGTTCAATTCTTCAAAGGGATTTAAGAGGTTTAACAATTTAAATTACAAACAAATAATTATTTTTATAAACTTATGTTAAACTGGGTTGGCTTTGAAGATCTAATCCCAAACTAGGCCTAAAATTAACAACGAGAAACATAACAACCAGCAGCATGCAGATCACCAAACTTGAAGCCAAACTCATAGATTAGGTAGCCACAGAATAGATTTCCAGAGCAGAGCAACCTGCTCACAACATTGCCAAACAACCATCTCACTGCAGAAGACAAAACTACCTACACCAAATCTGAATGCTGCTCCCTCTAATTCCTGCGAACATACCACAGCTGAGCAACCCAGTCTGCTGCCACTTAATGCCTGTGAAGACTTCAAGCATGCAGTCTTATCTGGTGCAAAAGTAGTATGGAATCAGACTCCTTTTCATTACCTAACTAAACTCTAGCCATCTGAGATGATTATCTAACATGATTTTGGGGTGTATTGTGATTGTATACTTGCATCTTTTGGGATGTGATTTATGGAATGTTGTATTTATGTGATTCTTTAGAATGAAGTTACATAACATATAAAGAAGATTTGTTTCTTTACTTGGGCTGCTGATATATAAACTGGGAATTTTTTTTTTTTTTGTTCTTCATTATTATGTCTCAATTTCTTAGTTACCATGGATCGTATCTGACTAGTTCCATTTCTTCCAATGCAGGGTGAAGTTGTCTACCCCCTGTCACTCATCAAGAACCTGTCGAGTCTAAAGTTAATGAGACTAAAGCGACAGTCAAATTCCAACTGAAGTAGGTTCTCTGCATGGGAGTTGCTGTTTTCAAAATGTGCAATTGAGTGTTAATTTTCTGCTTTCATTGTTGAAGAAGAATTGGCAAAATGTGAGTTTAGTCTCTTTACAAAACTAAAAGAAGTAAGTTGCCATGAATTCATGATTAATTTTACTCAACTGTTACTAGGGCTGTGCAGCAAATCTGGAAGTGCTGTGAAGGAGAAAGAGGAGAACCTTGCAATCCCAACTCTTGGAAGTAAAAACGCGGAGAACCTTGCAATCCCAAGTGTTAGAAATGATGTAAGTTTCCCTATACTAAATGTTTTTGTTTAACCTTGTAACAATAAAAGAGCATACATTCCATTGCATAAATTTAATTCTGTACACCTGTGCCTTCCATTTGATTTTCTTTTCTTATTTTTGCAATATTTAAACCAATATAATTCGTAAGTATTATGTTCTCCATGAATTTGATTTCATCAGTCATGGCAGGCATCTTTTCTCTTTACGGTGGTAGGGACAACAGGCTTTTTCGGTGTTGTCGCCGGGCATCTTCGTCGGGTAAACTTGACATAATATCCCTTTCTCTTAGTTTACCATTGCTTAATATTATTGAGTAGACAGTGTTGTGTCATTATTGCAGCAATTATACTACTAATTTATGCGATGTTTATTAGTCATGTACGTTTGTTACGTAATGTAGGTACAATGGTTCCGGGAGTCAAGACAGGCCAACGGAAGAGAGCAACAAGTGGCAACGTACTATCAACATCTGAAGCATGTCAACAAGAGATTGGCACCCCAATGACGTTCTCTGATGAGACGCAACCACCAGATGATACACAAACTGTGGTAAAGGAGACGCAGCCAGGTGGAGTGGGTAAGAGCATACTATTTAGTTGTTTAAAAAAAAATTTGGTTTTTTTTTTTTTGGGGGGGGGGGGGGGTGCATAAGTCATCAAGTAAGGCAATGAAAACTCCATAAAGGCAAATAAAAACAAAGGAAAAAAAAACTAAATAGTAATATACACATGACAAGGACACTTACACAACAAATAAAATATTAGGTACACAACCTTCCAAGTTGGTAGCAACAGTAGGCATAACAATTTACGCAGACTTTATGCATAATTTACCAAGACTTTATCCAAGTTGTAGCATAATTTTCCAAGATTGTATGCAGCCAAACAGTAGCTGGCAGCAACAGTATGCATAATTTACGTCCGATTTTATGCAGGCAAACAATAGCTGGCAGCAACAGTAGGCTGTTTGTAATTTTGACTACGTTCCCATTAGCAATGTTTGTTATTTTGACTACGTTCCCCTTTTGTAGCAGGGCAAACGAGGTCAACTCGTGTTCGAGGGCCTACATTAGGCAAAGGCGTGCAGAAAAAAAATTGCTAGGAAAAAAATGGGAGAAATTACACGTCTATGTCAATCGAGTGTTGAACGCAATCACAGGAGGGAATGCAACCCCAGCGACGAATGAGTTGGGCCTTCAAATTAGACGGTTGTGCCCTCTTCAGAGCGTGAAGTCATGGATAAAAATTGATCAAAGTACCAAAGATTGCGGTCATCCAAGCGGTGCTAGTATGATATTCATCTTGCCATAATGTCTTTATTATGTAATTTGTAATTGGTTAAATTAATTGTTCTACTAATTCTGTATTTATGTTTGTAGGACAAGTTTGTTATCGGCGATGATTTTGATAATGATGAACAAGCTCAACAGATCCTCGATAGGAAGGCATATTTGCTATACAAGGATTGTGAGGTACAATCTAAAGCAAGAGTTCCTCGAACTTGAGGAAAAGGGTGTTGATGACCCCTATAGTCATCCGCCTAGTGGAGTGAGCTTGGAGGACTGGAAATATTTGATTGATGTTGCTTGGAAAGACGAATCTCACTTGGTAACAAATTAATTAGAAAGCCCATTATTGAAATTAATTTATGTGTTAATATGTAAAACTTCTTCAGTAATAGATGTAGAACTTCTTGACTGAAACTTAGTAAAGCATGTTCTTTGTTTTTGTTTTTTAATATTTTCGTAGAAACGGTCTACGGCTGGTAAAAGCAAATAGGGGTATGCTCCCCTATAATCATACAAGTGGATCGCGATCATTTCCTATTGCAATGTCGCTTATGGTGAGAAGTTAATTTAGTAATGTAATGGATGATTGATTCTTCTTGATTGTGAATATTACCATGTACTAATTCTCGTCAAGGGATTTTTTCCCAACGTAACAGGCAAATGAGGATGGGGGATATAGATTTCCCCGAATTTTATAAGAAAGCACACAAGTCTAAGAAGACGGGAGATTGGATTGACCCCAAATGTGGTGAGCTACATGTGAGTATTGAATGTTGAAACCAAGTGTGATGCATATCAATTAATAAAGTTTTTTTAAATTCCTTCTCCCCATCTTGACTTTATTGTTTTGTTGGCATTACAGGATGATATGGTGAATCTACAAGTGACGGCCACCGTTGCGGGGTTGCCATTGACCCACGAAGAAATATCAAGGCAAGTGCTCGGGGAAAAAAAAAATTACTTGCGTGGATGTGGGATAGGCCCACAACCCTCTTCCACAGTTTCTAGTGCCGCACGAGCACGTGATAAACATATGGAGTTAATGAGAGCGGACTGGAGGTTCTTCGTGAGCAGCGTCAAAGTTGATCACGAGGAGTTGCTGAAGGAGAAAGAGGAGCGCAAAGAGATCGGAAGGAGCTATTGAAGGAGCGGCAAAGAGATCGGGAGGAGCTATTGAAGGAGAAAGAGGCGCACGAACGAGATCGGGAGGAAATTACGAGGGAAAGAGAGCAGCTGATCAAACAAGTTGATGAAGAAAAAAAAGCACGGGAGGCACAACAAGTACAACTGAATCATCTAAACGACGTGGTGTCACGGCTCACAACCCTCTTGCCAGGTTCAGATGGTCATCCTACTATTCGGTAAACATAATTTTCTTGACACTTCAAGTTGTACAAAAAATATGGTTAATATTAACATAGAATTGTTTTCTAAAGTTGGTATGGAAATATTTTTTTTGTGATGTGCTTCGAATAGGTTATGAGGCATAATGTGAGTAGACATTGCAGCAGCTGACCTGGTGTTTGATACATTACACAAAGGACCGTACTCTGATTTCTGTAAGGTAACCAAGTCCAATTGCATGTGATTTGAGATTTAAGACTAATTGAAGAAACCAAGATAAATTAGAATGAAAATTTGATTTAGTCCAATATAACTAGTGCAATATAAACTACTACAAAGGAGCTTTGATTTCAAAACTGTAACTGTGAAGAATGAATATGTGATTGTTAATAATAAAGCTATACAAATAAAACCAACACTAATTTGAACTGGACAACGTGTAAAAGAAAATTAAAATTAGTGTGAAAAACGGCATAAACTTAGCCGAAAAAAGGGCTTCGGGGGCCGAAATTTGAGAGGAGCCCCCAAAGCACTACGGGGATGGCACGGGTAGCTTCCTCGTGTGAAATAGGACCTGTGGGGACAGACGGGACGTAATTAGCACGTGTACTTTGGGAGTTAGCGTGAAAAACGCCATAAACTTAACCGAAAAAAGGGCTTCGAGGGCCGAAATTTAAGAGCAGCCCCCAAAGCACTCCGGGGATGGCACGGGTAGTTTCCTCGTGTCAAATAGGACCTGTGGGGACAGACGGGACGTAATTAGCACGTGTACGTTGGGAGTTAGCGTGAAAAAATGCCGTAAACTTAGTCGAAAAAAGGGCTTCGCGGGCCGAAATTTGAGAGCAGCCCCCAAAGCACTCCGGGGATGGCACGGGTAGCTTCCTCGTGTCTTATAGGACCTGTGGGGATAGACAGGACGTAATTAGCACGTCTACGTTGGGAGTTAGCGTGAAAAACACCATAAAGTTAGCCGAAAAAAGGGCTTCGAGGGCCGAAATTTGAGAGGAGCCCCCAAAGCACTCCGGGGATGGCACAAGTAGCTTCCTTGTGTCAAATAGCACCTGTGGGGACAGACGGGACGTAATTAGCACGTGTACATTGGGAGTTAGCGTGAAAAACGCCATGAACTTAGCCGAAAAAAGGGCTTCGAGGGCCGAAATTTGAGAGCAGCTCCCAAAGCACTCCGGGGATGGCACGGGTAGCTTCCTTGTATCAAATAGGACCTGTGGGGACAGACGGGACGTAATTAGCACGTGTACATTGGGAGTTAGCGTGAAAAACGCCATAAACTTAGCCGAAAAAAGGGCTTCGAGGGCCGAAATTTGAGAGGAGCCCCCAAAGCACTCCGGGGATGGCACGGGTAGCTTCCTCGTGTCAAGTAGGACTTGTGGGGATAGACGGGACGTAATTAGGACGTGTACGTTGGGTGTTAGCGTGGAAAACGCCATAAACTTAGCCGGAAAAAGGGCTTCGGGGGCCGAAATTTGAGAGCAGCCCCCAAAGCACTACGGGGATGGCATGGGTAGCTTCCTCGTGTCAAATAGGACCTGTGGGGATAGACGGGATGTAATTAGCACGTGTACGTTGGGAGTTAGCGTAAAAAACGCCATAAACTTAGTCGAAAATGGGCTTCGAGGGCCGAAATTTGACAGCAGCCCCCGAAGCACTACGGGGATGGCACGGGTAGCTTCCTCGTGTCAAATAGGACCTGTGCGGACAGACGGGACGTAATTAGCACGTGTACGTTGTGAGTTGGCGTGATAAACGCCATAAACTTAGCCGAAAAAAGGGCTTCGAGGGCCAAAATTTGAGAGCAGCCCCCAAAGGACTCCGGGGATGGCACGGGTAGCTTCCTAGTGTCAAATAGGACTTGTGGGGATAGACGGGACGTAATTAGCACGTGTACGTTGGGAGTTGGCGTGAAAAATGCATAAAGCTTATACAAATATATTAAAGCTTAGCAATATATATATATATATGTTCTATAACGATCTTTATATATGTTCCATTATGAATAAAATATATATATGTTTACACATTAGACTAAACTTGAGTTGGGGTTGACTTGGAAATTTGTTTGCACTTTAAATACAAGTTAACGTGTACATAAGCTATATTCAAATTCCTAAATTCAAACTATATTTACATACAATGAAAAATTACAATTGACATCCGTGCAATTTGTGTTTTGTAGATGGCTATAACTTATTGTTTACAATGGAACTAATTGGTGTAATTTTTGTTGTGTAGATGGCTTTTGGTATTGACATGTGGATCTTCTAATTTTTTGTCGGAAGATACACTTATGCAAAGTTGGGAAGTTTTTTGTCGTCCTATACTTTTTGCTGTGGACTGTGGATGCATCGAACATATAATTTTTGACGGGGTACAAAGTATTTTTGGAGCTTGTATTAATTGCTCCGGTGGTATAGCATGAATGAACCGTGGAATTTGGATGCATTGTATATATAATTTATGGTGGGGTACATAATATTTTTGGAGCTTGTATTACCTTTTGTCGTGGTACATATTACTATAGTAATTTGTACCTTGTCAAATGGTCATTACAATGCATAGTATAGTAAAAATGTTGTGTATAGAGGACATAATTTTGGCAACGTATTTGGAATGTATGATGTTATTATTTGTAATTGGAATATATATAGTTCGTTCATACATAAGTTTACATTATTATTTGTAGTTGGAATATTTATAGCAGGTGTTCATTTTTGTTTCATGGTTCTAAGTGAACCATGTAGATGATACATACAGGTTGTATACGTATTACAGGTTGCGGTGGATACATACAGGTTGGGACGAAATTTAGTAAAATTAAACAAACAAAACAAAAATATAAAATGACGCTTTTGGTGACGAATTAATTGGTAATTAAAAAGAAATAAATCTTTTGGCGACTAAATTTTTAGTAGCCAAAACAAATAAAAAAATAGTTATGGCGACTAATAATTTAGTAGCCAAAAAAAACTGGAAAATAGTTATGGCGACTAAATGTGTAGTGGCCAAAGCTCAAAAGACTTTTGGCGACTAAACATTTAGTAGCCAAAACAACTCCAAAACAGCTATGGCGACAACCTGTTTTAGTAGCTAAAACCCAACAAATTTTTGGCGACTAACTCTTTAGTCGCGAAAACATAATAAAATAATCATGGCCGACAAAACATTAGTAGCTGAAGTTGCACTATTAGCGACTAAAAATCTCATCGCCGTAGATTCTGTATTTTTTCGCGACAAAACCCTTAGTAGCTAAATAGTTGAGTTAAAATATTTACTGAATGGCTTGGGCGACTAAAATGTTAGTCGCGATTGTCAGTTATCCGCGACTAATAATTGTTTCGTCGCCAATGCCATTTATTTTTGCCTACTAACACGTTAGTCGGTATTTTCTGCTACCTATGGCGACTAAATTGATTTTAGTCGCTAATTCCTTCGGCGACTATGTATGGCCGACAAATCCAGCGACCAAGTTATTTAGTCGCGAAAGACTTTTGGCGACTAAAATATGTACTTTTGGCGACGAATTTTTTAGTCGCCAAAAGTGTATTTTCTTGTAGTGTTTGATGTGTTCACTAGCTGTCATATATAAGAAGACATATAGGATGCAATATTGTTAGTGTGATTTAGAAATGGAGTTTGTTAGTTATTTTACTTTCATAATTGTATATATATAGTATTTGTTAAACAACTCTGATTTGATTATTTGGTTTCATACAATCCAAGTGGTTAGACTGCAAAATTATAATAGTGACCACGGGAGAAAACATTATTGACCTACCAACAAAAAAAAAAAAAATTTAAAAAAATTATTGACCGAATATTGCATAACAATAATTACACAATCGATAAATGTTTAAAAAATGCATGTTTGTATTGATTTATATAGGCGATGTTGCATTCCTTTGATGTTAATTCATTTCAGTTATATATATTTTTTCTTTCTATAAACAAAAGTAAATTTATTAAACAAAAAGATATCATTCTAATTATATTTATTTGTGTGCTAATGCTTGAATTTTCATTGTAGGGATTAATTGGGCAATTAACATTGAGCTCATGAGTGTTATCCTTGTACAATTAAACAAGATAAATAGATTCATGATTTATTAAATTAAATAAAAGAACATCAAATAAAACCATACTTGATAAATTACATTATAGAGCATAAACATGAAACAAGATTAATGGAAAACATATTTAATCGAAATATGAAAACAAGAAATCAAACCAAATTCTGTATGGTACCACAATGTCCTTAAAACAGATTAACTGCCTCACCGTAGGTGATGAAGGAACGTCGACTTGTGTCTCCCAGGATAAGATGGCTTAAATCGACTAACGCAGAAGTACCTTCTGTTAGCTTGGCGAACCGACAATGGCAGCACTCTCTCTCACACAGGAAGAATACTATACTAGTAAGCAAACTGACTATATGACTGAAAAACAAAACTTGTGTACAAAACTAAAGAGAGATGGGTCTCTTCTTATACACAATGGGGGAGAGAGGAGGAGTCTCCAGCCATCAAGGCTGGCCACTAATGGAGGCCATTACTCCTGCAAAACTGCTGGAGTAATGCACAAAACTGATGGGAATTCAAAATGTGAGTTACACACAATATACACATATGTGTATATATATTTCTGTAACATACTTATAAAATGGAAGCAAAAATTTCTGTATTGAGACTAGACAGAAGGGTCTCAATTTATACATGTATAGGGGAGAGAGAAGGGTCTCACTAATGCACCATTAACCTTTGCAATATTGCAAGAGTTACAAATCCCATTAATACACAATTAAACTCTGCAATATTGCAAGAGTTACAAATCTCATTACCTCTTTTATGAAGCTAACTTCATGAGGCAATTTCTCATTCAATTCTCAATGGTTTTTGGCCGTTCTTTTTGTGGTGTAAAGATCTTATTACAAAGTATCTAGATCCACTTGGGCCCAACACAATAGATGGTTTGGGACCCACTTTAATATTTAATTAAAGTCACCAAAAATCCATTTTTTTCAACAATCCCTCACATGAATAAAAATTGACCGAATGACTCAACAAACGGACACCGTTCAACAATAATGACTCAGACAGAGAGTATAACGAACTAACCCCGACATTAGAGAAGGTAGCTTTTAGCTTTGAACTTCTTTCAGTAAAAACCTATCAAGTTTACTGGCTGATCAGTGAATATGACATCTTGAAATGCTCTGCTGTTTATGTAAACTGAGACAATAGATCTCACACGGGAATTACTTCTACCACCATTATGTTCTCACTGGTGTGCCCTGTATGGCCCTGAGCACTAGCCTAGTTCAGCGAGTGGTTTCAAAGAATTTTGGCCTTCCCAATTCTTGTAGAAGCGGCCCCACTTCACACTTACATAGGTGACTCTTCAAAGGATCCTGCTATACCCTGTTTGAATCCTCAACACAGAAGAGTCATTAAAAGCTTTGCTTAACCTTCACCCCGCAAGTATCACTGCTTAAAGGAATGGCTAAAGGGTTTTACCCCCACAGTAACATACCATTGTTACACGCAATTAGGTTGTCCCAGTGAACCTAGATCTTGGGATCTCCAGTTAACTAGGTTGGGTTTCCATTCTAGTAACTCCCAAAGGCCTCAGCCCCATTCCTTTTGATGACGTCTTGACTAACACTCGATTTAACCCTTTGGTTAGCGGATCTGCATTGTTGTTCTTAGATTTTACATAGTCTATAGAGACAACTTCATTCGAGAGTAGTTGTCGTATGGAATTATGTCTACGACGAAAATGTCTAGACTTTCCATTATACATATTACTCTGTGCCCTATTAATTGCAGATTGACTATTACAATGAATACAAATAGCTGGCATAGGTTTAGACCAACGTGGGATATCTTCAATGAAATGGCAAAGCTATTCAGCTTATTCTATTGCTTTATCTAACGCAATAAACTTTGATTCCATCGTTGATCTAGATATACATGTTTGCTTGGAAGATTTCCAAGACACGGTTGCCCCACCAAGAGTGAACATATATCAACTAGTGGACTTTGAGTCATTTATACCTGATATCCAATTCGCATCACTAAGCCTTCTAGCATCGCTGGATATCGAGTATAATGTTGCCCATAATCCCGAGCGTAGTGTAAATATCTTAACACCTGCACAATGCCCTTCCAATGAGTAGAATCAGGATTACTCGTGTATCTACTAAGCCTACTAACTGAGTAGGCTATACCCGGCCTAGTACAACTCATCAGATACATTAAACTTTCAATTACCCAAGAATTTTCTAACTGAGAGACACTCTCTTTATTTTCTTGGTAAAATGTAGACTTAAGTCTACAGGTGTCGGTAAACATAATAAGACTTAGAAAGTACAATTTCGCCAGATTAATCGCATCTTTTAAGATTAATCCAAAACACAAGTGTGAGACTTGTGTTGAAGGGAAGTTGACAAGATCTTCGTTTCATTCTATTGAAAGAAGTTCAAAGCCATTGGACTTAGTGAATTAAACTCATATGTAACTCTTGCCTAGTATTTAATTCAATTAGTTAGGAGTTATAAGGCTTTGTAACTTCTCTAATAATTTTTAATGTATAACTCATGACAATAAAGTTTAATTTGATTATTTGAATTATAAATTAAAAGGTTTTGTAACTTGTCTATTTGTGTACTTGTTTATTGTATAAATGACATTGTAAATTTAATTATGGCGTTTTAGTGTAATTGGTGTAACTTATATAGCATTTTAATTTTTACTTCATGTTGTTATTGATTATATAGTGTTAGAATGGTTAAGTACAAGTTTTTTTTCCAATTAGTTGCTTTGTATTTCTACTAACTTTCTTTGCAGAAATACCTAAGCGTTGAAACGAATTTTGGAATGGATTACTTATAATCCTCAATTGGATTGGTTTACTTTTGTTTAGATTTGAAGCAACTGTTTGCTTGAGATTTATTTGGTTTGTTTACCAAGTTGTAAAAGCAAGTTTTATTTGCTTATATTGTTGTAACAATTGTTTTACATTGCTTGTAATTTGGTAGCAATTTTTAAATTGCTTGTAAAAGTTTTGGACCTTGGTTTGTTTTAACTTAGTTCATCCCTTAGAAAATTTAATTCTTAAAATTGTTTATCACGGACTAGGAGTCAACATACTCTTGAAAGTTTTGTCAAAAGGTTAATTGGGTTTTAAGTAGGACCAATGTGACCCCTCCAGTCTTCTTGGGAACATTCTGTGACAACACTCACTACTGTTTACTGATAAGACCACTGCTTACTTGTAAACTGTGACTGAACTGGATAAGTAAATGATTAGACTGAAATTCTGAATTAATTGCATGAATATATTGTGTTATTTGCATTTCTATCTATTGACTGTTAAATGCATCTGTTCATGTTTCATGCTTTAAACTACAAATTGAAGGCCTTATCGGCGGCCGAATCTGAAATTGATTAGTGCTTTGTGTTAATTAGAATTAATGTGATTTTATGGTATATTTATTTGAAATGTGATCTGGTATGATTAAATTGGTTTAAATAATGTTAAGTTGCAATAGTTGGACTTATTTACCAAACTACCACTTAGTGGCCACTTTATACAAAACACATTTGAGCCTTATTACATTCAAACAAAACATTTCATCAGCCATCTTGAGTCTATAATCGACTAGAGAGAGAGGGAGAGGAGAAAAACTTGTTTTCATCTTGAATTTGCTTGGAGGCTAAGAGGATTTGGAAGATAATTGCAAAATTGAGCTTCTATACTTGGAGTTGGAAACTTAAGGTAGAGTAATTACCTTCTTGATTGTGTATTTAAGATAGTTCTTGCATGGTTCATGTTACATTCATGTTATATTGAAGAGTTGAGTCTTGAATTGGACCTAGCATGTTGCATTGTGGCATATATCATGCATGCATGCCTATATGGATGAGTTTAAAGTTGTTTCCCTGGAAAATTGTTACATACATGTCCATATTATGGTTATAGTCCATGATTTCCTCTTGTTTTGAAAAGATTGGCTCATTTGAGCTAGTGATTGAAGCTTTGAATTGGTTTAAATTCATGCATGTTGTAGACACCCCATTTTTGACCGACCTTAAGACTCAGATGTCATCGATTGAGCGCTTGGTGATTGCGCATGATGTGCTCGTTCTGAGGTTACGGAGTCCTGGCTGAGAGCCTTGCCTCCGGACTTCGGGACTCTTTTGTACTTTGCCTCGGTTTGCGAACCAGGTCCTGTTTTCTCTGTTTTCTCTTCCCGAAGGGAGGGAGAGGTCTCGAAGACCATCTCTCAGTGGCCGTAGGCTACGTTTCATGGTCGTAGGCCACTATTCCCGTTTGGAGACCAGTTTTCGGTTTTCGGGGCCGTCGGTCGTGCGCCTCGGTTTGGGACCGCTTAACTTTCTCCGTTTGCTCCGATTTTTGGTACACACCTTGTTCCCTCTCCCCAGAGGGACACTGTGGCCCGGGAGACCACCTTTGTGGTCGCACGCCACCTCCGGTGCTTAACAGTCAGTTTTTGGGGCACCCGGCTGCGCATTTTGGCTCCCGAACCCTCGTTTTGCATCCGTCTCGGTTCATTTTTGGTGTGGACCCTATTTTCATTGTTTGGAAGGTGGTACTAGGGTGGGAGACCAGCAACTCTCTTGGAGATCACCTCTTCTCCCGCCGGCCGATTTTCTTGTCAGGAAGCTGGTCTCCTTGGCTTTTGAGCCACATTTTCTGGTCTCCCATACCACCACAGAGTTGCATTCACCTGGGAGACCACCAATATGGGTTGGCAGACTACCTTTTGAGCTTGACCCTTTTGAACCTGGTCGGTCGACCAGGGGGGTGGGTCGGCCGACCACCTGAACTGGTTGGCCAGCTTCCTGCTTTTTTGTCTCACTGAGTGTGTTCCAGCTGTGCCAACTGGGAGCCATTTACTGCATCCTCCATACACGTGTATGGAGGATGTTTATTCTTGGTTTTTAGCTTCCAAGAGAAGCTTTAGCCTCTCTCCTCTATAAAGGAAGAGGTCCTCTTCCATTGCAAGGGTTGAGAAATTGGTTCTAAGGCATACAACATATATCTCTCTATATCTCTCTAATCCAAGCTTAAAAGTCCATTGTTCTTGCACATTTACACTACACCTCTTAGCCTAACACCTCCAACACCAACCTAAGCTTCTTGGAAGGTCTTAAGAGGTCCTAAGGTCTGAGTTTTTGGCCTCAAAGCTGCTGGAGTTGCTGAGCTTCAAGGGTAACACTTCTTTCCCTCTTTTTGGCATCTTTTTGTTCCATCTTTTAGCCTAGTTTGCAAGCATATTTAAGCTTTGTCATAAACTGAAAAAAGTCTTTTTTTGAGCTTCTAAACATGTTTGTTTAAGACTATTTTTCTGTTGGGGGTCATCTACCCCCTTGCATGCTTCATTTCCTCTTGTTTTAGACCATGCATTAGGGCCTTTGTTGTGAGCTTTGTTGGCCCTTTTGACCACTGAAATCCAACGGATTTTCAGTGGTTATTATGTGTTTTTTAGCATCAAAATCAGAGAGGGGTGACCCTCTCACCCCTTGTTTTGTTTACTAGCTTTCTTGGCCTTTCAAAGGAGCTCCTATTTGCATGTTTTCAAGCCATGTTTCAGGCCACTTTTTGTGAGTTTTGTGACCTGAATAGGCTCTGTCCAGAGCCCTTTTTGCCATGTTGAATGTCTATTGTGCATGTGTAGAGTAATCCTCTTCAAGGTCTTTCAAAGGGGCCTTTACTTGCATGTTTCCTAGGCTCATTTCAGGCCCTTTTCAGTGAGTTTTAGGGCCATCATAACCTCTGTCCAGAGGTGGTTTTGCCATTTTGTATGTCCATCATGCATGTGTTGAATAACCCTCTTATTGGCCTTTCAAAGGAACATATCATTCTTGCATGCATTGGCCATGTTTCCATGGGTTTTTGGGCATTATTTGGCATGGCATACTTCTGTTTTTGGCTGGTTTGGTGAGCTCTCATGTGCTTCATATAGTTGTAGTGCAAATCATGGTTCACTAGTTTGTATTGCATGATCTTTTGGCCCTTAATTCTAGCACTTTTTGGCCATGTCTTAGACTAATTTTGTGCATATTTTGGACTGCCTTAGCTCTGTTTTTGGGTCTCATGGTCAAATGATGTTTGTTTTGCATGCTTGTAGTTCAACGTTCATGCTTAGTTTTGAGTTTCGAGGTCTATTACATGCATATACTGAGGTGTTTTCATGTTTTGGGGCCATTGCATATCATATTTCAGAGCTTACATGTATGCCATATTCCCATGATTTTCACTCTTCAAGTGTGTTTGAGAGTTGGGCTTGTATGCCTTGTTTTCGGACCATTGAATGAGCTTCATTTCTTTGCATATTTAGCCATCATTTTAGGCCATTTTCCCACTGTCTTGGACCTGCCTAGGGTCTGTTTGGGGCTGGTCTTGCCATTTGTGCATCACTTTGTATACCTCTAGTGTAATCCGCTTCACTAGTTTCAGTAATTGTGCCATCTAGCGTGCATTGTGTGAAGTGTTTGCATGATTTGGGACCATTGTGCATCATGTTTCAGAGCTGGAGAATGTGTGTTTCCATGCCATATTTCATCCTTTGCCATGCTTAGTTAGAGTTGCATGTTGTGCCTTAGGTTCGGTCTCTTGCATTGGGCATGTTTGCATGAGCGTTCTTGTCTAGCTTCAATTATGTATGGCCACTGATTTGAGTGTGGCTGAGGTCCACTCACATTGGTTTAAGTCCATCTTGCATTGTGTATGCCATATAGCTCATGTGCATTGTGTATACCATTTCAGTCCATAGCATTGCGTATGCTAGGTTGCATGTGTGCATATCATCCCTCGCTTGCTAGCATGATTAGGTTGCATCGCATTTAGGGTTTCATATTAGTCACATTGTGTATGCCATCTCATCGCATTGTGTTTGGAGTAGGGTTAGTCCAAACACGGGAAACGAGGGACGTTTTGTACTCCAAGTGACGAAACGTGTCTCAATTCCCAGTCGCCGACACTCCGGATTATTCATGATGGAGTTTAGGCCTTGTTATGCTTATATATGCATTCATTTCACATTGAGTCGTGCAATTCGACTCCTCGGCCATCATGCATCGAGATGCGTGATTAGTGGCACGAGGATCGAGGTCTACACTCCCTAGAGCTTGTGCAATGACGGGGAGAGTGGTCATGCACACATGTGTTGAAAATACTTTGCCATGCCACTTTCTTGCTCTCTGTTGCAGCAAATCGGAATCCAGCAGTAAAAACTAGTCAGCAGCCTTCGGAAGTTTTGTACAGTGTTCTAGGACCAATTGCAAAACAGAGGCAAATCGGGGCATCGCAAGGAATTTCTCGACAAAGCAACCCAAGCACGCATGCATCTTTCATCATTCAGAACAAGAGCTGAGGCAGTCCATTTTATAGCTTGCATGCTAGTTTATTCGCTTTCCTAGTTAATTTGTTAATTAATTAGGGTTTTGTAATATTTAATTAGCTAGAGTAGTTAATTATTTATTCGGACTGTATTATTTATTCGGACCCTCCGAGCGAGGGCAATCATGTAATAAGTGTGCATGTGTGTGATGTATGTCTTCCAACCCCACGTCTTTCTCCCTTTTATTTACCAGCTTATGATGGTTAGTTTAGGGCATGTTTCAATTAGCATACTTATGCTCGCATGTTTGCATCCATTCATCTGTCTTGCATGCACCGGGCTCGGCGCATCATACTAACTGCATTGTATTTCAATTTCAAGTTGAATATGTGTTAGCTATAGCATCATCATATGCCATCTTAGAATAGCCGAGCCTATCTTAGTTGCATTCTTGTATGTGTTGCATTAGGCATCTCAGCATAATTAGGATTCATGCATGATTTCTAATTAGCTTCTTTCTTTGGCTCAGAGTACTCGGTAAGTGTTCATGCTTTAGCATCCTTGCATGCGTGTGAGTGATTGCCATGATAACATGCTTCACATGAGGCTATGTGCTTATGTGATATACCTGCCTGTGGGTGGAGGTTGGATTATCTGAATTGGAACAATTCATTGATTGCGAGTTTTAAGCCCACTAGATAGTGGCAAATCACCATGTTTTCTAAGCCCACTTAAGGGTGGCAAAATCCGCATTTTAGCCTACTTGCGAGTAGCAAACCGCTTTCAAAAACAAACATGAAATGTTTTATTCCAACTCAGACGATCCAGTCTATACTTGTATGCTGCGCGCATCACATAGTAATTCTAGGCTAATAACCGGGATAAGAGCATATAATGTTTTCAAAACTCGATATCATGGTTAGTAGAGGCCGATCTTTGATCGGGCGAGCGGGGGTGCTCACGAAGTGACCTTCCCCAATCGTACCCAAGTTCCCGAGCCGAGGCAACTTTGGTGATGACGGATACGTGGCCTTTGGCACGAGTCAGGGTTTCCTAAATTCCCCCAAAATAAAATATTTAGGTGGTAACTCTGTATCTGGCAAAGCAGTCCATATTTGGCACTTCTTTCTAAAAATTAGCTTTTCAAAACGATTTGCCGAATTTGGACTCTTTGATGATTCATCGGTCTTGCATTGCACTCCGCGAGATTAGATACAGGACCGTGACATTGAGTCCTGAACTGTAGTGAACCTAATGAACAAAACGGGATTCCCTCCCGGGACGTTCGGGGACGTCTACACATGTCACATTGGAAGTATGTTCTTGAACTTTGGTTTGAAATTGGATTTAATTGAACTACCTTTGGGCTTTGATTTCTCAAATTGATCTTTGAATCATGTTATATTATGAGTTTACAGGAGTTTTCCAGAAAATTGGCCCAAGAGGATCGAATTTGGTGTTTTAAAACTTGGTTTTGAGCTTGAGGTTCAAATCTGAAATTTCCAGAATTTGGACTCACGCTCGAGCGGGAAAATTAGCACTCGAGCGTGGAATACGTGCTCCCAGCACTTTGCATTGTTTTACAGTCCGCTCGAGCGGGGAAATGCACGCTCGAGCGTGGACTTGTGTCACACGCTCGAGCTGGTGTCAAGCGCCCATCAAGCGTGATTTTCACACATCCAGTACTTTTGCCATGTTTTGCAGTCCGCTCGAGCGTGGGAAGTGACGCTCGAGCGGGGAACCTTTGTCTGCATGTCCGCTCGAGCGTAGAAAGACACGCTCGAGCGTGATCCCTGTTTTCTGAAAATTTTGAAAAGTGTTTAAAAGTGCATCTTTGCATCCTCTTTCCATCCTAGGCACTCTTAGGCCTAGTTTAAGGCATCTTAAGGAGGATATGGATGTAGAACCACACCAAGGCAAATTAGGGATTAAGTTATTATTTTCCCAACTGGGTAGCTTAGTGTGTGTTCACACTGTAACTGTGTAGGGTTGGCATCCGGAAACGCTCTAGCTTATCTCTAGCCCAGAACTCTGTGAGTAACAATGTTGTAAAGATATGTTCAATTGAGATTACTTTCTGAACGAATGACTGAACTGTTTTATGAAATAACACTGTTTACTGAATGAATGCTTGTCCTAATTGCGAACTGTATTCGTGGCATCCCTAGCAATTTACTGTTACTGTACTGTACTGCTACTGTCACAGAGATCTCTGTTGGTTCCCATGTTGTAACCACTACTGTTTACTGATATGATGGCCATCAACTGACTGTTCGGTCTGCTAAGACCTACTGTACTGCTTTGCTATTGGATGTACCACATATGACTATTATAGTTTCTGAATGACTATTATGGCATGAAATATGAGCCACAAACTGAATGACTGATATACTGATAATTGACTATTTTCACTACTGAAAGGACATTCATTCTTAGCCTCTTTACGCATATGTTATTCACTGGGCTTTAGCTCACTGCTCATATATATATGTAGGTGTTCAGGCACCGGACCGTTGCTAGAAGTGTCAGGCTAAGCTCCCGTTTTGTCAAGCCAACTACCGTGCCTCACTGCGAGGTTCCAAGTCCTTCAAGCTAGGGCATTTTAGGGTGTTTTAGATTTCCCCTTTTTGTACCTGGTTTTGTAATACTGTATAGACTGAATGATGTTGTACTGTACTGTTCTAATAGGGATTAGCTCCCTGTCCTGGATGATTGTATATGGATGTATATGTACTGTTTATGTGTATATGTATGAAAAACCTTTTTGCATATAGACTGTCACAGCTCATTGGACATCTTTTATTTACTAATTTGGCTTTTGCCAGCCCTTGTACTCTGTATTACTGTTGTACTGTTAAGCAGACCTTCAGTAATTTCGGATTACTGGCCAGTTACGGTGCTAAACCTATAGGGGCGGGTTTGGGTCGTGACACATTCTTAACCATGTTCGATTCTAGATTTAGTGGTGAGACTAATTTTGAATTAACTTTTCAACTGCGAGATTTTCTAATGTTAAGTTTAATTTATGGAAACACAGAAAGTGATATTCTAGTGTAATTTTCAGAAATGGCAACTATCATCGATGCTGCTGTTACAGCTATCCTTGGTGGGGATCTGAATCCCGGGGCAACTGGGTTGCCAACCCTTACTGTTATGACCTCTATGGTCAACCCTGGCATTACTCCGGCTGTTCCGGGAGAACCGCTCAGTCACCATGAGTGCCCAGAAAAATTTGTTGGGTAAACTTCAAGAGATGACAGCAAAAGATGCTGTTCTACTTAACCACGGTAAACCTTGCAAAGGTTCTGAGTGAGAATCCTCCAGCCATAGCAGAGAATGAGCCAGACAGGCAAAAAGTCATGGCGCTTGACACATAGAAGCAGACAGACTATCTTTGCCGGAACTATGTATTTAACGGCTTGGCAGACTCACTATATAGTGTGTTTTGTGCTAAGAGCTCAGCAAAGGAGTTATGGGAATCTCTAGACAAGAAATATAGGACTAAGGACGCCGGGACAAAGAAATTTGTCGTTGGCCGATTCTTGGACTTTAAAATGATCGATTCAAAAACCGTGATAAGCCAAGTCTAAGAGTTCCAAGTGATCTTGCATGAGATTCATGCGGACGGAATGCCTTTGAATGAGTCATTCCAAGTTACTGTGATCACTGAGAAACTTCGCAATGGTTAGAAAGACTTCAAGAACTATTTGAAGCACAAGCTTAAGGAAATATCAGTTGAAGACTTGATTGTCCGATTCTGAATTGAAGAGGATAATAGAAAGAAATGAGGGAGTACCTCCTCAGTGAAGGCCAATGTCATTGAGCATGGCAAATCTTCTGGGGTGAGGAAGAAGCCTCCTATGAACAAGGGCTTAAAGCTGCGGCTAAGGGGTGGTGTTGCAAAGAAGCCAGCATACAAGCCGCAAGAACTTGGTTATCGGTTCTTAGGGAAATGTTACAACTGCGGTAGCGAGGGACATCGGGCTAGTGACTGTCGCAAGCAGAAGAAGCCATACAAGACCAAACCTCGTGCTCACATGACAGATATACAGGAGCACTCCCATGAGGAGGATGACATGCACTTGTCTACTGTTGTCTCCGAGGTGAATCTGGTGGGTTCAAACCTAAGAGAACGGTGGATTGATACTGGGGCTACACGCCACATCTGCTCTGAGAAGAAGTTGTTAACAACTTTCGAGCCGGTTACAAATGGTGAGAAGTTGTTTATGGGAAACTTTGCTACCTCGATTGTTGAGGGGAAATGAGAGGTGGTCCTGAAGTTGACTTCAGGAAAGAAGCTGATCTTGAACGAAATCCTGTATGTTCCGGACATTCGTAAGAATCTTGTCTCAAGGTCTTTTCTTAGCAAACATGGTTTTCATATGGTCTTTGAGTCCGACAAGGTCGTTTTGACCGAGAGCGGAATGTATGTGGGTAAGGGTTATATGTTAGAGGGCATGTTTAAACTCAATGTAATGACTATTATCCCAAAGATGAATAAATGTGCATCTTCTTCTGCTTACATGCTTGAGTCTTCCAATTTGTGGCATGGTAGACTAGGACATGTGAACTTTGAATCTTTACGTAGATTAATCAAGTTAGATCACATACCATCTTTTAAGATTAATCCGAAACACAAGTGTGATACTTGTGTTGAAGCAAAGTTGACAAGATCTTCGTTTTATTCTATTGAAAGAAGTTCAAAACCGTTGGGCTTAGTGTATAGTGATGTGTGTGACTTAAAGTTTATACAATCACGTGGTGGCAATAAGTACTTCATCACGTTTGTTGATGATTGCACTAAGTATTGTTATGTCTATTTACTTAAAAGTAAAGATGAGGCTATTGACAAGTTTGTTCTTTATAAGAATGAAATTGAGAATCAAGTAGGCCACAAGATTAAGGCTTTAAGAAGTGATCGTGGTGGTGAGTATGAATCTTCATTTATTGAGATTTGTGCTCAATCCCAGATTTTCTACCAAACCACGGCGCCTTATTATCCTCAATCAAATGGGATTGCTGAACGGAATAATAGGACGCTAAAGGAAATAATGAATGCAATGTTGATAAGTTCTAGATTACCACAGAACATGTGGGGGGAAGCAATTCTCTCTGTGAATTACATTCTGAATAAAGTACCGCGGAAGAAGGTGGACAAGATGCCGTATGAGTTATGGAAAGGCGTTAAGCCTTCGTATAAATTCTTACGAATGTGGGGGTGTCTTGCAAAAGTGGCGATTCCTACACCCAAACGGGTTAGGATAGGGCCGAAATCCGTGTATTGTATAGTCATTGGTTATGCACGTAATAGTAATGCATATAGGTTTCTTGTGCACAAGTTTGATATTTCAGATATCCACAAAAATACCATAATGGAGTTAAGGAATGCGTTTTTCTTTGAAGACAATTTCCTTGCTGAACTCGAGGAGAGGATCAAAGTTCTGAGAAAGAACTTGAAGATGATGATCAAGATGAGGAAGTAGATGAGCCAAGAAGGAGTAAGAGAGCTAGGACTGCCAAGTCCTTTGGCTCGGACTTCTTGACTTATATATTAGAAGGAGAACCTCGAACTTTCTATAAAGCTGTGACTTCACTAGAAAGTCTCTTCTGGAAAGAAGCTATTAAAAGTGAAATTGACTCAATCTTACAGAACCATACTTGGGAGTTGGTTAATCTACCCCCAGGCAGTAAGGCCTTGGGAAGTAAGTGGATCTTTAGAAGAAAGATGAAAATTGATGGGTCAATTGATAAATATAAAGCTAGGCTAGTTATCAAAGGAAGCAGACAGAGAGAAGGTCTGGATTACTTTGATATGTATTCACCTGTGACAAGGATTACATCCATTCGCATGGTGATTGCGAAAGTCGCTTTACGTGGTCTAGAGATACATCAGATGGATGTAAAGACAACTTTCTTAAATGGAGATTTAGATGAAGAAATCTACATGGAACAACCCGAGGGATTTTCAGTTTCAGGAAAAAATAAGAAAGTCTGTAAGCTTGTCAAGTCATTATATGGTTTGAAACAAGCGCCTAAGCAATGGTATGAGAAATTTGACAATGCTATGTTGTCAAATGGGTTTAAAATCAATGAGTGTGACAAGTGCATATATGTTAAAGACACTAACAGAGGTTACGTCATTTTGTGTCTATACGTAGATGACATACTCATTGTTGGTAGTAATGATGAAATGATTCGAACTACCAAGAGATTGTTAAACTCTAAGTTTGACATGAAAGATATGGGCCTTGCAGATGTTATTCTAGGTATTAAGGTTACCAGAACATCTAGTAGTATTGTCCTTTCTCAGTCTCACTATGTTGAAAAGATACTTAAGAAATTTGGTAAATCAGATACAAGTGTGTGTAGGACACCGGTAGACGTGAGTCTACATTTGACTAAGAATAATGGTGAGATTGTCTCTTAGCTAGAATACTAGAATATTCTCGGGTCATTGGAAGTTTGATGTATCTAATGCGTTGTACAAGGCTGGATATAGCCTACTCCGTTAGCAGGCTTAGTAGATACACGAGTAATCCAAATGCCACTCATTGGAGAGGCATTATGCGGGTGTTAGGTTATCTACGCTACACCTGGGATTATGGGCTGCATTATACCAAATATCCAACGGTATTAGAAAGGTATAGTGACGCTAACTGGATGTCTGATATAAAAGACTCCAAATCTACTAGTGGTTATATGTTTACCCTCGAAGGGACAGCTATGTCTTGGAAATCTTCCAAGCAAACATGTATATCTAGATCAACGATGGAATTAGAGTTTATTGCTTTAGTTAAAGCAATAGAAAAAGCTAAATGGCTTTGTCATTTCATTGAAGATATCCCACGTTGGTCTAAACCTGTGCCAACTATTTGTATTCGTTATGATAGTCAATCTGCAATTGGTGGGGCAGAGAGTAATATGTATAATTGAAAATCTAGACATATCCGTCATAGACATAATTCCATACGACAACTACTCTTGAATGGAGTTGTTTTTATAGACTATGTAAAGTCTAAGAACAACATTGCTGATCCACTAACCAAAGGGTTAACTCGAGAGTTAGTAGAAACGTCGTCAAGAGGAATGGGGTTAAGGCCTTTAGTAATGTTACCGGAACGGAAAACCTAACCTAGTTGACTGGAGATCCCAAGATCTACGTTCAAAGGGACAACCTAATTTCGTGTAATGGGTGAGTCACTAAAGAGATAAATCCTCTTGCTCATTCCTTTGTATAGTGATACCCAATGGGAGTAGAAGGTTAAGCTAATGCTTTTAATGACCTAAGTGATACGAATAGTCAACCGTGGTATAATGAGATACCTTGTATAGGTCACTTATGTGAGTGCGAAGTGGGGTCGCTTCTTTAAGAATTGGTAAGGCTGAATTCTTTAAAACCACTCATTGAACCAAGCTAGTGTTCAGGGGCTATGCTGGACACACAAGTGAGAACAAGAACAATGGTTGGACTAACTCCTGTGTGAGGTCTATTGTCTTGGTTTACACAAACGGTAGAACAGTTCAAGACATCACGTTCATTGGTTAGCCACTAAATCCGATAGGCTTTCACTACGAAAGGTTTATGGCCAACAACTACTTTTTCTGATGCAGGGTTAGTCTGTGTGCTCTCTCTCCGAGTCTTTGTTGTACACATTGTCCATTTTTCTTATTCAGTCAATTTTTATTCATGTGGGGGCTTGTTGGAAAAAATGGTTTTTTGGTGACTTTAATATGAAATTAAAGTAGGTCTCAACCATTGGTTGAGGTGGGATTGAATGGGTTTAGATTCTTTGTAACAAAGTCTTTATACCATAAAAAGAATGACCAAAAATCGTTGAGAATTGAATGAGAATTTGTCTCATAAAGATGGCCTCATGAATGAGGTTTTGAGAATTGTGTATAACTACCAATCCCACATTGATTGTGGAGGAAAATTTTGATGGGTATTTAAGCCTCAAGATTATGAGAAGGGCCTGAGCCCTTTGGGGCATCCAAATTTTCTGAAGGAAGGGAGGCATAGACGCTTCAAGGATGGGCTTGGGCCAAGACTATGGTCCAAGTTAGTTATGGCAAAATTGCCACACATGTGCGCACGCCGCTTGCCCCCTCCGGACCGGGCCAGGGCCGGGTTGGGGTCTACAAGTCGTGGGTCGTGGATCTTGGGACTTGGGCTTGGGCTTGGGCTTGGGCTTGGGCTTGGGGGAATGGGTTAGGTTTGGGCTGGGCCGAATTGGTGGTCCACCAACTTATTCTTTTTGGGCTAGGTCTATTGCAGGCCCAAGTCTATTGCAGAAATGTATATACACATAGGTGTATATTGTATGTAACTCACACTTTGAATTCCCATCAGTTTTGTGCATTACTCCAGCAGTTTTGCAGAAGTAATGTCCTCCATTAGTGGCCAGCCTTGATGGATTGAGACTCCTCCTTTCTCCTCCATTGTATATAAGAGGAGACCCATATCCCTTGGTGTCACAACCCAAAATTCGGACAATTAAATATTAAATTAAAACTAAACCCCAATTAATATTCCATCATCCAAATCCTAGGGGTGAAACAAAAAAAACTAAACGCCAACCAAACCATCCACCATAATTTCATAACTAACCAATACCGTCAACATTAAAGTAACAATAAATAGTCAAAATAACTTAAATAATGTACGGTTACAAACCTTGTCAAATTATTCCAATACTAAAGTCAATAAAAAAAAAATAATAAATACATAAACTAATATCAACCCTAAACTCAAGAAAACAAAAGAAGTCCAAACGACAAGTCCAACAACTATAGCAATTCCACGTCACCACCATAGTCCCAACTAATCCTGCAAAGGAAGCTCGACTGCGCTCAAATAGAACGCACCCGAGTTGCCAAGAGACAAAACGGGTCAGTATACAGGTATACTGGTATAAGTACAAGATTTAACACCCACGTGTCCACCAGACATAAACAAAAATACATTTAATTCTTGTTACGGGACAAAACAAGTAGTTCAAACCGCACCGAGACGAATGGGCAGTTTTCCGAGATACGGTGATATTTAGTTTCTTGTCCGTACACAACGAAATATAAATTGATTATAAAATAAACAAAATAGAAATAAAAATATGGTAGGTCAGCTCTGCATAAAAAAATTAGTAAGACCCATCATCTTGCAAAAAAATAAAGGTAATATAATTTAATCATAAGTAAGTTACTGAAGAAATATAAAAATGCACCGTTTCATGCTTAAATAATTCGAATTGACCAAAACTCAAAGAACGAAAGTTGTACAGAATCAAAGTTCCTAAAATTTTATGCAAATGAATTTAACAGAAACTGAATAGGTTGAGAGAAAAACTCGATAGAAAAACCTAGACGGAATTCAATCAAAAAATTTGAAGCTGAAAACGAACAAAAACTGGCCCTAAGATGATTTTTTTTGAAAAATTCCAAAACACAAAAAGTGTGTAGAATAATGTTTTACTTCAATTCTCGCGAAACCAATAAAAATGACCTCGTTCCATGAGTTAAAACAGCCTCTAAAATCTGCATTGCTAAAATGAATCAAACGTACAATAACCAAGATCATCCGATTATAAGTTCTAATCGATCTTTTTAATAAAAAGTTAAAACACAAAAGTTGTCTAGAATCACGTATACATGCCTCTTCTCAAATTTCATAATTTATCGAGGTCGTTTACTATTTTTCAACCTGTACAAATCAATACAAAACACACTATAACAATAAACTCATAATTAAATTCTTTGTACTTTAACTCCACCACTCCGGCCCTCAACTTCCGGCCTACACATATATCCCATGTGCCTCTCGTATACTTAACACCGCTCCGAAGCCAAACTTGCACGGGGATATCTTCCCGAGTTTGATTCACACTCCCCGGATGGTTAGCATATATGCACGCGTGAAAATCAAAGCACTTGTCTACTCATGAGAACGAGGCAACAATGTACATATACAAAACATCTCACTCATGAGAACAATATAACAATGCCAAGCCTAAGGCATTCAAATAAATCTCATAATCCTCACTTTTTTTTTTATACACTCTTTCTCACCATCACTCAAATAAAACAACAATCCATGGAGTTATGGCGGAGTATAAAGAATTTATCTATGAGTTCCTAATTAATTTTAATTTTATATAACCATGAGTGTGATTACAACCATAAAATAAATCCATACGAAAACCCTAAACCTGGCATACACAACTAATCAAAATAATTAAAATCAATCAATCATCTAAAAACCCTAAACCTTACATACACAACTAATCAAAGTAATTAAAATCAACGAATCATCTAAAAACCCTAAACCTTACATACACGACTAATCAAAATAATTAAAATCAATCTATCATCTTTATATAAATACAAAATCAAACTAACATCAAATAAATAAAAATAAATAAATAAAAACAACGAATTAAACATAAATCAAGGGAAGTGGATTTTGTACTCACAATATTTTTGAAGATCAAAGAATCACTTAGGATAATTAATGGAGACACCAAAATAAAACCCTAATCTTTTTTTTTCTTTCTCTTCTCTCTTTCCCGTCTCTCACCCTCGGCTCCTGTTCTTGGCTTATGTGATTAAGCCCTCAGATGATAAAGCGCGCGCGCGCGCGCACACACACACACACACACACACACACACACTCTCTCTCTCTCTCTCTCTCTCCCCGTGGCCTTTTCTTTGCTGCCACACCTCTCTTTCTTTTCTTTTGATTGATTCCTAATCCTATTTTAACTTAATAAACTATTATAATATATTATATTATATAATAAAATATAATTATAATATATATAAATATAAATATAAGATTAAATATATATATATTTGAATTAATTATTTATAATTAACTTACACATTAAATTAACTAAATAACACATTAAATTCTTATGTAACTCCACAATTAATAAAGCCAAAAATAAAACAAAATAATAATAATAATAATAATAAATAATGATTTAAGAAAATTAGGGTCGCTACACTTGATTTGGTACAGAAGTTTTTGCCTTCCAATCATATAGTCAGTTTGCTTACTAGTATAATAGCCCTTCCTGTGTGAGAGAGAGTGTTGCCATTGTCAGTTCGCCAGGCTAACAGAATGTGCTTCTGAGTTAGCCGGTTTAAGCCATCTTATCTTGAGAGACAGAAGTCGACGTTCCTCCAGCACCCACGGTGAGGTGGCTAATCTGTTTTAAAGATATTGTGGTGTCACACATAATTTGGTTTGCTCCCTTGTTTTCAATATTTCAATTCCATTTGTAATTCGGTTAATCATGGTTCATGTTATGTAAGTTAATTGATTAAATTTTAATCTATTTGTTTCGTTTAATTAGCCTATTTCACCATCAAACTTAAAACAGATTAGCCGCTTCACCATGGGTGTTGGAAGAACGTTGACTTCTGTCTCGCAGGATAAGATGGCTTAAACCGGCTAACACAAAAGCACCTTCTGTTAGCTTGGCGAATCGACAACGGTAGCACTCTCTCTCTTACATAGGAAGGATTATTATATTAGTAAGCAAGCTAACTATATGATTGGAAGGTAAAAACTTCTGTACAAAACCAAAAGGAGATGGGTCTCTTCTTATACACAAAAAGAGAGAGAAGAGGAGTCTCCAGCTATCATGGCTAGCCACTAATGGAGGCCATTACTCTTGCAAAACTACTGGAGTAATGCACAAAACTGATGGGAATTCAGAAGTGAGTTATACAAAATATACACATATGTGCATATATATATATATATATTTTTCTGCAACAAACTTGGGCCTACAATAGACCTGGCCCAAAAAGAATAAGTTGGTGGACCACTAATCCAGCCCAGCCCTAACCTAACCCATTCCCTAAAGCCTCAAGCCTAAGCCTAAGCTCAAGCCCAAGTCCCAAGTCCTAAGATCCACGGCCCATGGATCACACCCCATGGACCCGGACCCGGCTCGGGCAGGCGGGGGGCATGTGCATGCGTTTGTGTGGCAATTTTGCCATAACCAACTTGGACCATAATCTTGGCCTAAGCCCATCCTTGAAGCATCCATGCCTCTCTTCCTTCGAAAAATTTGGATGCCTCAAAGGGCTCATGCTTTTCTCATAATCTTAAGGCTTAAATACCCATCAAAGTTTTCCTCTACAATCAATGTGTGATTGGTAATTATACACAATTCCCAAAATCTCATTCATGAGGCCATCTTTTATGAGACAATTTCTCATTCAATTCTCAATGGCTTTTGGTTATTCTTTATGTGGTGTAAAGACCTTGTTACAAAGAATCTAAACCCATTTAATCTGACCTCAACCAATGGTTGGGACCTCCTTTAATTTCACATTAAAGTTTACCAAAACTTATTTTTTCCAACAATCCTCCACATGAATAAAAATTGACTGAATAAGAAAAACGGACAACGTTTACAACAAAGACTCGGAGAGAGAGCACACAGACTAACCCTGCATTAGAAAATGTAGCTGTTGGCCTTGAACCTTTCGTAATGACAACCTATCGAATTTACTGGCTGATCAGTGAACATGATGCCTTAAACTATTCTGCCGTTTGTGTAAACCGAGACAATAGACCTCACACAGGAGTTAGTCCAACCATTGTTCTTGTTTTCACTTGTGTGTCCGGTATGGCCATGGAACACTAGTCTGGTTTAGTGAGTGGTTTTAAAGAATTCGGCTTTACCAATTCTTAAAGAAGCGGCCCCACTTCGCACTCACATAGGTGACCTATATAAGGTATCTCATATACCACAGTTGACTATCATATCACTTAGGTCATTAAAAGCATTAGCTTAACTTTCTACCCCCATCGGGTATCACTGTACAAAGGAATGAGCAAGAGGATTTACCTCTTCAGTGACTCAGCCATTACACGAAATTAAGTTGTCCCTTTGAACCTAAATCTTGGGATTTCCAGTCAACTAGGTTGGGTTTTCCGTTCCGGTAGCATTACTTAAGGCCTTTACTCCATTCATCTTAACAACGTTTCTATTAACTCTCGAGCTAACCCTTTGGTTAGTGGATCCGCAATGTTGTCCATATACTTTACATAGTCTAGAGAGACAATTCCATTTGAGAGTAGTTGCCATATGGAATTATGTCTACGACGGATATGTCTAGACTTTCCATTATACATATGACTCTGTGCCTGTCCAATCGCCGATTGGCTATCGTAATGAATAAAGATAGCAGGCACAGGTTTCGGCCAACATGGAATATCCTCAACGAATTGGCGAAGCCATTCAGCTTCTTCAGCTGCTTTATCCAATGCGATAAACTTAGATTCCGTTGTTGATCTCGATATACACGTTTGCTTGGAAGATTTCCAAGACACGGCGGCCCCTCCGAGGGTAAACACATAACCACTAGTGGATTTGGAGTCTTTTATATCAGATATCCAGTTAGCGTCACTATACCCTTCTAGTACTGCTGGGTATCTGGTATAATGCAGCCCACAATCCCAGTTGTAGCATAGATAACCTAACACCCGCATAAGGCCTCTCCAATGAGTGGCATTTGGATTACTCATGTATCTACTAAGCCTGCTAACAGAGGTTGTTATATCCAGCCTTGTACAACTCTTCAGATACATCAAACTTCCAATGACCCGAGAATATTCTAGCTAAGAGACACTTTCACCATTATTCTTGGTCAAATGGAGACTTACGTCTATTGGTATCCTAGACACACTTGTATCTGATTTACCAAATTTCTCAAGTATCTTCTCAACATAGTGAGACTGAAAGTACAATACCACTAGATGTTCTGGTAATCTTAATACCTAGAATGACATCTACAAGGCCCATATCTTTCATGGCAAACTTTGAGTTTAACAATCTCTTGGTAGTTCGAACCATTTCATCATTACTACCAACAACGAGTATGTCGTCTATGTATAGACATAAAATGACATAACCTCTGTCAGTGTCTTTAACATATATGCACTTGTCACACTCATTGATTCTAAACCCATTTGACAACAAAGCGTTGTCAAACTTCTCATGCTATTGCTTAGGCATTTGTTTCAAACCATATAATGACTTGACAAGCTTACAGACTTTCTTATTTTTCCCTGAAGCTGAAAACCCCTCAGTTTGTTCCATATAGATTTCTTCATCTAAATCTCCATTTAAGAAAGTTGTCTTTACATTAATTTGATGTATCTCTAGACCACGTAAAGCGGCTATTGCAATCACCATACGAATGGATATAATCCTTGTTATAGGCGAATACGTATCAAAGTAATCTAGGCCTTCTCGCTGCCTGTATCCTTTGATAACTAGTCTAGCTTTATATTTATCAATTGACCCATCAGTTTTTATCTTTCTTCTAAAGATCCACTTACTTCCCAAGGCCTTACTGCCTGGGGGTAGATTAACCAACTCCCAAGTATGGTTCTGTAAGATGGAGTCAATTTCACTTTTAATAGCTTCTTTCCATAAGGGACATTCTGGTGAAGTCACAACTTCATGGAAAGTTCGAGGTTCTCCCTCTAACATATAAGTCAAGAAGTCTGGACAAAAGGACTTGGCAATCCTAGCCCTCTTACTCCTTCTTGACTTATCTACTTCTTCATCTTGATCATCTACTTGATCATCATCTTGATCATTATCTTCAAATTCCTTCTCAGAACTTTGATTCTCTCCTCGGGTTCGGCAAGGAAATGTGTCTTCATAGAAAGACGCATTCCTTGACTCCATTATGGTATTCTTGTGGATATCTAACATATCAGACTTGTGCACAAGAAACCTATATGCGCTACGATTCTGTGCATAACCAATGAATATACAATCCACGATTTTCAGACCTATCCTAACCCGCTTGGGTGTAGGTACCGCCACTTTTGCAAGATATCTCCACATTCATAGGAAATTATAAGAAGGCCTTCGGCCTTTCCATAACTCATATGGAGTCTTGTCTACTTTCTTCCGAGGGATTCTATTCAGAATGTAATTCAAGGAGAGAATTGCTTCCCTCCACAAGTTTTGTGGCAATCCAGAACTTAGCAACATTGCATTCATCATCTCCTTTAACGGCCTATTCTTCTGTTCAGCAATCCCATTTGACTAAGAAGAATAAGGCGTCGTGGTTTGGTGGCTAATCCCGGATTGAGCACAAATCTCAATAAACGGTGATTCATACTCACCGCTACGATCACTTCTTAAAGCCTTAATCTTGCGGCCTAATTGATTCTCAACTTCATTCTTATAAAGAACAAAGTTGTTAATAGCCTCATCTTTGCTTTTGAGCAAATAGACATAACAATACTTAGTGCAATCATCAACAAAAGTGATGAAATACTTATTGCCACCACGTGATTGTATAAACTTTAAGTCACACACATCACTATGTACTAAGTCCAATGACTCTGAACTTCTTTCAATAGAATGAAATGAAGATCTTGTCAACTTCGCTTCAACACAAGTCTCACACTTGTGTTTTGGATTAATCTTAAGTTTAATTTATGGAAACACAGAAAGTAATATTCTGGTGTAATTTTTAGAAATGGCAACTGTCACTGATGTTGTTGCTACTGCTAACATTGGTGGAGATCTAAACCCCGGGGCAACTGGGTTGCCAGCCCCTATTGCTGTGACCTCTATGGTCTACCCTGGCGTTACTCCGGCTATTCCGGGAGGACCGCTCAGTGACCATGAGCGCCCAGAGAAATTTGCTGGGGTGAACTTCAAGAGATAGCAGCAAAAGATGCTGTTCTACTTGACCACGCTGAACCTTGCAAAGGTTTTGAGTGAGGATCCTCCAGCCATGGCAGAGAATGAGCCAGACAGACAGAAAGTCATGACGCTTGACACATGGAAGCAGACAGACTATCTTTGCTGGAACTATGTGTTCAACAGCTTGGCAGACTCACTATATAGTGTGTTTTGTGCCAAGAGCTCAGCAAAGGAGTTATGGGAATCTCTAGACAAGAAATATAGGATTGAGGACGCCGGGGCAAAGAAATTTGTCGTTGGTCGGTTCTTGGACTTTAAAATGATCGATTCAAAACTGTGATAAGCCAAGTCCAAGAGTTCCAAGTGATCTTGCATGAGATTAATATTGAGGGGATGCCGTTGAACGAGTCATTCCAAGTTGTTGTGATCATTAAGAAACTTCCCAATGGTTAGAAGGACTTCAAAAACTACTTGAAGCATAAGCGCAAGGAAATGTCCGTTGAAGAATTGATTGTCCAACTTCGAATTGAGGAGGATAATAGAAAGAAAGGAGGGAGTACCTCCTCTGTGAAGGCCAATGTCATTGAGCATGGCAAATCTTCTGGGGTGAGGAAGAAGCCTCCTGTGAACAAGGGCTCAAAGCTGGGGCCAAGGGGTGGTGTTATAAAGAAGCCGGCATACAAGCCGCAAGAACCTGGTTATTGGTTCTTAGGGAAGTGCTACAACTGTGGTAGCGAGGGGCATCAGGCTAGTGACTGCCGCAAGCAGAAGAAGTCGTACAAGACCAAACCTTGTGCTCATATGGTAGATATACAAGAGCACTCCTATGAGAAAGATGGCACGCACTTGTTTGCCGTTGTCTCTGAGGTGAATCTGGTGGGTTCAAACCCAAAAGAATGGTGAATTGATACTGGGGCTACACGCCACATCTGCTTCGAGAAGAAGCTGGTTACAACTTTTGAATCGGTTACAAACGGTGTGAAGTTGTTTATGGGAAACTCTGCTACCCTCAATTGTTGAGGGAAAAAGAAATGTGGTCCTGAAGTTGACTTCAGGAAAGGAGCTGAGCTTGATCAAAGTCCTGTATATTCCAGACATTTTTAAGAATCTTGTCTCAGGGTCTCTTCTCAGCAAGCATGGTTTTCTCATGGTCTTTGGGTCCAACAAGGTCGTTTTGACCAAGAGCAAAGTGTATGTGGATAAGGGTTATATGTTGGGGAGGTATGTTTAAACTCAATGTAATGACTGTTATCTCAAAGATGAATAAAGATGCATCTTCTTCTGCCTGACGTCTTCAGTCTTGTATTTCTTGTCCAGAGATTCCTATAACTCCTTTACTGAGCTCTTGGCACAAAACACACTGTATAGTGAGTCTGCCAAGCTGTTAAACACATAGTTCCTGCAGAGATAGTCTGTCTACTTCCATGTGTCAAGCGCCATGACTTTCTGCCTGTCTGGCTCATTCTCTGCCATAGCTAGAGGATCCTCACTCAAAACCTTTGCAAGGTTCAGCGTGGTCAAGTAGAACAACATCTTTTGCTGCCATCTCTTGAAGTTCACCCAATAAATTTCTCTGGGCGCTCATGGTGACTAAGCAGTCCTCTCAGAACAACCGGAGTAACGCCAGGGTTGACCATAGAGGTCACAGCAGTAGGGGTTGGCAACCCAGTTGCCCCGGGGTTCAAATCCCTACCAACGTTAGCAGCAGCAGCAGCAGCAAGAGCATCGGTGACAGTTGCCATTTCTGAAAATTTATACCAGAATATCACTTTTTGTGTTTCCAGAAATTAAACTTAACACTAGAAAATTCCACAATTGAAAAGTTAATTCAAAATTAGTCTCACCACTAAACCTAGAATCGAACATGGTCAAGAATATTCCCAAGAAGACTGGAGGGGTCAGCATATAAGTCAAGAAGTCCAGGCCAAAGGACTTGGTTGTCCTAGCCCTCTTACTCTTTCTCGGATCATCTACTTCCTTATCTTGATCATCATCTTGATCATTATCTTTAAGTTCCTTCTCAGAACTTTGATCCTCTCCTCGGGTTCGGCAAGGAAATGTGTCTTTAGAGAAAGACGCATTCCTTGACTCCATTATGGTATTCTTATGGATATTTGAAATATCAGACTTGTGCACAAGAAACCTATATGTACTACTATTCTTTGCGTAACCAATGAATATACAATCCATGGTTTTCGAACGTATCCTAACCTGCTTGGGTGTAGGTACCGCCACTTTTGCAAGACACCCCCCACATTCGTAAGAAATTATAAGAAGGCCTCCGGCCTTTCCATAACTCATATGGAGTCTTGTCTACTTTCTTTCGAGGGATTTTATTTAGAATGTAATTCGCGGAGAGAATTGCTTCCCCCACAAGTTCTGTAGCAATCCAGAACTTAGCAACATTGCATTCATTATCTCTTTTAACGTCCTATTCTTCCGTTCAGCAATCAAATTTGACTGAGAAGAATAAAGCATCGTGGTTTGGTGGATAATCCCAAATTGAGCACAAATCTCAATAAACGGTGATTCACACTCACTACCACAATCACTTCTTAAAGCCTTAATCTTGCGCCCTAATTGATTCTCAACTTTATTCTTATAAAGAACAAATTTGTCAATAGCCTCATCTTTGTTTTTGAGCAAATAGACATAACAATACTTAGTGCAATCATCAACAAAAGTGATGAAGTACTTATTGCCACCACGTGATTGTATAAACTTTAAGTCACACACATCACTATGTACTAAGTCCAACGACTCTGAACTTCTTTCAATAGAATGAAATGAAGATCTTGTCAACTTCGCTTCAACACAAGTCTCACACTTGTGTTTTGGATTAATCTTAAAAGATGGTATGTGATCTAACTTCATTAATCTACGTAATTATTCAAAGTTCACATGTCTTAGTCTACCATTCCACAAATTGGAAGACTCAAGCATGTAAGCAGAAGAAGTTGCATCTTTATTCATCTTTGGGATAACAGTTATTACATTGAGTTTAAACATACCCCCAACATATAACCCGTACCCACATACACTCCACTCTTGGTCAAAACGACCTTGTCCGACTCAAAGACCATGAGAAAACCATGCTTGCTGAGAAGAGACCCTAAGACAAGATTTTTACGAATGTCCGGAGCATACAGGACTTTGTTCAAGGTTATCTCTTTTCTTGAAGTCAACTTCAGGACTACCTTTCCTTTTCCCTCAACAATTGAGGTAGCAGAGTTTTCCATAAACAATTTCTCACTGTTTGTAACCGGTTTGAAAGTTGTAAACAGCTTCTTCTCGGAGCAGATATGGCGTGTAGCCCCAGTATCAATCCACCATTCTCTTGGGTTTGAACCCACCAGATTCACCTCAGAGACAATGGCAGACAAGTGCATGTCATCCTCCTCATGGAAGTGCTCTTTTATATCTACCATGTGGGCACGAGGTTTGGTCTTATATGGCTTCTTCTGCTTGCAGCAGCCACTAGCCTGATGCCCCTCGCTACTACAGTTGTAGCACTTTCCTAAGAACTGATAACCAAGTTCTTGCGGCTTGTATGCCAGCTTCTTTGTAACACCACCCATTGGCCCTAGCTTTGAGCCCTTGTTCATAGAAGGCTTCTTCCTCACCCTAGAAGATTTGCCATGCTCAATGACATTGGCCTTCACAGAGGAGGTACCCCTTCATTTCTTTCTTTTATCCTCCTCAATTCGGAGTCGGACAACTAGCTCTTCAACTGACATTTCCTTGCGCTTATGCTTCAAGTAGTTCTTGAAGTCCTTACAACTATTGGAAGGCTTCTCAATGATCACAGCAACTTGGAATGACTTGTTCAACGGCATCCCCTCAGCATGAATCTCATGTAAGATCACTTGGAACTCTTGGACTTGGCTTATCACAGTTTTTTGAATCGATCATTTTAAAGTCCAGGAACCGGCCAACGAAAAATTTCTTTGCCCCGGCGTCCTCAGTCCTGTATTTCTTGTCTAGAGATTCCCATAACTCCTTTGCTGAGTTCTTGGCACAAAAACACACTGCATAGTGAGTCTGCCAAGCTATTGAACACATAGTTCCGACAGAGATAGTCTATCTGCTTCCATCTGTCAAGCGCCATGACTTTCTGCTTGTCTGGCTCATTCTCTACCACAGCTGGAGGATCCTCGCTCAAAACCTTTGCAAGGTTCAGCGTGGTTAAGTAGAACAACATCTTTTGCTGCCATCTCTTGAAGTTCACTCCAGCAAATTTCTCTGGGCACTCATGGTGACTAAGCGGTCCTCCTGAAACCGCTGGAGTAACGCTAGGGTTGACCACAGAGGTCACAGCAGTAGGGGTTGGCAACCTAGTTGCCCCGAGGTTCAGATCCCTACCAATGTTAGCAGTAGCAGCAGCATCGGTGACAGTTGCCATTTTTGAAAATTACACCAGAATATCCCTTTCTCTGTTTCCAAAAATTAAACTTAACACTATAAAATTTCACAGTTGAAAAGTTAATTCAAAATTAGTTTCACCACTAAACCTAGAATCGAACATGGTCAAGAATGTTTCCAGGAAGACTGGAGGGGTCACATCGGTCTCACTTAAAATTCAGTTAATCTTTTGACAAAACTTTTAAGAGTATGTTGACTCCTAGTTCGTGATAAACAATTTTAAGAATTAAATTTTCCTAGGGATGAACTAGGTTAAAACAAACCAAGGTCCAAAACTCATACAAGCTATGTAAAAATTGCTAACAAATTACAAGCAGTGTAAAGTAATTGCTACAACAATATATGCAAATAAAACTTGCTTTTACAACTTGGTAAACACACCAAATAAATCTCAAGCAAAAAATGCTTAAGATATATAGTCCATAAATTTCATTTGTGCAACCCAAATCTATTCATTTGGTTTTGGTTTTTGTTTTTCCATTCCCTCTCACATTGGTATGCTTACAAAGAAAGTTAGTAGCAAACCACAACATAATACAAATCAACTAATTAAAAAAAACTTGTACTTAACCCTCCTAACACTATCATGAATAGCACAATTAAGGAAAATTAAAAAAAAAAATGTAATATAAGTTACACAAATAAAACTTAAAACTCCAAAACTAAATGTACAATTTTAAAAATAAAATTTGTAACTCCAAACTTAAATTCAAACTTTAAATCAAAATTATTGTAACTCCAAGATTAAATTCAAACTTTAAATCAAAATTTGTAACTCCAATTTAAATTAAAACTTTAAATTAAAAATTAATAGTCATGATTTATGAATGAAATTAATTCACAATAAATATTTAAACTTAGAACTCCCAAATAAATTAAAACTAAATTAATTGACAAAAGTTAATGGAAATTATAACACAATAATCATGTACATGAATTTAGACAAGTTACAAAAAAAAATAAAAAATAAAAAAAATAAAAATAAAAATTAATAACCCCAAAATTAAATTAAAATCAATTGCCATGAATTATAAATGAATTTAAAACATGTAAATAATTCTAGCAAATAAAATCATGCAAATTACTAGAAGATTTTAAGCATGTAAATTATATTATAAAATTATATTAGAACCAAATAAGCATACAAAATATGCAAGAGAGAAATAACATTCTAATTAAATTATTCCATTACATTGATGAATTGAATAAACCAACCATGACTATGTAATCAAGAATTCAAATAAGTAACATTGGCTATCTATATGCTACAGGTAATCTAGAACACACAAAACAATAGCATGCATATATATTCCTACAAGTGGTCCCATAAACATACGTATAAAATTATGCTAAATCACATAAGTATGTAAATTATGTTAGAGATCTTGAACTACAAGGCATGAAAAAATATTTATTTACTTAAATTACCTAAACAGTAAATCATAAATCAATTAGTGAATTATTAAAAAAATGGACTTGCACCTGTAGCATACAAAAGCAGTAGCATACAACTCATGTGCACTCTTCAAATAAAATAATAGCATGCAATTAAATTATGAAGTCAATAGTGGCCATTCACCTTGTAGAAAACTGCTATGATACATAACCAATTAAAGTATAATTTTTTTTTTTTTTCCAGTTAATAGATACAAGCAGTCTGATTTATTCAAATAAAGATGAATCTCTTTCTCATATTGAAACAATGATCTAATAACATGCTATGTAGTTAAAGTGTGAGTTACACACACTTGATAAATTACACACAATATACACATATGTGTATATTGTTCATAGGAAAGCATATATAATCTGTTTTAAGTTTGTTATCCTATTGTACAATTAAACAAGATAAATAGATTCATGATTTATTAAATTAAATAAAAGAACATCAAATAAAACCATACTTGATAAATTACATTGTAGAGTATAAACATGAAACAAGATTAATGGAAAAACGTATTTAATTGAAATATGAAAATAAGAAATCAAACCAAATTCTGTGCGGTACCACAGTGTCCTTAAAACAGAATAGCCGCCTCACCGTGGGTGCTGGAGGAATATCGACTTCTGTCTCCCAAGATAAGATGGCTTAAACCGGCTAACGTAGAAGCACCTTTTGTTATCTTGGCAGACCAACAATGGCAGCACTCTCTCTCACACAGGAAGAATATTACACAATGTGGGAGAGAAGATGAGTCTCCAGCCATCTAGGCTGGCCACTAATAGAGGCCATTACTCTTCCAAAATTGCTGGAGTAATGCACATAACTGATAGGAATTCAAAGTGTGAGTTACATACAATATACACATATGTGTATATACATTTCTACAATAGACTTGGGCCTGCAATAGACCTAGCCCAAAAAGAATAAGTTGGTGGACCACCAATCTGGCCAGCCCAAACCTAACCCATTCTCCCAAGCCCAAGCCTAAGACCCATGAACCCGGACCAGCCCGGTCCGGTCCGGGTGGACGGGCGGTGCGCGCGCGCGGCAATTTTGTCATAACCAACTTGGACCATAGTCTTGGCTCAAGCCCATCCTTGAAGCATCCATGCCTCCCTTTCTTCGGAAAATTTGGATGCCCCAAAAGGCTCATGCCCTTCTCATAATCTTGAAGCTTAAATACCCATCAAAGTTTTCCTCCACAATCAATGTGGGATTGGTAGTTATACACAATTCCCAAAACCTCATTCATGAAACCATCTTTATGAGACAATTTCTCATGCAATTCTCAATGATTTTTGGGTGTAAAGACCTTATTACAAAGAATCTAAATCCATTTAATCCCACCTCAACTAATAGTTGGGGCCTACTTTAATTTCACATTAAAGTTTACCAAATCTCATTTTTTTCAACAATGAGGTTTGGAGAGGTACAAGACCAAGGAAGAGGTGGAAAAAAAATTTAATGGAGCAAAAATTAGTCAAGCACTTTGTAACTCTTTTAAAAGGAAATTCCATGTAAAATAGTGCCCTAGCACCTATCCACAAATTAAGTTAAAAAATATCTGTTGTTCTATTTGTATAGAAACTAATTACAAAATTTGAACATAACTCTCTCAGATCGATTTTTATGTTTTAATTTTTTTATTATAAAATATTAGACAATCACTTCACTGGTGTTTTCAGGCAAAAGGATTCGGTTTTCTTGAATGCTTCAATGGAAAAGAATTCCTTGTTTCAAGCCCATATGAAATTCATATTTAACATATGGACAAGAACTTGAATTTTTTTCCTTTTTTCAAAAGAAAAATTCACGATCTTATACTCTCATTCCCTCACAATGAACAAGATTCTTAAAAAGCTTGTTGAGTTCTTCTGGTTTATTAGAGTGAGCGATTTCATTTTTAAATAGTTAAAGGAAATACTGTAATAAATTAAAATTTTAGAAATAAAAATTTAAGTTGTTCTGGTGTATTAGAGTGAGCGATTTCATTTTTAAATATTTAAAGGGAATACTGTAATAAATTATAATTTTAGCGATAAAAATTTAGTAACAAAATATTTGAATTATTGAAAATGTTATTATTATATTTTTATCGATAAATGAGACATTTAGTAATTAATTACTATTTTTTTGGTATCAAAATTTTTGTCTAAAAAACTACTCTTTGCCATGAAATGGTTTTGTCTGTAGCATTTATTACTGATATTTTTAAAATTTTGTAGCTAGTCCTTTTTTCAAAAAAAAAAAAATTTCAAGGACGATTTTTCACGATAATTCACTTGATGTACTGGAATTAGTTTGTTGATATTTTTTGTAACAAAATTTTTATTTTAGGAACAGATCACTTAATCCCTAAAACCTTTTATATATTGTAATGTAGATTACAAATTGAAAAAAAGGTCCAATCTACACGGATTCATCAACAAGCCTGGCCTTAAAAAATTTTAAGCAGACTAAAAAACATGGACATAACATGGTTACTGACGAATAATAGTAGAGCAAAATGAATTTTTTTTTTTTTTTTTTCCCTTCAAATCAATAAACTCCATAATTTCTCTCGAAAGCTTTTATTAATACATCGTTATCAAAATTATACATATGTAATTTGCGTGAAACTATATATATATATATTGTCTATTAATAAATAGTGTACGAGCACAAAATATTGTCCTCGTATAATCCTGTTGATCAAGATTGCACTCCTCTGTACGACGTCGCTTAACTCCCTGAAAACACAAACGTGAGCTAGCCGGCGAGTGTGTGCCGGATACCTCCCCGATGCCTAAGTCAGCAAAATAGACAAATAGACAAAAAGTTCTGTGTATTCGAGAATCAAAGTTGTGTTACCTCCCCCATAGGTTATGTTGTGAGCTTTTATAGGTTCCACGTGGCACAATCCTTGTAGGACTCTTACTCCTCCATACAGAGTCCTCCTAGGAATCACTTTCAGAAAGATAATGCTTATCCTTCAACACCCCCCTCACTGCTTAAACCAAGTGAGATGGTTTGTACCATGGTCAGATGTCAATACGACCGAGATAACATGGCCATGCTAAAGCCGCAGAGTAGACCGAGCTTCAACTAGCTCGGTTCTTCCTTTCACTGCATGTACCTTGGTGCTGGGTTGTCTAAAACCGTGCCAACCATGATGAGTTTGGACCGAGCTAATTAATAGCAAGGTCTTGTGGTAGGCTTCAACATACCTCGGCTCAAAAGGTGTGACCGAGCTAACGATTGTCACTCTAGCCGTGGTGACCGAGTTAACTGCAAAGTCCTTTTAGGACCGGGCTAACTACAATGCTTTCTGGGACCGGGCTAACTACGAGGCTTTCTATGACTGGGCTAACTCTTGGGCCCTTTTTACCCTGCCCTTCTTACCGTGGCCCATAGAACGGCCCATTACCCAGCTCAGCCCAATTTACATATAAATTACCTTCTCAATTGCCTCTTAATTCCATCTGCGCAGCATGATAGGAATTATCTTTTACTAGCCGAGCTAAAGAAAGCTTTAGCCTTCCAACCGAGCTAAAAAATCTTTAGCCTTCCAACCGAGCTAAATTCACACCGTGCTACCAATCCGTCCGGTCAAAACGTCCTTCAGTCCTTGTAACTGAATCGCTTCTCATTCCAACGGACACGTGGCACATTCTCATTGGCCCAATGCAGCTGTCACGCCGTCTTCGTACTTCGCGTAATTTGAACAGTCCCGCCTAAAAAAGCTTTACACCAAGGAAAAACCCTACTTTTTGAATCATTTCTTTGCACTATTCACCTTCTCTCTTTTTCCCTCTTGTTTGAGCCCCATTTCTGCAACCATTGTTCTTTGCAAAGCTCACGCTCGTCTCTGCAACTTGGATCTTCATCAACTTGCCTCATTTTGAGCTGGTAAGTTGCTCAGATCTGTTTCCTTTTTGTTGATTTCGCATCTGTTTTGCAACACACAGCATGCGTATTTGTATGTTTTTCAAAGCACATACCATTTTTGCTTCCTGTTTCTGAAAAGAACTCACGTAATAGAACCATTGCACGTATGAACCACCTGTAGAACGATGTATTTGATCCAAAATCACATTTCAACCGAACTAGGAAGTTGTTCGTATTAGGTACGAACCCAGCATCACTGTATAACCGGACTAAAACTTTACTTCATTCTTGTAATTTCAACAAGTCTTAGTACTGCCTGCTTAATTTAGCTGAGCTAGTGAACCGCACTAGGTTTGCACGATACTGTGCTAAAAAACCTCAAATGACGACCGAGCTAATACTTGGGGCTAAGCCAGCTCCCTTAGTTCAAACCGAACTAAGAATGCTGCCCCGAAGGCTCAACCGGGCTAATGCCTCTAGCTTAAACCGAGCTAGGACTGGGTAGCATCTCACATAGCCGAGCTAGGTCGTTATTTACCTTACTTTTTGTTTCTTTTAGCACGGTTCAGCGATCTGTGCTTAACACCTTTCTTTTTCCACTTTGCAGACTTAGGTTGGCAGGGCACTCCTCTAATTGCTCAACCGAGCTACTAGGCGCCCTTTCTTGACCGAGCTAATCCTTCAGCTAATTTTTAATAATTTAATAACCAATGGGTAAATATAGGTTCTTAGTAAACTCACCAGGGGCCATAGCCGAATTCCGTAAGGACTACCAAATTCCGGATGATGTCCACCTTTCACTGGCTGAACTAGACATCGTCCCCCGGGGAAAACAAGGCTTTATCCCTTTTAACGTTATTTCCATCGTAGAGTGCGGTTTGCGATTCCCTGTATAGCCCCTTCTTTGTGAATTCCTTAGGCATACCAAGCTCTGTCCTACCCAACTTTCCACCAATTCTTACCGCATAATAAACGGTATTGCCGAGCTAAACCGCCGAGTTGGCCTTAATCTCGGTCTAGCCGAGCTCTTCCATCAATACTGCATAGGCTCGGCCGAAGATGGCTGGGTTTACTATTTAAGAATAAGGCGCCGGCGTGAAAAAATAATAAAAGATACTCCGGATAAAGACGTGAACGACGATGATTTCTTCTGGATGTCTGGGAATTTTGAGGACCAACAAGCCCAGATCCCTGGCCATAGAAATAAAACTGGAACAAGGGTGTAGCCGGTAGGATTACCTCAGCTTAATCCCATGCTTTTCTTTTACTTCGGTTTTTTGATCTTGAACCGTACTGACTGTCATCTTCCTTCTTGCAGATTTGAACTTTCTTAAGTCCCAATACAGCTACCCCAACTTGGACGTGCTCCGCGCCGCGCTTCGATATCCAAACCGAAGTTGGACCGAGCTATTGAACTTCGAGCCGACCTACCGATATAGCGGCAAACGAAAGACCAAGGTAACTGATTTCTTGTTGGAAGTCTCTCCTGAACTAGACCCATCCTTGCCCCAAATCAATCTCATCCCCCTTATCGCCGAACAAGAAATGGCCAAGAAGAGAGCCGTGCGAGCCCTTCTGACCGAAACAAACCAGACCGAGATACCACCAGCCGGTCAAACTCAAGAAACCGTGGTAGCTCTGCCATCTCACCAACCCTCATCATCTCACTCAAATAAGCGTGCCCGGATTACCCCAACCGAGCAACGCCTCGTCGATGAAGATAAAATCGTGGTCCCTCAAACCACTCCACCACGCTCTCCACCGAGCGCATAACCGGAGCGTTCGGACCGGGCTAGCTCTTCCACTTGGGCTCCAAAGATCACTTTCCAAAACCGAGCCATCAAGGACATTGATTCAGTGGTCGCCGAAAAAGACCACTTAATGGCATTCAATCTTGCCAAAGGCGTATGCCTTCCAGCCGACATGTCACACCACGACCACCTAACCGAGCTGAAAGCAATCCGTTCTTCCACAAAGTCCATGGTGCTGGTAAGTTGCCCCCTTTGCTCATCGTTCTCATCTTTAGAACTTTCTGCTCGTTTTTACTTTAAAAGTTTCTTACCATCCTCTTGTAGGCATACAGAAAAACTACATCGCTCACAAGCGAGTGTTAGAACTGCGAAAAGACACGAGACAGGCCATGGCGGAGGTTGATGCCAAAACAACCGAGCTACATGAGTCAAGGAAGCAGATAGCCGAGCTATAGACCGAGATGGCTCGTCTAACTGGCCTTGTTAGCTCGGCTGAGGCAGAGAAGAAAAAGGCCGTGGCCGTGGTAAAAGACAAGTATTTGAGCGAGCATGCAAAGCTTGAAGGGAAGAAGAATGCCGAGATAAAGGAGTGGGAGAAGAAGGCCGAGGACGGCAGGTTTCAAAGAAGGTGAGGCTTTGTACATTAAGCAGTGTGAGGTGGCAAAAAGACTTATTCTTTAAATGCGGATGGAGGGCGGCCGTGGAACAGCTCGGTCATGGGTCTGAGACCGAGGTCTTCAACCCTCCTCCGTATTTTATCCCCGGGTTCGATGACGAAGGTATGCTGCTGCCATTCAGCAACAATTTTTTGAGGCTGAGGATGACGAAGAAGAGACCGAGCCAAACAATACCCTGGTTGTTAATGAACCTGCTGTTCAATCAGCTCAGTTGGAGCCACCGGTTTGAAGATCTGATGACCGAACTACCAGATGAGACCGGGCTACTAGACGAGACCGAGCTCCGAGTTGAACTTGACGCAGAAATAGATGACCTTTTTGCTTGATTTCTGTATTTTCTTCTTTCTGCTTTTGGACAATTGTAACTGGGCTGAAGTAACATCCTTGTGTACTTTTTGAACTTTGAATGAATGCGTCTTTTGTTTCAACTCTTATCCCGGTTTAATCTATGCTTGTTTTACCTTTCCAACTGTAATCTGAATGATGTGTAACATTCTCCAGCCGGGATACCTATCTCGGTTTTAGCCTTGAAATGTTTGATTTTACCTGCCAATCTCTTCAGTCTAGGTCTTTTACCACGGCGGAAGATCACAACAAGTGGTATTCCAGCCAACCACTCTTCAGCCTTGATCTTTATCTCGGCTGAGGAGTACTAAGTGTTGGTTTTTCCAACCAACCACTCTTCAGCCTTGATCTTTATCTCGGTTAAAGAGTACTAAGTGTTGATTTTTCCAGCCAACCACTATTCAGCCTTGATCTTTATCTCGGTTGAAGAGTACTAAGTGTTGGTTTTTTTCCAGCCAACCACTCTTCAGCCTTGATCTTTATCTCGGCTGAAGAGTACTAAGTGTTGGTTTTTTCAGCCAACCACTCTCCAGCCTTGATTTTTTATCTGAGCTGAAGAAAGCTCAAAGTTGGTTTTTCCTGCCAACTCTGAGTGAGGTGTTTGGTTATTCCGACCAAACGTCCTGCAGCCTGGATCCTTATCCTGGGCCTTAGGAGGGGTGTTGGTTGTTCCAGCCAACCTCTAAGTTGGTTTCTCCTGCCAACCTAGAGTAAAGTGTTTGGTTATTCTGACCAAACGTCCTGCAGCCTGGATCCTTATCCTGGGCTTAGGAGAGGTGTTGGTTTTTCCAGCTAACCTCTAAGTTGGTTTCTCCTGCCAACCTAGAGTAAAGTGTTTGGTTTTTCCGACCAAAGGTCCTGCAGCCTGGATCCTTATCCTGGGCTTAGGAGAGGTGTTGGTTTTTCCAGCCAGCCTCTAAGTTGGTTTCTGCCAACCTAGAGTAAAGTGTTTGGTTATTCCGACTAAACGTCCTGTAGCCTGGATCATTATCCTGGGCTTAGGAGAGGACAAAGTTGGTTATTCCGGCCAACTCTGTTTTTGTTGCCCCCAGCTCACTAAGACAACTTTTACAGAATAAAACAATTATGCTGAAAAGAAAACTACTTGTTTTATTGAGAAAAAGAAAAATTACAAGTATTTGAAAGCTAAAAATAAAATAGTTTGAGGAGATTGGCAGTGTTCCATGGTCTGGGAATGGCTTTGCTGTCTTTATCTTCCAAGTGGTATGCCCCTTTTCCTGCTAATCCAACCACTTTGTAAGGTCATTCGCAATTAGGCCCTAACTTGCCATCTCCGGGTACCAAGGTGTTTCCCATCACTTTGCGCAGTACCCAATCTCCGATTTTGAATTGTCTTGGATGTACTGTTGTGTTATACTTTCTAGACAACTCTTGTTGGTACGAGGCAATGTGAATCATTGCTCTTTCTCTTCGTTCTTCCGCAAGATCGTGCTCCAATGCTATGGCTTCTCCATTTAAGTCTGGGTCAAAATTTTCACTTCTAATTGTGGGGAGGCCAACTTCCAGTGGGATTACGGCTTCCATGCCATAGGCCAAGGAAAAGGGTGTTTCGCCAGTAGACCGCCGATGTGTGGTACGGTAAGCCCATAAAACGTGGGGAAGCTCCTCGGCCCACTTGCCCTTTGCTTTCTCTAATCTTTACTTCAATCCATCCAAAACCACTTTGTTTGATGCTTCTGCTTGGCCATTTGCTTGGGAGTGTGCCGGTGTAGAATTGTAAAATTCTATCTTGTACTCTTCACAAAAGCCTCTAAAGATTCTGCTATTGAACTGAGTGACGTTGTCCGATATTAGAGCTTTTGGTATGCCGAACCGAGTGATGATATTCTGCCAGATGAACTTTTTCACATCCTTCTCTTTGATTGATGTCAATGCTTCTGCCTCCACCCACTTTGTAAAGTAGTCTGTTACTGCAAGGAAAAACTTTCTATTACTGGGTGCCGTTGGAAGTGGTCCTACTATGTCCAAGCCCCACATTGCAAAGGGCCATGGGCTTGTCAATGGTAGGAGTTCTCTGGCTGGCTGATGTATTTGGTGTGCGAACTTCTGACATTTCTCGCACTTCTTGACATACTTCTCTGAATCTGCTTGCATGTAAGGCCACCAATACCCTTGTGAAATGGCCCTGTATGCTAAAGATCTTCCTCCTTGGTGGCTTCCGCATACGCCTTCGTGTATTTCGAACAAGAATGCTTCAATTTTGCTGGGGTGGACACACTTTAGGTAAGGTCCTGTGAATGACTTTTTGTACAAGGCCATTGATGGGGAGAGCCAAAATCGCTGTGACTTTGCTCTTATTTTGTTGGCCTCTTTCTTTTCTCCGGTAAGACGCCGTCTTTTAGAAATAGTATGATGGGATCCATCCATGAAGGGCCTAGTTCGGCACAACATACCTCTTCTACTTTGGGCTCTTCAATGCTTGGTCTTGGTAGGTAGTCGATTAGCAGCGGATGAGGGATGGATGTATCTGCCATTGAAGCGAAGCCTGCTAGTTTGTCCGCTCTACTGTTTTCTTCCCTGCCGATCTGCTCTATCCGTACTACTTCAAATTTCTTGATCTCTGTTCTGACTAACTCTTGGTATTTAGCCATTTTGTCGTCCTTTGCCTCGTAGTCGCCTGAAATTTGGTTTACCACCAGTTGTGAGTCACTGTAAACCATCAGCTCGATTGCCTTCATGTAGAATGCTGATTTCAGTCCTGCTAAAAGGGCTTCACACTCCGCCTCGTTGTTTGATGCTGGGAAGCCAAGGTTGACAGCTTGCTCCACTACCAGGTCGTCTGGTGAGATGAGGACTATGTCGAGTCCTGCACCGTGCCTGTTGGACGCTCCATCCACGAAGAGCTTCCACATCTCTCCAACGAACAATTTCCAGCAAGTGGAGGGATCAGATGATGCCTTGGGATCAAAAGTGTTGCTGGTGTTTTCTTCAATGTCCATGCTTGTTGTTTGCCCCTCGCTGTCTGATTGTACCAAGTCTTTATTTGTTGGTGAGCCTTGACTTGGTGTAGCATGGTTTGCTTCTTCCTCCCTTACTTTACTCTGGTCTGCCTTAGGGTCTGACTGGGTATCTTGCACCAGGGGTTGCGCTATTTCGGCGTCAACTTCCAACCCTAGTTCGGTTGTGTCAGTCAGGTTGACTAGGCAGATATGATGACTTCCTAGAGTGAATTCTGCGACAAAGTCTGCCAAGGCTTGGGCTTTTACCGCGGTTCTGGGTTGGAACTTGATATCGAACTGTCCCAACTCTACTGCCCACTTTAGGATCCGCCCAGAAAAGTTTGCCCTCTTAAACAAAGCTTTTAATGGAAAGGCTATGAGGACGACTATGGTATGGGCGTGAAAGTAATGTGACAACTTTCTTGAGGCCATCATCAAGGCTAGGGCCAGTTTTTCCAGTGGTAAGTACCTTGTTTCTGTGCCTAGTAATGTCTTGCTGACATAAAAGATGGGCAGATGTTGGATTCCTTCTGCTCAGACCAACACTGCGCTAATTGCGTGTTATGAAACTGCCAGGTACAGAAAGAGTTCTTCTCCAGGTATTGGGGTCACAAGCAGTGGTGGAGAAGACATATATTCTTTCAAGCTTTCTAGAGTGCGGTCGCATTCTTCGTCCCACTCCAACTTGGCTTTTAATGCTTGAAAAAATGGTCGACATCTGTCCGACGACTGGCTTATGAATCGGTTGAGTGCAGCTGCCATGCCGGTGAGATGCTGCACTTCTTTCACTAAATTGGGCCTCTCCAGATCCTGAATTTCTTTGATCTGAGAGGGGTCTGCCTCAATACCTCGGTTGGTCACCAAGAAGCCCAGAAATTTGCCAGATCCTACACCGAACGCACATTTGGACGCATTTAGGCACAGCTTGCGCTTCTTCAGAATCTGAAACATTTAACCTAGGTCTTTAAGATGGTCATTCTTATCCTTTCTTTTGACCACCATGTCGTCGATGTAAGCCTCCATTGTTCTGCCTAACAATGGTTCAAACATCTTGGTGACCATCCGCTGGAATGTTGCCCCTGCGTTCTTTAGGCCAAAGGGCATGACCTTGTAGCAGTACAGTCCTCTTGGCGTTGTAAAAGATGTGACCTCCTAGTCTGGTTCATACATAGCGATCTGATGGTAGCCTCTGTACGCATCAAGAAAGCTAAGTCGGTTGTGTCCCGCCGTTAGGTCTACCAGTTGGTCTATCCGGGGTAGAGGGAAGCTGTCCTTTGGGCATGCCTTGTTGACTGTTTTGTAGTCTACGCAGACACGCCATTTTCCATTCTTTTTTGGCACCACCACTGTATTGGAGATGCATCTGGGGTAGTGTACCTCTCTGATAGCCCCTGCTTCTAGCAGGTTTTCTATTTCTTCCGCCACTATCTCGCCGTGGTGGAGTGCCGATCTGCGAGTGCGCTGAATGATTGGTCTGGTGGTGTGGTGGACGTTCAATTGGTGACAGATGAAGTTTGGGTCAATGCCAGGTATATCGTACGGCGTCCAGGCAAACACTTCGATGTTAGAGGTCAAGAATTCCATGACCTCTATTCTCTCAATGCTGGACATAGAGGAGCCACGCAAAAAGAACTTATCTGGGTTCTTTTCATCTATTCTTACCAGTACCAAGTCTTCCACTGCCTTCTGTTCAGCTGCTTTGCCAACATCTGCGAACAATTCATTGCTCTCTGGTTCTTCCACCATCTGAACAAACCCCTTGGCAGCTCGGCTGTCATTTACTATGACGAAGCATTGCTTGGACATAATTTGGTCTCCAAAGACTTCTTCAATTACTCCGGCTTCGTTGGGGAACCGCATTACTTGATGGTAGGATGATGCTGCTGATCTCATGGCATGCAGCCATGTTCTTCCCAAGATTATGTTGTAAGTGGAAGGGACTTTCAATACCCAGAATTCCACTTGTTTCGTCACGCTTCCTACTCTGACTGGGAGGATTATCTTGCCAACTGGCCATTCTGGCATTGAGTTGAATCCGATCAGGGGAGATACCGCAGGTACCAAGTCTTTGTTTTCTAGTTTTAATTGTTTGAATGTTTCGTAGTACATTATCTCACATGAGCTCCCTTGGTCAATCAAAATCCGCTTGACGTCAAAATCCTTGACTCGGAGAGTGACGACTAGTGCATCATTGTGAGGGCAGTATATCCTTGCCAAGTCTCTATCTGAAAAAGATATGATGTTCGTGGCTTTTATTCTCCCCTTTTTGATGGTAGGTTGGGCGCTTAGTACCTCCCTTAAGTGCTCAGCCTTCTTGATCATGCCCTTGAGCTCGCATACGCGCTCTGGTTTGAATACCCCATGGATTACGTTGATCACGCCTTGAGGTGGAGCGTCGATTGGCATTCCGTTTGGGTTGTTGTGGTCCTGGGGGGCGGGCTGCGTCCTTCCTTCTATGTACTTGTCCAGATGACCGGCTGCCACCAACTCCTCTAGATGCTGCCTCAATGGTGTGCAATTTTCAGTGCGGTGCTCCTTTTCCTTATGGAAGGTGCACGGGGATCTTTCGTCGTAGTCCTTTTGCGCTTCTCCCAGCTTAGCTGGCCATCTGACAAAAGGTTCATCGCGTATCTCGCTTAGAATTCGATAGATCGGTTTTTTGAATATCGTGGTAATGGCAGTGCGGACTCTCAGCCATCTTTTATCTCGGTCCTCCTCGTTGTCCCGCCTGCCTCATCCGTTTCTGCTTGGACGTTCTACCGTATTGACTTTTGCCGAAGTCTTTTTATCTGGTATTGCGGTTGTACCAGACTTTGTTTTAGCATGGGCGCCATCCTCCTCCACCCGAATGTGCTGGTGTACCCTCTCCATTAAGGCCTCCATTGTGAGGGGTGGCGTCATGGTGATTGAGTCCCTCAACCTGTTCCTGACTGGAAGACCCCTTTTGTACTGCGCGATGGCGAGATTGGTAGGGCAATCCCCAATCTGGTTGAAGGTCTCCCAGTAGCGACTATTGTAGGATCTTAATGTCTCCTTGTCGCCCATGTCAATGGAGAGAAGCTGGTCGATTTCCACTGGCGTTTTGGTGTTCGTCCTGAACCTTGTCACGAACGCCTTTGCTAATTGCGCCCAGGAGGCGATGCTGCCTTCTGGTAGCCTTTTGAACTAGGTTAATCCTAGGTCGCCAAGGCTGGATGGGAATAGGATACACATCAAAGCTTCGTTTCGTCGGTATACAGCCATAACCTAACGAAAGTGGCTCAAGTGCGAGTAGGGGTCCGTCTTCCCCTCATACGTGGTGAATTTGGGCTGCAGAAAGCCGGAAGGTAAGGGCGCGTTCTCAATTGCCGGAACAAACGGCGAGGTTTGCAGCCTCACTAACGCTTTGTCCGTAGGTTCGTAAGCAGGGCGCGGTATTGGTATTCCTACCTCGACGCTTCCATGCGTCCGAGGAGCCAACCGCTGAAGGGGAGAAACTCTGTGTGGGTCGTGTGCCCTGGCATCCTCCTTCCATCGTGCCCTTTCTTCTAGCACAGTTCGTAAGTCAAACGATCTAGGTAACTCTGTCTACCTGGATAACGTTTGGTGTGTGCGCGAAGGCCGATAGGTGCTTCCCTTTGTGTATGACCTCTCAGATTTCGTCCTCTCAGACCTGGAGTGACGAGTTCTGGAAGTCCTGGATTGAGTGTCGCCTGTTCTGAGGCTCCTATTCTCTGCTTGCGATGGCGTGGTATGCCTACTGCGATCTTCTGAGTGGCGAGGGGGCGTGTTGCCTTTACGCCCCTCTCCTGTCGCCACCCCCTTTTCCCTTGATCTGGCGTTTCATGGTCTCCATATCCGCCGCCATCTTCCTTATTAGTTCATCCTGCTCTTTCACGCGATCCTCAAGAGCTTGAGGGTCGATTCTTCGCCTCTGCCTTTCAAGACTTTGAGATCGACGGGGGCTGTTGTTCCGTCTCCCCCTTGCATCCCTCCGGGGGTTCTGTCGCTAGGGCTCCAAGTCTGCCATGGGAGGGACAGGAGGTAAACCTTCGCGCCTCTCGCCTCCTTCTGGGGTTTGTCCGTCAATGGCAGACTGTGGCAACTCTTCGTTGTGCGCCATTACTTCCGATTAGTGAGGATAACTTGATTAAGAGGTTCTGTTCTTTTTGTTTATTCCCATAGACGGCGCCAATTGTACGATCACGAAATATTGCCCTCGTATAATCCTGTTAATCAAGATTGCGCTCTTCCATACAACGTCGCTTTACTCCCTGAAAACACAAACGTGAGCTAGCCGACGGGTGTGTGCCGGATACCTTTCCGATGCCTAAGTCAGCAAAATAGACAAATAGACATAAAGCTCTATGTATTCGAGAATCAAAGTTGTGTTACCTCCCCCATAGGTTATGTTGTGAGCTTTTATAGGTTCCACGTGGCACAATCCTTGTAGGACTTTTACTCCTCCATACAGAGTCCTCCTAGGAATCACTTTCCAGAAAGATAATGCTTATCCTTCAACACCCCCCTCACTGCTTAAACCAAGTGAGATGGTTTTACCATGGTCGGATGTCAATACGACCGAGATAACATGGCCATGCTAAAGCCGCAGAGTAGACCGAGCTTCAACTAGCTCGGTTCTTCCTTTCACTGCATGTACCTTGGTGCTGGGTTGTCTGAAACCGTGCCAACCATGATGAGTTTGGACCGAGCTAATTAATAGCAAGGTCTTGTGGTAGGCTTCAACATACCTCGGCTCAAAAGGTGTGACCGAGCTAACGGTTGTCACTCTAGCCGTGGTGACCGAGTTAACTACAAAGCCCTTTTGGGACTGGGCTAACTACAATGCTTTCTGGGACCGAGCTAACTACAAGGCTTTCTATGACCAGGCTAACTCCTGGGCCCTTTTTACCCTGCCCTTCTTACCATGGCCCATAGAACGGCCTACTACCCAGCTCGGCCTAATTTACATATAAATTACCCTCTCAGATAGCGTTTAAGGTAGGCCTCCATGCGATTGTATTGAACCTCAGGATAGAGCTCAGAAGCTTCTTCCCCCATTTCAAAGTTTGATAAGCATCCTTCATAGAATACATGATAGGAATGCCCCACTCCTACTTGCCCAGCAAGGTCCATTTCTGCGTTCATACATATATATATATATAAACAATAAATTACACCGGGTTTTAAATATCATCTATTAGTCATTACATAATGAGATTTTGGCCTTTTTGATACTATTATTTATTGATATGTCGGCTGATACTGTTTGATACTAGCTCATATATGACCGTATCACCAATGTCGATATATGTCGTGATATTTTTTTTTTTAAATTAGAGTTATTTATACCAAAAACCTCTCAACTATTAGCAAATATCAATTTATCCTCCTTACCTATGAATATTTACATTTTGATCACTCATTCAACAACAAAAATATATTACTTTCATCTTTTACAAACCACCTCCAAAAGAGGTGTATTTGTTTGATTTGTATAGTCAAAGTGGCTAATATGTATCAGTTCTTAACTAATCGAGTAGGCTATTTTAGTTAATTTTTTGGCTATTTTAGTCTAATTAAAAAAGTTATATTTGGGATGATAGTTAGCTTCTTCTTTTTCTTTTTTCTTTTTTTTCTAAGTTAATTTGATGATTGTAAAAGAAAAAATAAAATAATTATGATTTGAATGTGACATTTTATCATATTAATTATTTTAACATTTTATTTTTATTGCTTATTTTAGCCTAAACTCAACTTGCTAAACAAACCCATTATGTTCTATGAAAATATAAATTTAATAATGAGTTATGCTAGGAATCTCAAATAATCTATTAAATTTTGTACCAAACCTTTCAGATAGGTGCAGCCGAGTTAACATGAAATAGGCTTTGGGTCAAGCTGAATGAGCTTGGACTACGAGCCGAGATAAGTCCACACGTCAGATATAGACCATGCAAAGGATCTCGACCGAGCTAAGTATGCATAGTGGAGAATGACTGGGCTAAGATGATGAGGGCAACTCTTGATCTAGCAGAGAATCTTAGTCAAGGCAAAGGTCGTTCAGAGTTCGTCCAAGCAATGAGTAAACGACCCTTAACCAAGTAGAACACAACAAACTATGCTAGTAGAATTCTTCAGGAGCCAACTGACCAGAGCTAGCTTGGACATGAAGTGGCCTGGGGCTTAACCGGTTGAATTAGCCCGATTGAAGGTAGCTTGGCAACCGTATACTACGTGGCCCAATTGGAGTGGGAGGAGGAAAACAAGCTAATAGTATGCGTCAATACCGTTTTGTTGTTTTGTCGATGTTGTTTGGCAGTATTGACACGCACACATGTAAAGAAAAGAAATGGCAGTACATCCATGCGTCCAGCAAAGGAAGTGAGGTAATACGCGCACAATCTTGGAAGGGAAAGGAACAATCTATAAAAGAGGCGCGATTCCACCAAGCAAGAGGTCTGCAATTTTCTCTTTACTCAGAGCTATCCTTGCTTAGTCTTTCTTCTCTCTCAAGGGGTGTTAACTTGACCATTGGAGGGGTTTTCTGACAACAAACCCGCTGGGTAGCTCATCGTCGTTGTGCTTTCAAGTTGAACGACATAATTCGGAGCAACAAGGAGTTTGAATGTAAGGAGTATGGAAGTAAAGAATATTTACTCCCCTACAATCTGTTTGTGTTTGTTTGTCTATTGTTGGTGCTATTATTAAGGTAGTACAGATTCAAGTCTCGTTTGTCAATTATACATTTAAGCCAAAAAGTCAAAAACTTACTATAAGTTGTTATATCACTCTCTTGATTTTTCTGCACATATTTTCATAAATAGTCAAAAAATTATTAAAATAATATGTTCCTAAATGAGACCTCAATATTCTTCTCTCCCACATGTATGGTGTGCTCTCATATAAATATGGAAAATGAGTGAGACCCCATTTTTAGGGACATCACCATCCTCAAAGTGATGTGAACCAATCATGTGTTTGTATTTGTGTTTGTGTTTGTGTTTTTTTTTTTTTTTTCCTTTCTCTTGGACCAATCATGGGTGAGTGGTGTTGTGTCTTTTTGGGATCTCAATCATTACTGTATAAATACATTGAGAGTAAGGGCTGGTTTGGCATGTTATAAAAAAGACAAAAAGTCAAAAAGTTACTAAAAAAGCAAAAAAGTTATCATTATTCACAAATTAAAAATATAAAAAAATTTAATTTACACAAAAAAGGTACAATCCAACTTTACACAGGTGATGGTACTGAAGTGATGGGGAAAATTACATACATACACTGTGATGGTACAAATACAAATTAGATATATATATATATTCATTAAGTTTGAGGGTATTGTTAGGCCCGTGGGGGCCCACCACGGGTTCCATTTCGATAATCTGAACCATTCAATATATAGAAATCGTCGAGTACTATATGTCTATAAAAAATCATGTTAATCGGATATGGATAGCTATGTGATCAAATTAGATTTTTGTTAGCCGTTTATTTTTCACCGTCCATTTTTTCATACAAAACTGTTTTGATCACATAGCTATCGATATCCGATCAACGTGATTTTTTTACAAGCATATAGTACTCGACGAGTTCTACATATTCATCGGTTCGAATTATCGAAACAGGACCCGTGGTGGGCCTCAATGGGCCCAACAGTACCCATGAAGCCTCATGCTATATGTATATATGGTCTGAAGTTATCACCATTTGCAGGGCAATCCGTACTGTCCTTCAATCAGCACTATCACCGAGTCTAAGACATAGGGATAATAATATAATTTTGTTATTTTATACAATATTTTAATACACATGTTTTCATAAAAAGACAAAAAGTTATTCCAAATACACATATTTTTTCTGTTTATTTTTTTATCAAAAATTTAAAAAGTACACTTATTTAGAACACCCCAAATAACTCCTAAATAATCTATAATTCTTTTACTATTGAAAGAGGCTTCTCTACCAGTCGTTTAACAGGATTAGTCTGTGCAGTTAGGGCTAGGGGTGTAAACGAGCCGAGCCGAGCCGAGCTTTGCTGGGCTCGAGCTCGGCTCGTTAAGCTATCGAGCTCGTTTATTGAGCTCGAGCTCGGCTCGATAAAGGACTGGGCTCGAGCTCGGCTCGGCTCGTTAATTTTTGTCGAACTCGAGCTCGGCTCGATAAATTTTTTTTTTATATTATTTATATTATTTAAATATAAATTTTTAAATAAAAAATATTATTTATATTATTTAATATATAAAAAATGCATTTATATTATTATTTATATATATATTTATATATTTTTAATATATAAATAATGTATTTATATATTATTTAATATATAAATAATATATTTATTATATAATTTAATTATAGATAAACGAGCCGAGCCTACCGAGCCGAACACAGTCGAGCTCGAGCTCGGCTCGTTTAGTAAACGAGCCGAGCCGAGCCCTTACCGAGCCGAGCCGAGCCTGTTCACGAACAGTTCGGTTCATTTGCAGCCCTAGTTAGGGCCCATGACACATCAGGAATCGTACTTCGGTGATATCATTCATTAATTTTTTTATTTACGGATTGTGTAGACCATCAATAATTAAATATGAAAAAAAAAAAAATTGAAAATGATATGTTAAAATAATGTGCTGTCCAAATTTGATAAAAATAGTATGGTTTAAATTTAGGGTAAATTATATTAATAGTTTTTATAGTTTGAAATTTGTGTCACTTTAATTTTTGACTTTTCAATTGTGATATATTTAATCATAAATTTTGAATCTCATTTCAAATAAGGAGAATTAAAAATATTGTTACTCCATTTGAAGGGCAAAGTCGTCATACAACTTATTTTATATTGATTAAATTATATGTTGTTTGAAATATAATGGCATTTTTTTTTTAATGAATAATATTGGAATTTTTTTAGTTATAAAGTTCTGTTAGATTCAGTTTTCAGAAATTTTTTCTAAGAAACTAAAAATTAAATTAGTAAATTTTTTTTTAAAATACATAATTTTTATATAATTTTATCTTTTGGGAGGGTAGAAATAAATTTTTTGATATTTATTTTCCTTAATTAATTTTTATTTTTTCAAAAGTCAAGCATGACGACAATTTTAATATTATTATTAAACCAATTCATTAAATCAAAAAATTCAAAACTAAAAATATTTCATATATTAAGTATATCGATTATGCATTAAAAGCCTAATAACCATCCATTAAATGATAACTATCCAAAAATATCAGTTAATAACAAATACAACCATTTATTACATGATAACCATAAAAAAAATATCAATAAAAACAATCACATATTATATGATCATCATCCAAACACATATTAAAAATTAATTTGGTAAAAAATAAAAATGTAAAAGATTTATTATTTTTATATAATTTTATCTTTAGTGAGTATAAATAGTTTTCAAAAATTTCAAAATAATTTTTTGACATTTATTTTTGTCAAATTAATTTATATTTTATCAAATTGACAATTTTACCCTTGAAATGGAGCAACAATATATTCAATTATTCTTATTTAGAACGAGATTTAAAATTTAAAATTAAGTGTATCACAATTAAAAATGAGAAACTAAAACAACAAAAATTTTAAATTATAAAAATCGTTAGTGTAATTTGCCCTTACGTCTATTCGAAAAGTTTAATCTTATTTTTTTGTCACCTTTATTAATTTGTGGAATGCCAGGTCTACGATCACTGGAAAAAAAATTCTAGAATACTAAAGGCTAATTTTCATTGTCTGGTCCACAACAGAAACAGAAACAGAAACAGAAAGATTAAGGGTTATTTTGAGAAGATGTTATAATCAATTTTTTAGTAAAAAATTGTTTATAAGTAACTTATAAGTAGTTTTTTTTGTGAGAGAGGAAATGGGTTATAATCTGGGAAGTGGATTATAACCCACTTCCCAAAATAGGCCTAAATATCCACCATTAATTTAAAAATCTGGGTAAATTTTGATAATTTTTTCTGAGTTTATAGATTTTCTGTTTGTGAAACATTGTGAGTGTTTGATAAGTGAATTTTTTTGTAGGTTTTTTAGTTGTAGAATATTATTGGAGAAATTTTTTTTTGTATTTGGAAAGATAGTTGGATTTTTTTATGGTTGAATGTGATATTTGTGAGAGAAAAAATAAAATGATTATGAAATTTGATGTGTTATTTTGTTTGAATTTGATTTTTTTATTTTTATTTTGTAACAAATTTGTCTTCTAATGAAAAAAAAAAACAAAAAAAACAAAGTTCCCAAACATCTTGAGTTGTAGGTTCAAATGAATAAAAATAATAAAAAAATAATGCAGAAGTTCAACTCTTACTTTTGACCTATTAATTGTCTTTGATGTGTTCACTACACTGGCTGTCATATATAAGAAGACATATGGGATGCAAAATATTGCTAGTGCGAATAAAAAATGGAGTTTGTTAGTTATTTTACTTTCATGATTGTGTGTATATATATATATCTATCTTATTTGTTAAACAACTCTGATTTGATTATTTGGTTTCATTCAATCCAAGTGGTTAGACTTCAAAATTATAATAGTGACCACGGGAAAGAAGTTATTGACCCACCAACAAAAAAAAAATTAAAAAAATTATTGACCGAATATTGCATAACAATAATTACACAACCGATAAATATTTAAAAAATGCATGTTTATATCGATTTATATTGGCCATGTTGCATTCCTTTGATGTTAATTCATTTCAATTATTATTATTATTATTATTATTATTATTTTTTTTAAACAAAAGTAAATTTATTAAGATATCAAAAGGGAACGAAGTAGACAGTAATTAAGAAAATCAGAATTATAGATTCTATCGTAGGATTAGGGATTTTGAAATGGAGTTTGTACTTAAAAAGATGAAATTGAATAACGGTTTAGGACCCGATAACATAACTATTGAAACGTGAAAATGTTTGAGTAAGAAGAGGTTGTTTAGTTGACTAGGTTATTTAATAAAATTTTATTGACTAGAAAAATGCCAGAGGAATAGAGGATGAGTATTTTAATGCAAATATATAAGAATAAATGAGATGTTCAGAATTGTAACAACTATAGATTAATCAAGTTCATGTGTCACAATGAAAGTGTGGGAGAGAGTGATGGAATGTTGATTGCGAGATATAACAGAAATGTCAGATAATCAATTTAGATTTATGTCTGGTAGGTCAACAATTGAAACTATCTATCTTTTGAGGAGAGTAATAAAAAAATATAGAGAAAAGAAAAGAGACATTCATATGGTTTTTATCAATTTTGAGAAAGTTTATAATAGAGTGCCTCAGAATATAATCTGGTGGGTGTTAGAGAAGAAATGTGTGACAAAATGTTACATTGATGTAATTAGGGATGTGTATGAAGGCATTTAGACCACTATTAGATCGTCTGTTGGAGAGATGAGTGAATTTTCAATTTTTATAGAATTATACCAAGGATCAACCTTAAGTCCTTATCTTTTTACGCTAGTTATGGATAAGTTGACGTGCGATATTCAAGATGATATGTCATAGTGTATTCTTTTTGCAGATGATATTATGTTAGTGGATGAGACTAGAAAATGAGTTAACACTAAGTTGGAAGTTTGGAGAAAAGTATTGAATATAAAAGATTTAGGATAAGCAAAATTAAGACAGAGTATATGGAGTGTAATTTTAGTAACAATCACAATGGAAGCAGAAAAGAAGTGAACATTGAAAACCAAGAATTAGTTAAAAGTAAACATTTTCGTCATTTAGGATCGATTATCACAACGATTGCGGAGATTGAAGCAGATATGATTCACAGAATTAAAAGGGGATAGTTTAAGTGGAGGAGTGCGTCTGCATTACTATGCGATAAACGAGTACTCATTAGATTAAAATGGAAGTTCTATAAAACAGCTATTAGACCAACGATGTTGTATGGGACAGAATGTTAGACAACTAAAAAACATGTAGAGAAGATGAGTGTGGTTGAGATGATGATACTAAGGTGGATGTGTGGCAAAACTAGAAAAGACAGAGTTAGGAATGAGTATATTTGAAAATGAATTGGAGTAGTACCAATAGAAAATAAGTTGAGAGAGAATTGATTGAGATGTTTTGGTCATATACAACGGAGACCAACAGAGATAGTAGTGAAGAGATGTGATACAATGACAGTAGACGGTAGTGTTAGGAGAATGAGTAAATCTAGATTGACGTGAACTAGGGTAATAAATAGATATATGAATCTCCTTAATTTGACTAATGAAATGGCCTTTAATAGAGTCAAATAGAGAAGAAAGATTCATGCAACTGACCCCCATTTGATGGGACTTAAGATTTAGTTTGATTTGATTTAGTTGATTTATCAAAAAGATATCATTCTAATTATATTTATTTGTGTGTTAATGCTTGAATTTTCATTGTAAGGGTTAATTGGGCAATTATAAGGTTGAGTTCATGAGGTTTGGAGAGTTACAGACTAACGAAGAGGTGAAAAAAAAAAATTAATGGAGCAAAAATTAGTCAAGCACTTTCTAACTCTTTCAAAAGGAAATTCCATGTAAAATGGTGCCCTAGCACCTATCCACAAATTTAGTTAAAAATATCTGTGATTCTGCATAGAAACTAATCACAAATTTTGACGTGACTCTCAGATCAATTTTTATGTTCTAAATTTTTTAATTATAAATATTTGACAATCACTGGTGTTTTAAGGCAAGGACTCGGTTTTCTTGATTGCTTCAGTGAAAAAGAACCCATCGTTTCAAGCTCTTATGAAATTCGTGTTTAAAATATCTTGATTTTTTTAAAAAAAAAAAAATTGGCGATCTTATACTCTTATTCCCTACCAATGAGCAAGTTACTTAAAAAAGCTTGTTGAGTTCTGGTTTATTAGGGTTAGAGATTTCATTTTTAAATAGTTACGAGAATACTGCAACAAAATAAAATTTTTGAGATAGAAATTTAGTAACAAAATATTTTAATTATTAAAAGTGTTATTATTATATTTTTATCAATAAAATGAGATATTATTTTTTGTCTAAAAAACTACTTTTTGGCACAAAACCATTTTGTCTATAGCATTTATTATTGATATTTTAAAAAATTTATCGCTAATATTCTTTTTTTTTCTTTTTTTTATATTTTTTTTATAACTTTTAAGGATTATTTTTTCACGATGATTCACATGACGTACTGGAATTAGTTTCTTCATATTGAAAAATTATTAGGTACTCTTAGAATACTATATGTTTATATTCCTTCACAAATCATCATTTATTATATCACTCATATTTTTTAATCATCTAACACAAAATCATAATACCCAATATTTTTCATTAATCATAATATTATGAAGTATCCACGTGGCCGTACTCCCAAAATACACCCAATAATTGTTGTGAAGTAATCTTGGTTGGTTGGCTGCATTCAATGAGTTGGTTGGTTGCATTCAATGAGTTTGGTTGCTGCATTCAATGCGGTGGTTGATAGCCGTATACACATTGAATGCATTCACACTGATAGCCGTAGTTGCATTTAATGCATTCACATTGTATGTTTTTATCTATATATAGCCAGTGGCGGAGTCAAGAAAATAAATTAGAGGGGGCACTTCTTAATTACAACATTAAAAATATTTACAAAAATATTTCACATAAATTTTTACGATTGACTTCAAAGATATATATATAAAAAAAAAAAATTAGTGTGTTTGGTTTGAGTTTTTTTAATTAAGTTTTTTGAAAATTAAGTTTTTTATTTATTATTATTATTTTTATTTTTTTATTTTTCGTGAATATTTTTAAAATTTTAAGCATTTTTTTAAAAAACTTTTTTAGATACATGATGTATCTAAAAAAAATAAAATATTTGTGAAAAAATATTTTAAAAAATTAATAAATACATAAAAATACGAAAAATGTATTATTTTTTGTATTTTTTTATATTTTTGGTATTTAGTAAATTGTTTAAAGATTTTTTCGCAAAAATTATACTTTTTAAGTATATTTATGTTAGGTGTGTCTAAAAATTAAAAACAATTTGCTTAGAATATTAAAAAAATTCAATAAAAACAAAAAAATACGAAAAACAAAAACGTAGAATTTTTTGAAAAGTGTTTTTAGAAAACTCAAACCAAACAAAATGAATATGTTATTTGTAATTAGTGTATCATGGACAACATTAAAAAAAGTCATGGATATAAAGTTTTAAAATAAATTATATAATGATAAGGTAATTTTTTTATACAAAATATACGTAAAAATTCAATATAATAGTCATATCACGCAATCATTGACATGTGATATTACCAATCAATAATGAAGAAACATATGAAGGGTGAACCCTGCATATTAAATGTAACTAACAATTTAATAAATTCTATTTTCATTGAAATTAATTATGTTTGCATATCAATAATGATAGAGATCACCATTATATTGAAATTTTCATAGATAATAATATCGTAATCCCTTTATTTTCAATCAAAACAATCATTATTGTTCTTATAATTTCAAAAATATCATTGATATTTCACTCTAAATAATATTTTTATAATTTTTTTATATAAAATATTTTCTTTATGTTTGTAAAAAAAAGAAAAAAAATGCAAAAACTCAAGGGGGGCACGTGACCCCCCTGAGCCCTCCTTCCCTCCGCCCCTGTATATAGCTATGTTATTGTAAGGTTTCAAAAAGAAAATAATAGAGTGTTTTGTTTGTGTTTACTTTCAGAATCATTTTGAGTGAAGTAAATTTCAGTTTGGTTGAGTTTTAAACCTTTTATTGTGAATCACCAACAGTGGTTTGCACCTCACTCTCACCAACAGTAGTATCAGAGCCGAAGGTAGCTTAAATTTGCAAACATTCTGCAAAATTGCAAAAACAGAGTGTGTTTTCAAAAATTGCCCAGAAATCAAAGTGGTCGAAATCTATTTTTGATCACATCAGATTGAAGCTCCCGACGAGACGAGCATAACCATAAAAATCGCGTCGAAAACTCAGATCGGAAAAAGCAGCACGCGTTTACACGCGCACTGTGACGCCATGACCACACGCCTCCACGCGTAACACGCTCTGCACGCGTCTTCTCCGTTCATTCAGGCACTGATGTCATCCACCGCTGTTTGCTGACGTCACAACGACGGCAATTGACGTTGCCTGAGCCGCGGTGAGCCAAGCCTCCGAGTCGTTGACCAAGCTGTCAAGTCGGGTTGACCAAGCCGTCAAGCCGCTGACCAAGCCGACCGAAGCCAAGCCGCTAAGCCGAGTCGTAGCCAAAGTCGAGGCCGCTGACTGAGCCGTTGACTAAGCCGCTCACGTTAGCCTGACGCAAGCCGAACCAGAGGAATTATCTGGTGCTTCTCAGCCACACCAGATTCTTTAGATCTGAACCATTTAATCTGTTTTGGCTTTGATATGAGCCATTCGGAGTCTGTTTTTGGTGATCCAATAGTGTTTTCCAACAATTTTGGAATATTTCGGACACATCTGTACGATCAGAATTTGCAAATTCCATTCTGAAAATTTGCAGATTTTTAAAGACAACCAATGGCCAACACAAATAATTTCTTTCAGCCCCAGTTTCCAAAACTTAGCAAGGAGAACTATGAAAATTAGAGTATTCAAATGCAAGCCCTACTAGCCTCACAAGATTTGTGGGAGTTAGTGGATCGAAGATATGACGAGCCACCTACTCTCGCAGATGAAGGAAATTTAAATGATACTCAGAAGATGACGTTAAAAGATTCAAGGAAGAGAGATAAAAAGGCCTTTTATCTACTCTATCAAGGCATTGATGAGTCAAGTTTTGAGAAAATTTCAGCAGCAACAACCTCTAAAGAGGCATGGAGTATTCTTCGCAACTCACACCGTGGAATTGAGAAGACGATCAGAGTTTGACTCCAGGTGTTACGTGGCGAATTCGAGATGCTGCACATGAATGAGAATGAGTCAATTTCTGAGTACTTTAACAGAACATTGATCATTGTTAATCAAATGAGAAGATATAGAGAGAAGATGGAATCTCTTTAACTGATAGAAAAGATTCTCCGATTACTCAGTTCCAAGTTCGAGCACGTGGTTGTAGCAATAGAAGAGTCCAAGGATCTCAGTGCCATGACCACTGATGAGTTGATCGGCACACTTGAGATTCATGAACAAAGGATCACAAGAAGACTCTCTCAAGTTCTCTAGAGCAAGCTCTTCAATCAAAACTGTCTTTCAGAGATGACAGAAACGAGCAAGGGGGAACATCACAAAGAGGTCGTGGTTACAATAACCGAAATTCTGGTTTTAGGGGAAGAGGCGGAAGAGATCCAGCCAGAGGAGGAAGAAGTCAACCACACTTTGCTCTAAGAAGAAGAGTAAGAGGTAGAGGAGGTGGTTACAACAATCGACCAGGATTTGACAAAAGCAATGTTCAGTGCTACCAATGCCACAAGTTCGGGCATTACAACAATGAATACCGAAGTAGAGCAACAACAAAAGCTAGAGAGCAAGCAAATTTTGCCGAAAAGGAAGCAAACAAAGTTGGATCTACAGTCCTGTTTGTCCACCATAGAGACACTGAAAATCAAAACAATGTTTGGTATCTAGATTCGGGAGCCAGTAATCACATGTGTGGTAAAAAAGAGTTGTTCGTTAAGCTTGACGAGACTGTACAAGTACAAGTCTCATTTGGTGATTCTTCAAAGACTCCAGTGAAAGGAAGAAATAATATTCTGATCAAGCTCAAGAATGGAGATCATGATTATATCTCCAATGTTTATTATGTTCCTACCATGAAGAACAACATTTTGAGTATGAGACAACTCCTAGAGAAAGGATACGACATCAGCATGAAAGATTGTCATCTTACCATCAAAGACAATTATGGTAATTTGATCGCTTGGGTGAGAATGTCCAAGAATCGGATGTTTGCATTGAACATCCAACATAATACTGCGAAGTGTTTAAGTGCTATCATCAAAGACAAAGACTGGCTATGGCATTTGAGGTTTGGACATCTCAACTTTGGAAGCTTGAAGCTGTTGTCAAGCAAGAATATGGTGAAGGGGCTCCCTCATACTGCTCACACTAATGAAGTTTGTCAAAGTTGCAATCTTGGCAAGCATCACAGAACTAGCTTTGCCAAAGAAGTGAAGTGGAGAGCAACAAAGCCGCTGGAGCTAGTGCACACTGATGTGTGTGGTCCATTGAAGCCAATGTCAAATGGACAGAATAGATATTTTCTCACCTTCATTGATGATTATAGCCGGAAGGCATGGGTGTATTTTCTTAAAAGAAAGTCGAAGGTGTTTAGTATCTTCAAAGAATTCAAAGCTTTTGTATAGAAGCAAAGCGGCTACTACATCAAGACATTGTGATCAGATCAAGGTGGAGAATATACATCAGATGCTTTCGATAATTATTGTAAAGAGCATGGAATAAAGCATCAAACAACACCATCCTATACGTCACAGTTGAATGGTGTTGCTGAAAGGAAGAATCACACAATCTTAGATATAGCAAGAAGCATGTTGAAAGGAAAGGGATTGCCTAAGCAATTTTGGGCTGAAGCCGTATCATGTGCTGTGTATCTACTAAATAGATGCCCAACCAGGAGCCTTCATTCTATGACTCTAGAAGAAGCTTGGAGTTCACATAAGCCAAGTGTCAACCATCTCAAAATATTTGGGTGTGTTGCATACACCAAGATTCCAGAAGCAAGAAGAACCAAGCTCGATGATAAGGGAGAAAAATGTATCCTTGTCGGATATGGAGATAAAACAATGGGATACAAGTTGTATAATCCCATTACCAGAAAGGTGATCATGAGTAGAGATGTGATATTTGAAGAAGAAGAAGCTTGGAACTAGAATTAAGATGAAGTTGTTAAAGATGCAGAACTCATTCTTGAAGATGAAACATCAAAAGCTCCAGTTGAAATCACGAGAGAAGTTCAAGATGAGCCACAAACTCCTCCACATAGAATACCTGCACCTAGATCACCAGTTTCTCACAGAAGTGCTGCATCATCATCATCAGCATCATCAGATGATAGTTTTTTCAAACAATCAAGACCAATGAGAAATTTGCAAGAGATATATGAAGCTACAGAAGAAGCAGATTTGAATTTGTTCTGCGTACTTGCAGATAGCGATCCACTTACCTTCTCAAAAGCCATCCAAGAACATAAATGGAAGAAAGCAATGGATGAAGAAATTCATGCCATTGAGAAAAATGACACATGGAAGCTTACCAGTCTACCTGAGGGGCACAAACCCATTGGAGTGAAATGGGTAGACAAGACAAGAGGAATGCACAAGGCGAAGTGCAACGCCACAAGGCAAAGTGCAATGCTACAAGGCAAGGTTTGTAGCAAAAGGTTACAAGTAGAGAGCTGGAATTGACTATAGAGAGGTGTTTGCTCCAGTTGCTCGATTGGAGACTATTAAGCTAATGATTTCTTTGGCTGCCCACAAGTGGCAGATTTATCAACTTGATGTGAAATCTGCATTTCTTAATGGTTTTCTTGAAGAAGAAATCTATATTGAACAACCTTCGGGGTATGTTCAGAATGGGCATGAAGACAAAGTGTACAAATTGAAGAAAGCAATTATGGATTGAAGCAAGCTCCGCGTCCATGGAATACTAGAATTGATCGGTATTTTTATGACAATGGTTTTGAAAAATGTCCATATGAGCACGCACTGTATTTGAAGAAGGAAGCTGATGGAAGCATGTTGCTTGCTTGTCTTTATGTTAATGATCTAATCTTCACCGGAAACAATCCAGCCATGTTCAAAGACTTTAAAAGAAGCATGGTCCAAGAATTTGAAATGACAGATATTGGATTGATGGCTCATTTTCTCGGCATTGAAGTGGAACAAAGAAAAGATGGAATTTTTATTTCCCAAAGTGGCTATGCCAAAGAAATTCTCAAGAGATATGGAATGGAGAATTGCAATCCAGTGAACACTCCTGTAGACAGTGGAGTGGAGCTCAGAAAACGTACGAAGGCAGGTGATGTGGATCCAACTTATTTCAAGAGCTTAGTTGGAAGTCTTCGCTATCTGACTTGCACCAGGCCAGACATACTTTATGGAGTAGGACTGATTAGCAGATATATGGAAACACCGGATCAGTCACACCTTTATGCAGCAAAGAGGATTCTTCGCTACATCAAAGGTACAATCAATGATGGTTTATTCTATAAACCAACTGATAATTTCAGTCTTGTTGGCTACTTAGATAGCGATTGGAGACGTGACTTGGACGGAAAAGCACTACGGGATTTACTTTCTTTATGGGAGATACAGCCTTCACATGATCATCCAAGAAGCAAGCCATTATGACATTATCAACTTGCGAAGTTGAGTATGTTGCAGCCAACTCAGCTGTGTGTCATGCAATACGGTTACGGAACATGCTGAAGCATTTGGGATTTCCACAAGAAAAACCCACTGAGATCTATGTTGATAATCACTCAGCAATTGCATTGGCAAAGAACCCAGTTTATCATGAAAGAAGTAAGCATATTGACACCCACTATCATTTCATCCGAGAGCATGTGAAAAATAAAGAGGTGGAATTATTTTCTTGCAAATCTCAAGATTAACTTGCAGATATTTTCACGAAGCCATTGAAAAATGATCTGTTCAACAGAATGAAGATAATGCTCGGGATGAAGCAGCATGGAGAATCAAGATTAAGGAGGAATGTTGTGAAGTAATCTTGGTTGGTTGGCTACATTCAATGAGTTGGTTGGTTGCATTAAATGAGTTTGGTTGCTGCATTCAATGCGGTGGTTGATGGCTATACGCATTGAATGCATTCACACTGATAGCCATAGTTGTATTTAATGCATTCATATTGTATGTTTTTATCTATATATAGCTATGTTATTGTAAGGTTTCAGAGTATGGGAGAGAAAGAAAATAATAGAGTGTTTTGTTTGTGTTTACTTTCAGAATCATTTTGAATGAAATAAATTTTAGTTTGGTTGAGTTTTAAACTTCTCATTGTGAATCACCAACAGTAGTTTTCACCCCACTCCCACCAACAATAATCACCGCTTAATATTTTTTGTAACAAAATTTTTATTTTTAAGAATAAATAAGTTTGATCCCTAAAACCGTGTATATATTGTAATGTAGATTACAAATTGAAAAAAAGGTCCAATCACATGGATTCATCAACTAGCCTGGCCTTAAAAAAATTTGTGCATGTTAAAAAACATGGGCATAACATGGTTCCTGACAAATAAAAGCAGAGCAAAATGAACTTTTTTTTTTCTCTCTCCTTCAAATCAATAAATTCCATAATTTCTCAAGAAAGCTTTTATTAATACATCATTATCAAAATTATACATATGTAATTTTGCATGAAACTAGATATATATATCTGTATATCTCAATAATGTTTGAGAGTTCTGATTTGAAAGTTCTAATATAACTTTAATAATGTGGAAAGTACCCATGTGAATGTGGAACTCACACTCTTCTCTCTATCTCTCTTTACTCTCTCTCTCTCTTCCACCTCACTAGAACTCCATTTAGAGCTCTCAAATTAGAGTTATGTATTATTACTTTATATATATTGTCTATTCATAGATAGCGTTTAAGGTAGGCATCCATGCGATTGTATTGAACCTCAGGATAGAGCTCAGAAGCTTCTTCACCCTCTTCCCCTATTTCAAAGTTTGATAAGCATCCTTCATAGAATACATGGTAGAAATGCCCCACTCCTAGTTGCCCAGCAAAGTCCATTTCTGCATTCATATATATATCTATATATAAACAGTTAATTACATTGGGTTTTAAATATCATCTGTTAGCCATTACGCATTGAGATTTTGGCTTTTTTTATACTATTATTTATTGATATGTCGGTTGATACTATTTGATACCGGCTCATATATGACTTTATCACTAATATCGATATATATCTTAATGCTTTTTCAAAATTAGAATTATTTATACCAAGAACTTCTCAACTGAGAGGGTAATTTATATCTAAATTGGGCCGAGCTAAGGAGGTGACTTCCTGGGAAATTGGGCCGTGTAATGGACCGAGGTAAGGATAGATTTACTTCGGTCCAAGAACTAAACGAATATGGGCCGCGGTAGAAAAGACTAGCAAGTGGGCCGCAGTCCAAGTGTGGAAGGGACCTTTTCAAGTGTTACCTCGGTCCAAACATGATTATAAGTTACCAATCGAAGTAGAGATAGTTACCTCGGCCATGGCACTCGGAGCCGAGGTAATGGCTTCTCTTGGTGGGCTTCGCTCTGGATAGCGCGGTAGAAGCTTACTCCGGTTAGCTCGGGTCTAAAGATGCTTGGGAGTTAGACCGGTCTTAGAGTTAGACCGGTTAGAAGATGTTAGTTCGGTCTAACCATGCCATGGGTTGTACAAGAGAAGCCGAAGTAAGAGTAGTAGAAGGAAGAGCCGAATTGAGGGTGGTTCGGCCTATTCTGCGGCTAAGCATAGTCATGTTTACTTCGGTCATATTGGAGTCCGGCGAGCTAATGTTACTTCGGTTGTATGGCATCTTACCGAAGTAAAACCATCTCACTTGGTTTAAGCAGTGAGGGGGGTGTTGAGGGATAAGCATGATCTTTCAGGAGTATGAATCCTAGAAGGACTCTACCTGGAGGAGTAAGAGTCCTACTAGGATTGTGCCATTCGAAACCTATAAAAGCTCACCAATATCACCTATGAAGAGGTAACACAATTTTGCTCCCTGAATACATAGAGCTTTTGCCTATTTGTCTTGTTGACTGACTTAGGCATCGGAGAGGTTTTCGGCACACACCCGCCGGCTAGCTCACGTTTGTGTTTTCAGGTGGTAGAACGACGTCGTACGGAGGAGCGCAGACTTGATCAACAGGATTATACGAGAATGTGTATTTCTTTCCCGTACAATTGGCGCCGTCTGTGGGAATTCAGACAAGAACAAAACCTTTTGATCAAGCTTTTCCTCTTTGGAAGCAATGGTGCACAACAAAAATTTGCCGCAGTCCGCCATCGACGGACAAACACCAGAGGGAGGTGCGAGGCGCGAAGGTTTACCCTTGATCCCTCCCATGGCGGACTTGGACCCAAGACAGAATCCCAGGAAGGATACAAGGGGGAGAAGATGGACGAACAGCCCCCATCACTCTCGTTCACAGAGCCCAGAGAGACAAAGGCGGAGGATTGACCCTCAAGCCTTAGAGGATCGCGTCAAGGAGCAAGACGAATTGATACGATGGATGGCGGTGGATATGGAATATCTAAAGCGTCAGATGAAGGGAAAAGAAGTGGCGACAGGAGAGGGGCGCACAGACAAGACGCCCCGTCGTCACTCGGAAGGTCGTGGTAGGAACACCACATCCTCGCAAGCAGAGAGTAAAAGCCTCAGGACAGGCGATACTCAATCCAGGTCTTCCAGAACTCGTCACTCCAGGTCTGAGAGGGCAAGATCTGAGAGGTCCTGTACGGAATGGAGCACTTATTGGCCTTCACATACGCACCAAACAAGATCCAGACAGACGGAGTTGCCTAGATCGTCCGACTTGCGGACTGTGCTTGAAGAAAGGGCACGATGGAAGGAGGATACCAGGGCGCGTGACCTACGCAGAGTTTCAGCCCGTCAACGGTTGGCCCCTCGATCGCATGGAAGCATCGAGGTAGGAATGCCGATACCGCGCCCTGCTTACGAAGAAACGGACAAAGCGTTAGTAAGGTTGCAAACATCACCGTTCGTTCCGGCAATAGAGAACGCACCATTACCTTCAGGCTTCCACCAACCTAAATTTACTACGTACGAAGGGAAGACGGACCCTTACATGCACTTGAGCCACTTTCGCCAGGTTATGGCGGTATACCGGCAGAATGAGGCTTTGATGTGTATTTTGTTCCCATCTAGCCTTGGCGACCTAGGCTTAACCTGGTTCGAAAGGCTACCAGAAGGCAGCATAACTTCCTGGGCGCAATTGGCAGAGGCGTTCGTTACAAGGTTTAGAACGAACACCAAAACACCAGTGGAGATCGATCAGCTACTCTCCATCAACATGGGCGACGAAGAGACGTTAAGATCCTACAATGGAAGATATTGGGAAACTTTCAACCAGATAGGAGATTGCCCCACAAGTCTCGCCATCGCACAATACAAAAGAGGTCTTCCAGTCGGAAACAGGTTGAGGGACTCAATTACCATGACGCCACCCCTTACGATGGAAGCCTTGATGGAGAGAGTACACCAACATATTCGCGTGGAGGAAGATAGCACCCGCGCTAAAGCAAAATCTGGCACAACCGCAATACCAGATAAAAAGACTTCGGCAAAAGTCAACATGGTAGAACGTCCAAGCAGAAACGGGCAAGGCAGGCGGGACAACGGAGAGGACCAAGGCAAAAGAAGGTTGAGAGTCCACACTGCCATTACCACGGTGTTCAAAAAACCAATCTACCGAATTCTCAGCGAGATATGCGATGAGCCTTTTGTCCGATGGCCTGCTAAGTTGGGAGAAGCGCAAAAAGACTATGACGAGAGTTCGCGGTGCACCTTCCATGATGAAAAGGGGCACCGCACTGAAAATTGCACGCCATTGAAGCAGCATTTGGAGGAGTTAGTGGTAGCTGGGCACTTGGACCAATACATAAAAGGAATAACTTGAGAGCAAGGAGCTGTCCGCAGATATTAGCAAGGCAGCTGAACAGAAAACAGTGGAAGACTTGGTACAGGAAATGATAGATGTAAAGAACCCAAAGAAGGCAAGCTAGGGCCCAATAGGGAAGGACCATACAAAGTGGTTGGTTTAGCTGAAAAAGGGGCATATCACTTGGAGGATGGAGCCAACAAGGCTATCCCCAGACCATAGAATACTGCCAATCTCGAGTTATCTGTTCGATAGGGTACTTGTAATTTACATTCTCCTCAATAAAACAAGTAGTTCCCTTTTTCAGCATAGATTATTTTCTTCTGTAAAAGTTGTTTTAGTGAGCTAGGGGCATTGAAAGCAGAGTTGGCTGTAAAAACCAAACACTTACCTCTCCTGAGCCGAGATCAGGATCTAGTCTAAAGGTGGTTGGCAGGTTTGACCAACAAAACTCTTTTGCACCCTTTAGCCGAGGTAAGGACCTAGGCTAAAGGTGGTTGGCAGGTTTGACCAACAAAACTCTTTTGCACCCTTTAGCCGAGGTAAGGACCTAGGCTAAAGGTGGTTGGCAGGTTTGACCAGCACAACTCGTTCGCACCCTTTAAGCCGAGGTAAGGACCTAGGCTAAAGGTGGTTGGCAGGTTTGACCAACAAAACTCTTTTGCACCCTTTAGCCGAGGTAAGGACCTAGGCTAAAGGTGGTTGGCAGGTTTGACCAACAAAACTCTTTTGCACCCTTTAGCCGAGGTAAGGACCTAGGCTAAAGGTGGTTGGCAGGTTTGACTAGCACAACTTGTTCGCACCCTTTAAGCCGAGGTAAGGACCTAGGCTAAAGATGGTTGGCAGGTTTGACCAACAAAACTCTTTTGCACCCTTTAGGCCGAGGTAAGGACCTAGGCTAAAGGTGGTTGGCAGGTTTGACCAACAAAACTCTTTTGCACCCTTTAGCCGAGGTAAGGACCTAGGCTAAAGGTGGTTGGCAGGTTTGACCAACACAACTCTTTCACACCCTTTAAGCCGAGGTAAGGACCTAGGCTAAAGGTGGTTGGCAGGTTTGACCAACAAAACTTTTTTGCACCCTTTAGTCGAGATAAGGATCTAGACTAAAGATGCTTGGCAGGAAAAACCAATACTTGGTACTCTTCAGCCGAGATAACGATCAAGGCTGAAGAGTGGTTGGCAGGTATGACAAGATAGATTGCAAGGTTAAGACTGAGATGAGTATCTCGGCCAGAGAATGTCATACTTCATTCAAAACATAAGTGGAAAATAAATGCAAGCATGGAGCAAGCCGAACAAGCAGTTGAGAGAACTGAAGATTTCATTCCAAAAGTGCATTACAAAAGGAGGGGTCGTAGCCCGGTTACAAACTCCTTTGGTAAACAGAAGAAAAATCATGCAAAGAGGTCATTTAAATCAGCGTCCAAATCAACCCTGGCTTCACCAAAAGGTAGCTCGGTTGTGGCAAGTACACTTTGGTTAAGCTCGATCGAAGGCACCACATCTGACACAGCAGGCAAAGGTGGGATGGAGACCATAGGAGTTGGAGAGTTGGACTGGCGACCGAGCTGGGCGTTATTGTCAGGCTCTTGGGATGCATCCTCTTCCTCAGTATTGAAGAAATTTTTGCTGAATGGCATTTGCATACTCTACCATGGACCCCGGTATAAAATATGGAGGAGGGTTTAGAAAGACCTCGGTCTCTTGGCTATGACCGAGTTGCGCCACAGCTGCTTTCCACCCACACTTGAAGAAGAGGTCTTTGGCAGCCTCACATTGCAGGATATAGCTCGCGCAGTATCTCGGTTGAGCGTGCGAAGGTGTGCCTGGCCAACCTAGTCAGTTTGCAACGTAAAAAGGAAAAGTATTAAGCATAGATCGTTGGACTGTGCTAAAAGAAGCAAAGGTGAAATAAATGGAGTCCTCGCTCGGCTAAGAGGAACGAAGGATTCGTAGCCCGGTTGAAGCTTATTGTGCAGCATTCTTAGTTCGGTTTTGACCAAGTCAGGGAGCTGGTTTAGCCCAGTAGAAGGCCACAGTTTAGCTCGGTTGAGAGGCTAAAGTTTAGCTCGGCTGGAAACAAGTAATCCCAAATCATGCATGGCAGATGGAATTAAGGGGCAATTGAGAGGGTAATTTATATCTAAATTGGGCTGAGCTAAGGAGGTGACTTCCTGGGAAATTGGGCCGTGTAATGGACCGAGGTAAGGATAGATTTACTTCGGTCCAAGAACTAACGAATATGGGCCGCGGTAGAAAAGACTAGCAAGTGGGCCGCGGTCCAAGTGTGGAAGGGACCTTTTCAAGTGTTACCTCGGTCCAAACATGATTATAAGTTACCAATCGAAGTAGAGATAGTTACCTCGGCCATGGCACTCGGAGCCGAGGTAATGGCTTCTCTTGGTGGGCTTCGCTTTGGATAGCGCGGTAGAAGCTTACTCCGGTTAGCTCGGATTCTAAAGATGCTTGGGAGTTAGACCGGTCTTAGAGTTAGACCGGTTAGAAGATGTTAGTTCGGTCTAACCATGCCATGGGTTGTACAAGAGAAGCCGAAGTAAGAGTAGTAGAAGGAAGAGCCGAATTGAGGGTGGTTCGGCCTATTCTGCAGGTAAGCATAGTCCATGTTTACTTCGGTCATATTGGAGTCCGGCGAGCTAATGTTACTTCGGTTGTATGGCATCTTACCGAAGTAAAAACCATCTCACTTGGTTTAAAGCAGTGAGGGGGAGTGTTGAGGGATAAGCATGATCTTTCAGGAGTATGAATCCTAGAAGGACTCTACCTGGAGGAGTAAGAGTCCTACTAGGATTGTGCCATTCGAAACCTATAAAAGCTCACCAATATCACCTATGAAGAGGTAACACAATTTTGCTCCCTGAATACATAGAGCTTTTGCCTATTTGTCTTGTTGACTGACTTAGGCATCGGAGACGTTTCCGGGCACACCACCCGCCGGCTAGCTCACGTTTGTGTTTTCAAGTAGTAGAACGACGTCGTACGGAGGAGCGCAAACTTGATCAACAGGATTATACGAGAAGGTGTATTTCTTTCCCGTACATCAACTATTAGCAAAAATCAATTTATCCTCCTTACCTATGAATCTGTACATTTTAACCACTCATTCAACAACAAAAGTATATTACTTTCATCTTTTACAGACCACCTCCAAAAGAGGCGTATTTGTTTGATTTGTATAGTCAAAGTGGCTAATATGTGCCGGTTCTTAACTAAGGGGCGTAGGCTATTCTAGTTAATTTTTTGACTATTTTAGTCTAATTTAAAAAGTTGTATTTATTTGGGATGATAGTTAGTTATTTTTTTGTAGTTAATTTGATAATTATAAAAGAAAAAATAAAATAATTATGATTTGAATGTGACATTTTGTCATATTAACTATTTTAACATATTTATTTTTATTGATTATTTTATCCTAAAGTCAACTTGCCAAACAAACCCATTGTGTTCTCTGAAAATATAAATTTAATAATGAGTTATATTGGAAATTTTAAATAATTTATCAAATTTTTTATTAAACCTTTCATATGGTTGTGGAACTCACACACGTGAATTTTCATGAATCTCATATCCATATAAGAGATTTGATAAAAAAAATTAATTAATTATTTAAAATTCATAACATTTTTTTTTAATAATATTTTGACTCATACCTCTAGTGAAACGGGTATAAAAAAATGATAAATGTCATCATTTTTACTGTAAAATATATATTTCACTTTTTGTTATTTTTTATGTCATCATTATTAATTAATTAATTTATTTTTGGTACCTTTCATGGAAGCAAGTCAGTCTTTGGCAGAGATGGTAAGGCTCCGTTTTGGTTAGGGTTTCAAATTATAGTTTTATTCATTAATTTGAGTATATTGTTTATTTTGAACTTTCAAATCATAATTCTACACCCATTTATCAAAACTCAATTCAAAACATAATTATTACTTTTCAAAACTCACAACCAAACATATAATTCAAAACTTCTTTCAAAACTCAATCCAATTCAATATTTTAATTTTTTAAATATTTTAAAAATATTTTAATTTTGTTAAGATTTTAAATATTTTAATATTTAAATATGTTATGGTGTTTTTAATTTTTTAATTTTTTGAATATTTTAAAATATTTTAATTTCAAAATATTACGATTTTAATTTTTTAAATTTTAAAATATTTTATAAAAATAAATTCAAACTCTATTTATAAAAATATTTTTAAATATTTTAAATTTTTTTGTTATGTATTTGGTTACGATTTGAATGTAGAGTTGTGAAAGTAGTATGGAGTTTCGAGTTATGTGCTTGGTTATGAGTTTTAAAAATAATTTCTTAATTGAGTTTTGTTTTATGTGTTTGGTTACGATTTGAGTGTAGAGTTGTTTTTAAATTTAAAATATTAACATTTTAAATTATTTAAATTTTTTGAATATTTAAATTTTTACGATTTAAATTTTTTGAATATTTATTTTAATTTTTTACTTCTTAAATTTTTTAGATTATTTAAATTATTTAAATATTTATGATTTAAATTTTTTGAATATTTATTTTGAAAAAAAATTATTTCCTTTGTATTATTTTCAATTAAAAAAATTGATTAATGTTATTTTTTGTTAATAATAAATTTTTTTAATTGAATTTTAAAAAGAGTTTGGTTAGGAGTATTGATCAGAATTTTTAATAGTGTGAAAGTAGTGCGTTTTATTATGAGTTATAACAATTTGAATTAAATTTTGAAAACTTTTCCCAAAACTCATAACCAAACAAATTTTCTTACTTTACATGTTAAATCAAACTTTCAAAACTCAATTCAACACTCTTTTCAAAAAATCATAACTAAACAAATTTTCTACACTCAAATCATAATTTCACAACTCACAAACTAATGGGTCGTTGAACACACCAAAATTAAATACTAAACTATACCAAATTCTATCAGAATAATGGCAAGTCCAGGTATCGATCCACAGGAACTATTGTGAAATTAAACTAATTTAATTGTCAAATTCCTGAATTAATTTTGATAAAAAGATTGGTTGTTTATAACTTAATTTAATAACGAATAAATTAAACTAAGAAATTAAATTAACAAGAATAATTGAATTTGGGTTTACTGAAGTGGGGAAAAAATCCTAGGGTAAAGAATTCACCACTAACCACATAATTAGGGTTTCCAATTGAAATCAATTATGCTATGGTTTGAACGGATTAAAGCTTCGCAACTACAAGCTCAAAGCATTTAAAAAGAAGATCATCAAGTTCAATGTACGAGCACAAACCATCTCAAGTAATACGAATCGTTCACTCTAAACTAGGGTAGTGATATGACTCGTTCCTCGTAGTATGGTTCGTCCCATACCTTGAATGTGAAGGAAAAGAAAACAATTGTATAGATAACATTCAACAATCACAGAAAGTCAAATATTCGAAGGAATAATGAAAATTATATAAACGAAACTTCTAAATCACTATACAAATGTTCAAACCTTTACATAATTCAAAATCAAAAAGAAAACTACATAATTACATAGCTAGGGTTTCATCAAAACCCTAGAAAAGACGACTAGCCACTCATGGAGGAGTGGAAGGAGGAAGATGGAGAAAGAACCACCATGGGAGACATCTTAGAGCTTTTGTTTTCCCTCTCTTTTCCAAACCCTAGCCTCCCTCTTTAGGTCAAAACAATTTTAGAACCCTAAAAAAGTCTTTTCCTTTTCTTTTTATACTTCTACTCACTTCCAAACAGGTTTAAAACATCAGTTTGACTTTTCCAGAAAAAGTCAACTCTGTCTAAATTTTGTCTTTTTGCCCATTTTATGCTCCGACGATGTACAACCTGATTGACATTCAACACACATAAAATACACGGTTTGACCAGCAAGTGAAGTTAAGAGATTCTAATTAACGGCCTCAATGATGTACATTTCGGCCTTAATCACATCCCCCAACTTACTACTTGCTAGTCCTCAAGCAAGTAAAATAAAATAAAATTAAACAAAATCTATCTATTTCCTCTTTCGTGGGAAAACGGTTGCATTTAGCATATGCAACAAGCCTTTAAACCACAAGATTACCCCAAGTGGACGAGTAAAGTCTCGTGAGGGTTTGCAGAAATGATACCCACAAACATTACATATTCATATATACTTAACAACAAATGACTACACTACTCCACCTAACAATCAACTTATGCCACTACAGTGTGATATTGAGACATAATAAGTCATTAAAGACACAGTGGACAAGCATGAAGGAACCTATTGAGTCAAAACCACAATTCAGTTAATACAAAAGTAAAGTTCCCTATACTTGTGCATGCTAGTAGACAAGTCATGAGTACCCTCGGTATAAAGTGCAATCTCCATATTAGTTAACTGTCCACTATAATAGCCCAGTGTAACTCATAATAACACCCAACATATACAGAAAAACTAACCTGTCGCAGCCAAGATTCTCAAAAGTAGTATTTTTTTTTTTAAATGACTGTGTAATGTCCTGATCCATTCAGCTTTCTAATCAACCCATGTAACAAGCATTGGGCCAATGACTCCCAAACCAGACAGTTTTAGAGCACTAGGTGTAAAGACACCCCTACGGGCTTAATAACTCGAGTTGAAATGGCTACGAATCCGAACAAGCCATTCTTCTTATTTTTCCTTAACTGTGCAATGTCCAAGTCCCTTAAGCTTTCTAATCAACTCATGTAGCAAGTTTTGGGCCAATAACTCCCAAACCAGACGGTTTTAGGGCATTAGGTGTAGAGACACCCCTACGGGCTTAATAACTCGAGTTAAAAAGGCTACGAACCCAAACAAGTCAAGTTTTTTTTTTTTTTTTTTTTTTTTTTTTTTTTTTTTTTTTTTTAAAGAATCTTGGCTCCTCATTTATTCTTTTTTGCAACTCTAGCTATTATCAATGATGTACACCAGGGATTATAATAAAAAGATCACCGCTATGATAGTGTGTTCATGTGAATTAAGGCATACTCATGACAAGTGTACTAAAACCACAAACATAGACAACTCTCCTCGTGCAAACATCGCATGCAAGTATCTACCCAATAAACCATTTTCATACAAGTCTACTATGATCTCCAATTAACATATGCAAATATCATCACCCTACTAGCAAAAAGTCACATCAAGTGAAGTAATGCAATCAAGTGAAACAGGTATAAGCATGAATTATGAGCCAAATAGAAATGCAGAAAAGAAAATATAACCCTCATCCCGCAACTTGAATATGACATTGCCCTCAATGGAAAAGTAAAGAGAAATGAGAGAATATTACCAGAATCGTAGGTGCACATCCAGGTAGGCAGAGAGGAACAGATACACACCTTTTTTTTGTTTTTTTTTTGGAAGAAAAGAAAGAACTAAAAATAAAAATAAAAATAAAAATAAAAGAGACAAAGCAATATACAGGCGGGTACTACGGGGAAGCCAGTGGTGGTAGTGGTGGCGGGAAATGCTGGGCAAACAAAGCTTGCATCAAAGAGCGCGTCTCAAAGGCGTCATCCTGAACCCGTTGCTGGTGCGCAAGCAGCTGGTCGAAGGTCGCCCGGGAATAGTCGCAATGTGCCTAAAAATCCGTGCGCAACTCCATGAGACGCTGGTGATGATCACGAAGAGTACTGTAGACCTGATCCACAGAGTGCTGAAGGTGTAAGTACTCCTCGCGAGTCATGTACAGTGGGTCCCCTTGGAGAGGCACTGGGGAAACAGGATGTGGTGGGTAGTCATGTACGGGCTCGTGGGCTTCATCAACTGGGGCACCAACCGGCTACGGGATACGAGATATGCTATGCTGCCATTCCCGCAGGCCAAAAGTCGGATACCCTCTATCAATCTCCTCATCCTCAGCAATGTGGAGGTGGTTCAGCCCAAACACAAGTGTCAACAAATTAGCAAACGGCAGTGGCCAAGTCAGGTTTTGCATAGGATCAGGCCGAACTGCCTCTCGTAGAAATTTCTGCAAGTGTATCAAGATGATACGCGCAAGCGGGACTTGATAGCCATACTGATACCCGTGTAGAACCCGAACAAACTCCAATCGCCGGTCAGCTCGATGCTCAAGTGGAAGGACATTCTTATGGACTACGGAATCCAGGAATAGCAAGCGGCTAGGCAGCTTGCTCCGCCGCAAGCATGTGAAACTGAGGTCACCGTGGGCCCCCGGGAAGTATTGCTGGATGAGGCTATGGATGGGCTGTCGGTCCTCAACTTCCGGGAAGGGCTGATATTCCGGCTTGGCGAAAAACCCTAACACTGTGGCAATCATAGATGAGGTGATGTGGACAGCCTGACCATCAATGTTAGAGAGCAGTCCATCCTCGGTAGGTGACTCATATAGGTTCTGGTAGAAGAGTCGTACCAGACAAGGATAAGTGAGCGCTGTCACAGTGCAAACGCCCAACTGCTGCTGGAGTCGGAGCTGCTCAACGGCCCAAGTAGTGTCTGTCTCACCGTGAAAAAATTGCAGGTTGAACTGCGTGAGCTTGTGAAGAGGGCGTGAAGCCCACTTTGGTCAGGGTAAGTCACCCGGTGGTGGCGGCGAGGATGGTGGTGACGGTGGCGGTGGTGGCGCCGAAGAGGTGGAACCTCTGGCCTTCTTAGAGGCCCGAGCAACACGTCGACTCATATCCTGCACACACCAAAAACAAATAGACACACACCCGTGGAACCAATCATGAGAATAAAATAAAATATGAAAGCACAAGTTTGCCCACTAATGTACCACATGCAATTCCCACTTTTTTTTTTGGTAATGTAAAAACGAAAATAAATAATAAATGAATAAAAATGACATTAAATTAAATTAACTATACTAGAAAATAAATTACACTAAACTAAACTAAACTAATCTATAAAATAAGTAAACTACAAAAGAGACTAAAGTATAGAATAAAATAGCCTAAACTAAACACTTTTTTTTTTTTTTTTTTTTTTGTTGAAGAAAATAAAATAAAATAAAATAAAAATTCAGAAAATAAAATAAAATTAAAACTCAACTACTTAATAATTAAATGAACAATGATATCATAAAATAAGATACAAATAAAATCACTAACTACACAAGTATAATAAAAATAAAAATAAAACCAAAATCCACTAACTAATTAAATTAACCAGAAACAGTACGAAGCAATTTAAACTAAACAAATATATCAAATAAAAAAAAACTAAATTAGGATTATTGTTAGGACCATTATTTATGAGTTTTTTTTTTTTTTTTGGAAAATCGACGTCCCGCACGTGCGAGAGTTAAGCCGCACGTGCGGCTGGTCAACGCACGCCACTCCCCGCACTTGCTTATTTAGCAGTGCTCAACTTTGTTTTTCCAATTTTTCCCGCACGTGCGGGGCCCAGACCGCACGTGCGGCGATTCCCACTTTTTTTTTTTTTTTTTTTTTTTTTTTAAAAGAACGAAAATAAACATGAAAACATGTTCTTTTGTTTTTTTTTTTTTTTAATGTTAAAATGAACAAGTATAACCCCCCCTTTTTTATTTTATTTTATTTTTTTAAAATCAAAACTATGCATTTCTACCTTCAATTGACATCCGAAATAAATATAGCACATAAGAACATAACGGAATGCCCACTAAAGGTATAATCTTCACACGAAAACCACGGGTACTACTTTTCTCCCTAACTGTGTTTGTAACTTTCCTTACTCTCCAACAGGGTGACAGACTAGGTTAATTCGGTATCCAGAATCGAGGCGCATAAAGCTACCTCGACCTATGGGGCTGCCATACAGAGTTCAAGCCGAGGTAGTTTTGAAGCAATCTCCACACCCCTGGGTATTTAAACCAGATTCTAGTCTCGGAAATCCCAAACCTTTGTGTTCTAGGCTTTGCCATTTGAACTCTAGTTTCCACCGTCTCAGTTGGTCTCCTAGGAACTCACTACATACACGGTTCGGTGGCTATACCAGACCGTCAGATGCCGTTCGGGCACGGCTAACACCAAAGGAATTACACATTTAGAGGATTTAAAGTCTCCTAGACGCAAATAAAGCATGACGAGAACAAAGAAAAACAAAATAGCATAGAAGGGAAGAAAAGAGAATAAGAAATTAATCCATCAATCGTAGTAAAATGGGTCCATCAATGCAATGGACTCAATCATATCCCCATTCCCAATCCCCTCTATATATGGTTTCAATCTTTGACCATTTACTTTGAAAGTGTGGCCAGTCTTTGGATCTCGCACCTCAACGACGCCATGAATGAATGTCTCAACAACTACAAATGGGCCATCCCATCTTGATCTTAGCTTACCCGGAAAGAGTCTCAATTTTGAATTAAAAAGCCACACTTTTTGGTTGGGTTCAAAGGACTTCCTGTTAATTTTCTTGTCATGGAATTCTTTAGTCCGAGCTTTAAAAACTCTCGAACTCTCATATGCATCATTCCGGATTTCCTCCAACTTATTGAGTTGCAATTTCCGGTTGAGCCCAGCTGCAGCCATATCGAAGTTAAACTTCTTTATAGCCCACAATGCTCGGTGCTCAAGTTCAACCGGGAGATGGCAAGCTTTGCCGAACACCGCTCTATATGGTGACATCCCAATGGGTGTCTTATAAGCAGTGCGGTAAGCCCATAATGCATCAATTAACCGTTGTGACCAATCTTTCCTATCCGGTCTCACCGTTTTCTCAATTATGTGCTTTACTCCCTATTTGAGACTTCCACTTGGCCACTAGTTTGAGGGTGATATGGAGTGCCAACTTTATGAGTGATAGAGTATTTCTTAACTACCGACTCAAAGAACTGGTTACAAAAATGTGTACCCTGATCACTTATTATGGCTCTAAGAAACCCAAAACGACTAAAGATGTTTTCATACAAAAACTTGATTACCACTCTATGATCGTTTGTTCAAGTAGCTATTGCCTCCACCCACTTAGACACGTAATCTACTGCCAAAAGAATGTACTCAAACCCGAATGACGACGGGAAATGGCCCATAAAATCAATCCCCCACACATCGAATATTTCTACCACAAGAATAGGAGACATTGGTATCATGTCACGCCGAGACATCGAACCCATTTGCTGACAGCGCAAACAAGTTCTACAAAATTGATGGGCATCTTTAAAAATTGTGGGCCAATAAAACCCACTCTGTAAAATCTTGGTGGCCGTTTTATGCCCACTAAAATGACCGCCACATGCAGAAGAATGACAAAATGTAAGAATGCTATGCACCTCACTCTCCGGCACACACCGTCGGATCACTTGGTCGGAACAATATTTAAACAACTCGAGATCCTCCCAAAAGTAATACCTGACCTGCGAAAAGAATCGGTCTTTGTCTTGCTTAGACCAATTCTGTGGAATTTGCCTAATGGCCAAGTAATTCACAATATGTGCAAACCACGGGGGGCTCGCTTGTGACAGCTCAAAGAGTTGTTCGTCTAGAAACGAATCATGCAAAATAAGCGGGTCACTATTATACTCAACAAGGATTCGAGAGAGGTGATCCGCCACAACATTCTCAGATCCCTTCTTGTCACGGATCTCTAAGTCAAATTCCTGAAGCAACAAAATCCATCTAATCAACCTAGGTTTAGTCTCTTTCTTAGATAGTAAATACCGCAAAGCGGCATGATCAGTGAAGACTATGACTTTGGAACCTAGGAGATAAAATCGGAATTTGTCTAAGGCAAAGACCACAGCTAGCAACTCTTTCTCGGTGGTAGTGTAATTCAATTGTGCATCTGAGAGAGTGCGACTAGCATAGTATATAGCAAATTGTGCCTTATTGACCCTTTGGCCTAACACAGCCCCGACAGCATAATCGGAGGCATCACATATGATTTCGAAGGGAAGCGACCAATCTGGTGATTTCATGATTGGGGCGGTGGTCAAGGCCATTCTTAGTGTTTCGAACGCCTTTAAGCATGCCTCATCAAAGACAAAAGGCGCGTCCTTAACTAGCAAACTACACAAAGGACGTGATATCTTACTAAAGTCTTTGATGAACCTACGGTAAAAACCTGCATGCCCTAAGAAAGACCTAATTTGACGCACGGAATTGGGTGGAGGAAGGCCTGCAATAAGGTCAATCTTAGCCTTGTCAACCTCTATACCTCGAGGGGACACAATGTGTCCCAACACTATACCCTCACGAACCATAAAATGGCTCTTTTCCCAACTCAAGATTAGGTTTGCCTCAGTACATCGTTCTAACACTCTAGTCAAGTTTCTAAGGCATTCCTCAAAAGACGATCCAAACACCGAAAAGTTATCCATAAAAACCTCTAAGAATTTCTCCACCATGTCGGAGAAAATGGCCATCATACACCGTTGAAAGGTCGCTGGTGCATTACATAGCCCGAAGGGCATGTGCCTGTAAGCAAAAGTGCCAAAAGGGCATGTGAATGTGGTCTTTTCCTGGTCAGCGGGGTACATCGAGACTTGATTATACCCCGAATAGCCATCAAGAAAACAATAGAAACCCTGCCCCGCTAACCGCTCTAGGATTTGGTCAATGAAAGGTAAGGGAAAATGGTCCTTCCTAGTCGAGGAATTTAGTCTCCTATAATCAATGCACACTCGCCACCAAGTAGTGGTTCGTGTGGGGACTAACTCTCCTCCCTCATTCTCAACAACAGTGATGCCCGATTTCTTGGGCACCACTTGTGTGGGACTCACCCACTTGCTATCTGAGATGGGGTATATAATACCCGCATCCAACAATTTCAAAACCTTTTTTTTCACCACCTCTTTCATATTAGGATTCAGTCTCCATTGCATTTCGCGAGAAGGTTTGGTGTCCTCCTCTAAGTGTATATAATGCATGCACACGGAGGGATCTATCCCTTTCAAATCAGCCACTGACCACCCTATAGCACTCCGATGTGCCACGAGAACACTCATTAACTGACTCTCCTGCTCAGCAGTCAAGTCAGATGCAATGATAACTGGTAAAGTCTCCTGGGGCCCTAAAAATGCATACTTGAGTGTGGCCGGAAGTGGCTTCAACTCAAGTGTAGGTGGTGTGACCAAAGATAGTGTGGCAGGCTCTCTTGACAGAGGAGGAAGTGACTCAAACCGGGCTTTTCATGGAGGAAAATCCGGTGTAGAAGAAGAATTAAGCAAGACATTCACCTCCTCAACTGACCCATCTATATCAAAATTTTCAAACCCAAAATGAGCTAGACAAGCCTCTAAAGGGTCCTCTACAAGAATGGAGGGCAAAGCCTCCTCAACAATCTCATCCACAACATCCACTAATAAGCACTCCTCTCTCTCATGAGGTTGTTGTGATGCTTGGAAAACATTAAGTTTCACTTGCATGTTACCAAATGAAACTTCCATAACCTCGGTCCGACAATTAATGCATGCATTGGCCGTAGCCAAGAAAGGTCGACCCAAAATCACCGGGATTTGTTTCCTCGAACTGGCTACCGGTTCCATATCTAAAACCAAAAAGTCAACAGGGAAGTAGAACCTATCAACCTTAACTAGCACATCCTCAATCATGCCTCGTGGCACTTTGAGGGACCGGTCAGCCAACTGAAGAGTAACAGTAGTGGGCTTCAACTCGCCAAGCCCAAATTCCTCGTACACAGAGTACGGCAACAAATTAACACTAGCCCCTAAATCCAATAAGGCCCTATCAATGAAGTGGTCCCCTATAATGCATGCAATGGTTGGGGTACCTGGGTCCTTAAGCTTAGGAGGTGTGTCATTCAACAAGATGGAGCTTACTTGCTCCGTGAGTAGGACCTTTTGGGACACATGTGTCCTAGATTTACGCTTTTGCGTACAAAGATCCTTCAGAAATTTGGCATATGATGGTACTTGCTTAATTGCCTCCAACATGGGGAGGTTAATTTTTACCTGTTTAAAGACCTCCATCATTGCCTCCATAGATGCCGCCTTCTTATTAAAAGGGGACGGTGTGTCAAGACACTGGGGAAAGGGTGCCTTAGGTACATATGGTGCCTTGGGCTCAAGTGAAGTACTAGGGACTAAGTCATCCCTCTTAAGTGTTTCCCCCTCACCCTTGCTCTCACTAGGTGAACCACCTTGGTCACCCTTCCTAACTCTAGTTGCATCAGACGTAACTGACTGAGGCTCTAACTTCCTACCACTTCTCAAAGCAACCACCGCCTACACTTGCTCATGTTGCTTACCATTCCCACCCGAACTCTCTGCCCCGTATTGTCCCTTAGGGTTGGCCACAGTTTGACTTGGTAATTTTCCCTCCTCTCTCCGATTCATGTTGTTAGCCATTTGACCCAATTGGGTCTCTATCTTGGCAATAGAGTAAGTGTGGGAGTGAACTATCGGTGCTAACCCCTTAAGTTCTGAGAGAACTTCCAACACCTGAGTCTCAAAAGTAGAGTTGCCTTGAGGAACAGGCGGGGGTTGTGGTTGTGGTTGCCGGTATGGTTGTGGGGGTCTATAAGGTTGCGGTGGTCGGTAAGATGATTGGTTGGCAAAATTACTGAAATTCTGCCTTGGTGGTGGAGGATTGTAAGAAGTGCCTTGTGAAGGGGGTCTCCATGAGAAATTAGGGTGATTTCTCCATCCCGGATTGTATGTGTTGGAGTATGGATCATTACCCGGGTTGGAGAATCCTTGAGCCGCATTCACATGCTCTTGGACTAACTCCGGAAATTATGATGCCGAAGGGCACTCACTCAAGTCATGAGCAGGGCTCGCACAAATAACACATGCCTCATGAAATTGAGGCTGATCTCGCTGGGTAGGGGCATGTCCCGTAGTTAATAATTGGTCCATCTTGCGGGACAGTGCCTCTACTTGTTGGGCTAACTCTAGGTTTTGCCCGACCTCATAAATGCCCCCTCTTTTTGGGGCTCCAACTACGGGTTGCCGGACTTGCCGGGCTGCGGAGGCATGGTGAAGGGAATTATCACTTAAGTGTTCAAACAATTGCCATGCCTCGGCATCATTTTTAGACATAAATGTCCCACCACAAGACGAATCCACCATTTGGCGGTGCGGCTCAGTTAAGCCATAATAGAATGTTTGAACAAGTTGCCAATCAGGCACTTGGTGGTGGAGACACTGTTGGAGAAGGTCTCGAAGTCTTTCCCAAGTCTCATGGAATTGCCCGCCATCCATTTGAGCAAAGTTTGTGATGGCTCGCCTAAGTTGGTTGGTTTTATCTATGGGAAAGTACTTCTCCAAGAACCGTTGCTGTAATTGGTCCCAAGTTATGATTGAATTAGCAGGTAAAGAATTTAGCCAATGTTTGGCTTTATCCTTTAACGAGAATGGAAACAATCGCAACATTAAGGCCTCATTTGTGAAATTCTGGATCCTCACTATCGAGCAAATTTCCAGAAATTCATTCAAATGCTTATAAGGGTCATCATGAGTTAGTCCATGGAATGATGGGAGTATTTCTATGGTGCTGGACTTAATCTCATAATGAGCAGCAGTGGTGTTGGGCAATTGGATGCATGATGGTGATGTATATGCAGTGGGTGTAAAATAATCCTTAAGTGTCCGGTTGGGCACATTCGGGACATTAGGATCTGCCATCTCTAATGGCTCAATGTATGAATATGAATACTCAAGCCTAGGAACACGGGCAGAAGCCCTAAGTCTCCTAAGGGTCCTTTCTAGTTCAAGGTCCAAACACCACAATTCAGGGCGACAAGAATGACGCCCGTGCATATACTACCCACACACACACAATAAGTTCGACTCGGTGCACTAAGTTACGAAAGCAGAATACTAAAAGAGAAATACTCATAGCGGTTTAACGAAAACGCTTTACTCGTCTTGCGGATGTTTGGTGTGTAGACATTGTCTCCAACCCCCAATTGAGCTTTGACTTTCATTTTAGCACTTTGGTGCTTTGCTCGTGAGTGTTTGCTTCTGTTTACTCACTTTAGTGCTGCGGTTTTTTTTTAAAAACTCGGCTGTGCTCCACTTGCACTTCAATGATAGCTCCAATTTCAAATGCTTTGCACACTTAGCAACACCAAAAGCATAAAATCCTAAACTAAAAATTAAAATAAGAATGTAACTTTAAATTAACTAATTTCGCCAGAAGTTCCCGACAACGGCGCCAAAATTTGATGGGTCGTTGAACACACCAAAATTAAATACTAAACTATTCCAAATTCTATCAGAATAATGGCAAGTCCAGGTATCGATCCACATGGACTATTGTGAAATTAAACTAATTTAATTGTCAAATTCCTAAATTAATTTTGATAAAAAGATTGGTTGTTTATAACCTAATTTAATAACGAATAAATTAAACTAAGAAATTAAATTAACAAGAATAATTGAATTTGGGTTTACTGAAGTGGGGAAAAAATCCTAGGGTAAAGAATTCACCACTAACCACATAATTAGGGTTTCCAATTGAAATCAATTATGCTATGGTTTGAATGGATTAATGCTTCACAACTACAAGCTCAAAGCATTTAACAAGAAGATCATCAAGTTCAATGTACGAGCACGACCATCTCAAGTAATACGAATCGTTCACTCTAAACTAGGGTAGTGATACGACTCGTTCCTCGTAGTATGATTCGTCCCATACCTTGAATGTGAAGGAAAAGAAAACAATTGTATGGATAACATTCAACAATCACAGAAAGTCAAATATTCGAAGGAATAATGAAAATTATATAAACGAAACTTCTAAATTACCATACAAATATTCAAACCTTTACATAATTTAAAATCAAAAAGAAAACTACATAATTACATGGCTAGGGTTTCATCAAAACCCTAGAAAAGACGACTAGCCACTCATGGAGGAGTGGAAGGAGGAAGATGGAGAATGAACCACCATGGGAGACATCTTAGAGCTTTTGTTTTCCCTCTCTTTTCCAAACCCTAGCCTCCCTCTTTAGGTCAAAACAATTTCAGAACCCTAGAAAAGCCTTTTCCTTTTCTTTTTATACTTCTACTCACTTCCAAACAGGTTTAAAACATCAGTTTGACTTTTCCAAAAAAAGTCAACTTTGTCTAAATTTTGTCTTTTTACCTATTTTATGCTCCGATGATGTACAACCTGATTGACATTCAACACACATAAAATACACGGTTTGACCAGCAAGTGAAGTTAAGAGATTCTAATTAACGGCCTCAATGATATACATTTCGGCCTTAATCACAAACTCAAAATACAACTCATACTCTCAAATCATATTTACAAAATTCTACCAAAAGCAACCTAAATTTCTCAAGTGTATGACCCAGAAGCTTTTCCCACTTCTCAACAAGCTGCATTTGGGTGAGGAAAAAAACAAAAAGTTGCGTTTTGCAGCCATCCAAAAATGCCACAAGCAGCATAAAAACGCAAGTAAAGTGATTTGGGAAGGGACAAAAATGCAGGTGGTAAAATTATGTAATTGCCTTCCATGAATTACATAATTGTTCAAACAATTACCTAGGCTAAATAGTAAATTTCTTAAGTTTAGTGGGATATTTTGGTCATTTTAATGTGATGTGACACAATAAATAAATATTATTTAAAAAAGCGAAAAAGTAATTTTTTACCAACTTCCCAAATTATTTTCCAAAAAAGTCAAAAAACTTGATAAAAAAACAAAAGTTAACTTTTTACCATCTTCTCAAAACACCCATGTTTTCAGGTGGCCTCAGGTACACTGTTTTGTTCAAGCTACGCGGATCATCTACTGTCTTGATTGTGTATGTTGCCACATCATCTTCATCAAGAAGTATAACTGGTTCCCAACAAACAATGCAGTCATAATGTATCAGTACTGTGTCACAGAAAAATTTTATAAAAAAATTTAAAGTAAATTACACTAATAAATCTGATAATTTAGCTTTGTATTAATTGGATCGCTATAATTTTAATTAAATCATTTTTTTCTTAAAATTTAAATATTGTATCAATTTAGTTTTATTAATAACATCAATTAAAGATTATGACATAAATCAAGAGCAAACAAATTGATTTATTTCAAATGTATTAGACTATTTCATATGTACCCCATCCTACTCTATTTGGTTGAAATTTTCAGTTATGTTTTAGAAAAATTTCAAAAACTAGTTGGTGAAAAAAAAAATTCATTATTTTCATGTGATTCTCTCTCTCTCTGGGATGAAAATAATTTTTTAGAGTTGAAAAATATCATTTTTGGTATTTATTTTTGTCAAATTAATGTTTAATTTTTTTATAAAAAGAAATTTCTAAAAATTCAACCAAACAAAGAGTGAAAAAAATTTATTCAAATTTCTAAAAAGTTATAATCAATTGAACTAAATTAATATAATGTAAAACATTCAAAGATAAAATTAACACAATAGAACGAGGATGACTAAAATTGAAAATAGAGACAAATAATATGGACTAATAGTGTAATTTATCCCAAAAAAAAAAAAAATTTAGAAACTCTAGGATACAAAAAAAAAAAAAAAAAAAAAAAAAAAAACTATCCAGATTTTTACCATGAATATTGATATGTAGTGTATATTTAATTATGTACAATGGGATCCACACTTGAATTGAATCTCATCCCTTCAATGTGTTTTTGAAATTTTTTTCTGGATAAATTTGAGGTATGGTTGCATTTCTGATAAAAATTATGGGGTTTTCTGATTGAATAATTAGTGTACCTTTTGGAGGAAGGAGGGTACCAGGCTGAGAAAGGTTGCCACCAAAATAGCCAGCGAAACAATTGGAAGAGACATAAGTGAAGGGTATATGAGCTTCTTCAATGGCCTTCCTCACTCTCATCTTCTCATCAAATGTAACTGAGAGGGTAATTTATTTGCAAATTAGGCCGAGCTGGGCCGTCATGGGCCTCAGTGCAAAGGGCTGAGTAAAACGGCCAGAAAGTTACTCTGGTCATTGAAAAGACTTAGAGTTAATCCGGTCTCAAGCTCAGAAGTTTGACCGGTCCGAGGTACTCTTGTTGTTAGTCTGGTTGAAGTATGCTTTGCAGTCAGACCGGTTTAAGGATGCTTTGAACTTACACTGGTGTAGACACCCCATTTTTGACCGTCCTCAAGACTTGGACGTCACCGTTGGAACACTCGGTGATTATCCATGCTTGTGTTCGTTTGGAGCTCCCGGAGTTCTCGGCTCGCGCGCCTTGCCTCAGGACCTCCAAACTCGACAGTTTTGTGTTTGGTTTTGCACCAAACACTTGTGTTTTGCCTTGGAAGGGCAGGGAATGCTTTGTGAGGCATCCCCACACACCACCGGCACTGGCTAGAGGCCACCGGCTGGCTGGTGTTGCCACCGGCACTATTTTGTGCCGGTCGGCACTTGTTTTGGCAAAATGACCATTTTGCCCTGCCGACCACTTTACAGCTGCTTTATGAGATATTTTTAGACAGCTGTTTAGCTTTGGCTTCCCCTCCATACACGTGTATGGAGGGGATGAGCCTTTGGTTGACTTAGCTTGTAAGCTTTGATGGCCTATAAGAGAAGGGCTTCTCTCTTGGCTCAAGGGTTAGAAGATTTTGGTGAGAAAGGTGAGAGGGAGCTCTGGTTTTTAGGGTTAGGTTAAATACATATCATATCTCTCTCTTCCCTTTGTATTCTAGGTGTTTTAGTTCATATTATTGCACCTAAACACCTAGTCTTTCACCTTTCCTTGGTGTTCTCAAAGATCAAAGCTTGTTCTTGAGGGTTTTGACTGGTTTGGAGCTCAAGGAAGCAACAAGATCACCATTGTTGAAGAGGTCTACAAGGGTTCTGCAGGCATTCAGTGCCGGCCGGCACTATTTAGTGCCGACTGGCAGTCAACAAACAGCTGATGGCTTATTTTTGTGCCGGTGGCCTCCTCCTTCAGCCGGTGGTGTCCTACTCCAGCCGGTGGTGATCCCCAGTGCTCTGAGAGGCACTCCTGGGACTTTGGCAATTTTCTGAGGAGGAGAGCAGAGGAAAAAGAGGCAATCCGTGCATGTCAGTGCGGTTCCGAGCCAGTCCCGAGCGCATGCTACATTTGGCCCTCATCCCGAGGCGATTTACTGTTTAATTAGATTAATTATTTTATTTAATTAATTTAGTTGATTTGTAATATTTTAATTAGCTTGCGTAGTTAATTAAATTGTATATTCTTTCGGTCCCTCCGAGTGAGGGCGTATCTGTAATAAGTGTGTGTGAGTGGATGTATGTCTTTCAATCCCCACTTCTTTCTTCCCTTTTATTTACCTGCTTACGATGGTAGATTAGGGCATATTTAAATTAGCATACAGTATGATAGCATGCGTGCATCCATACATTTGTCTAACATGCACTGGGCTCGGTACATCATACAAACTGCATTGTATTTCAATTTCCAAATTGAATACTTGTTACTTGTAGCATTTCACATGCCATCTTAGGATAACCGAGCCTACTCTAACTGCACCTCTGTATGTGTTGCATTAGCCACTTAACATGAACTAGGATCATGCACATGATTACTAACTAGTTTCTGTTTTGGCTTGGAGTACTAGGTGAGCTTTTATGCTTTAGCATATCACATGTGTGTGAGTGTTGCCATAATAGCATGACTACCATGAGGCTAAGTGCTTATGTGATATAACTGCTTGAATGCCTGTGGATGGAGGTCAAATTACCTAGATTGGAATAATGCATTAAAACTGTGAGTTTTAAGCCCACCAGATAATGGCAAAACTATCTTTTCTAAAAGCCCACTTAAGGGTGGCAAAACCTGCGTTTTAGCCTACTTGCGAGTAGCAAACCATTTTCAAAACAAACATGAAATGTTTTATTCCAATTTAGGCGATTTGGTCTATACTTGTTTGCTGTGCGCATAACGTAGTAATTCTAGGCTAATAACCGGAATAAGAACATGTAATGTTTTCAAAAACGGATATCACGGTTAGTAGAGGCCGGTCTTCAGACCGGGCGAAAGGGGGTGCTCATAGCTGACCTTCTCCGATCGTACCCAAGCTCCCGAGCCAAGTCACTTTGGTGATGACGGACACGTGGCCTTCGGCACCGAGTCAGGGTTTCCTAAATTCCCCCATTTTAAAAATATTTAGGTGGCGACTCTGTATCTGGCAAAGCAGTCCATGTTTGGCACTTCTTTCAAAAAATCTGTTTTTGAAACGATTTACCGGATTTGGACTCTTTGGTTCGAGATTTAGAACCGTAACATTTGAGTCCTTCGAACTGTAGTGACCCAATATCAAACCAGAACGGGGGAGGGGGGGATTCGCACTCCTCTCCCCGGGATGCGTTCGGGGACGTCTACAGTTTCTGGTGACTCTGCTGGGGATTTAGAGAGCTTGACTCGAACTCGTGATATCCTATTTTGATTTCATTTATGTGTTTCTTTGCATTGCATGTGCATGGGTGCGCCTAGGACACCGTGTTGGCCATCTGCTATTCTTGAGTGGTTTGTTGGAGGCTTGTCTTGTCAAGGCATGTCCATAAGGCTGACCGGTTGCGGGCTCTGCCAGTATGGGAACACAAACCCCGGTTTTACCGGGGCACCCTTTTCGACCATTCGACCTAGTGCATATTCGGAATCCGTAGTGACCATTCCAAACTAGGACAGGTTGCTTACCCGATATAGGTTGTTTGAAACCGCTGCGTGTGTAGTGAAACCCTAGCTCCTGACAAAATAGGACAGGGAAACCCTACCCCAATATAGGGGTGTTTTGGTTCTCATTTATCTGCTATGTGCTTCTAGAGTGTATCTCTGCAGGAAAGTACATGTCAGTTTGCAAGTTTGAATATCCGGCCCGAGGGGCATCAGTATCAGTGTTGTTGAGGAACCAGTTATATCTGTGGGTATTAGTTCGGTTCTGGGAACAGTGATTCTGGGGAACAGTAATCAGTAGTAGGGATCAGTTGTTTGGCTGCGTCTGTGTTTGATCTGTTTTGGGCTGAAGTGCTGTCCGTTTTTTCTTTCAGTTCAGAGAGTTCAGAAAGTCGATACAGAATAGCCAGTGTTTCCCCTTTGCTGAGGCAGAACTAGGGATGACGCAAAGTTCAGAAGAAATAGTGGTTATGACAGCCGCGTTGGATCAAGGGATCACCCTACAGAGTGAGACCGGCATTGATATGCCGCATCCTCCTAGGTCGCCCGCTACACACCCAATCTGGGCCCCCCAGTTCTATCAGGCTCGCGAGCCCACTACATTCGAGTTAATGGGGATGATAGGTGATCTCCAAAGATCTGTGGCAGATCTCGCTTACGGGATGTCAGCCTCGCCACCGGTTGCACCGTATGCCGGAAATTTTGAGCCCCAAGAGCCCCCGCTACTGGGGCGGATTGTGATCGAGCTTAATCAGCCGGAGATGGCCTCCACATACAACAGTGATGTACCAGTACCAACCCAAACCTCTCATCAGGCTGAGGCCAGAGGTGAAAATGTGGCAAAGGCAGACGCCGACCCCATGGGACAGCTGCTGTGGGCAGTCGAGGCCTTAAAAGCCGGGGGGATGAACAAACAACAGGTATCTGCGACAACAACCAAAATTGTGAAGGATGCTTTTCCCACTCTACCTGAGGGTAGTTCAAGCCAGTCGGAAAATCGGGATAGACCCCGTTATGTTGAAACAGTTTCTCTCACTCCCAACCCCGTACCTGGGAAGGATCAGAAATTCAAGCCCGCACCTGCCGATCCGTTCGCCAGCACATCTAGCAGGAGCACTCAGGCTTCAAAATACCAGCCCCGGGGGCACAGGGCCTTTCATGCTCTCTACATGCCACTGTCTAGGGCGCTTCTCATTTTGGCTAAGAAGGGGCATCTTACACCTCTTGAGCCGCGACCTCTGCCGAAGAACCTCCCGGCAAGCCATGATGCTACACAGTACTGTGCGTACCACCAGCAAACTGGCCACTCCACCGATAACTGCTTTCGCCTCCGCCATGAGGTGCAGGATCTGATTGACAACGAGGTTATCCTCCCACCCACCTCAGCTAAATCAGTCACTACCCAGTTGTTGGATTTTGAGGACACCGATACTGCGAGTATGTAATTGGGATTCAACCGCCTGCGGGCAGTGCCTCGAGTTTTTGATGTGGCGTCTGGCACGCATTTTTGAGCATCCGCGAATGCTACTCTTGTAAATACTGGCTTGGGCGCCGAGTCAGTCTTTTGCTTTGTTTTGAGTCTGTCTCTGTCCTGAGTCAGTCCTTTTTGCTTAAGGGTCTGTCTTGTTGTAACGAGTCAGTCCCTCTTTTGTATAGAATACCAGGTGACTCCGGGGTTGTTGCCTCAAACACCGTTTTGTTTTGTAATTACTTTTTTTTGCTTTCTTTTTTGGGTCTACCTCTGCTGTGGAGCCAGTTTACATCCGGGGAACCTGAATGAAACAGCCGCGGCTATCGTGTTCCCGTACTATCTGTGTTGGGCTAGTTGTGCCAGAGAATTCGAATGGGGTGACAGCGCATTCCACCCGCTCTTGTGTGCCCTAATAATTATTGCTTTGACCTAAGTTTTTCAAACCTTTTTGAACACTGCGGTGAAAACAAAGAGGAAGGAATTCCTCGGGATTTGCAAAACTTTGATCAAATTGAAAGAAAGAGAGGCATGCTAAGCCCTTAGTGATCGAAATCATGCTTGTCAGCGTGAGTACTGAGAAGGACCCTGGCTTGATCCAGACTGGTCCCACACTGTCTTCGGCTGCGAGCGATTCGTCGCCTTCTTAAAAACTTTTGAAAACAAAATGTTTTGCGCGGTCCTGCGAAGACCTGTGTGGAATCGCTCTCGAGATTGCGCAGCTTAGGATCGCTCTCAGCCTCGAGACTCGACCCCTCATTTTCAAACCTTAGACCAGCATCCAGAATGTTCAATAGTTAGCTATCAATGCAAGGCCCGTGTGGCCAGACTCGAAGCAGCCCTCGATCAAGGGGCACCGAAATCGGAGCAAAAGACTAGAGTTCACCAGGAGAAGTTGGCAAAGCAACCGTGATTGATTCTCCTGCAAAGTACTGCAACGGTGATTCTCCCGAAAAAGGGGAGGCTTTGATTTCGAAAACCATTTGGCATGGACTTGCTACGCTTTTATCCTTTGAGAGGCTCACTGGGCTGAAAACCCGGAAGGGCGACCCAGGCAAAAGTAAGAGCAAAAGAAAAATACAAAAGAAAAAAAATCAATCAAAAAACCAAAAAATAAGAAAAAAAAAAAAAAAAAAGAAAAGAAGAAAATGCAAAAAAAAAGAAAAAGAAAGAAAAGAAGCTCGCAAGGTCGAAAACCCGCATTGGGCGCCTTGGCAAAAGTAAGAGCCTAAAAATAGTGAAGGTTAAAATACCCGAGTGTACCTTAACCGGAATTACGTAAGGCTTGATTCCCATGTTTGGGATACGTAGGCAACTTCATCTTGAAGTCCAGCCCTTAACGCTTTCATAGCGTCTCAGTCCATGTAATGGTTTTGATTACCTATGCTTCCTCCGAATCCGATGTCTCGGTTGCAACAACTGGAGCTGCGTGATCAACTTCCTCCTGAAGTCCAACCACCAATGCTTTCAAGGTGACTGTGTCCATATATTGTTTGTGGCCGCCTTCGTCCTCTCCGGGCATGAGGATCCGGTTGCGATCAATCATCGATGAGCATGCCGCGGCATCGTCCAAGCAAGGGGCAACTTTTCGTTGCCTTATATCGCCATAAAGTTGCCCTGAGTTGCCGCCCAAACTAGGGGCAACTTTCCGTTGCCCTCTTCCCCCCCTTCAAGCAAGGGGCAATTTTCCCAAATTGCCTCCGATCCGAGGTCGCGTATCTCGAGGGTAGGTTCCACGCCATGTCGAGCATTGACCGTTTGCGAAAATAGTTTTTGAAAATTTTTACTGAGGTTGACTATTTTCTCGAAAATTATTTCATTTTCCAAAATCGGACCATGTTTGGACCCAAAAAGGAAAACTTTCAGTGCTTACGGCCTGACTTGCATGATTTTCAAATCAAAAATTGAACAAGCATGTTAATCTGACGTTCATTTTGATCAAAACTGTTTTAGAAAGAAAACAAAAATGGTCAAAGTAATGAACTACGGCACAGTTTGAGCCAGGTGTTCTGTCTCTCCCTTGTCATCAACGCACCTGCCAGGAAAGCACTTTATCTATCAGAAGAAATAGCCGTGAGCTAGCTGTATTCGGCATGAATCTGCGCTTCCTATTCATCCATCAACCACCCTGGGGAGGGATGAAAAATGAGAGAATAAAGAATAGAGAGGTGTAAGTTGAGAGAAAAGTGAGGCAAGAGGGTTTTGAGAGAAAAACCGAGCTTGAGGACCGAGTGGCGTGAGAATCACATAAATCAGAAAGGGTGGGAAAACCTGCCCAGAGGAATGGCTCCTCAAGGTCTTTTGTTTTCAAGCACGTCCGTGTGTCGTGTCCTTTGATTTGTCGGTCTCAATTTAGCTTTGAGTCTTTTCCGAGTGTATCTCGTTGTGTTTAGGTCGTGTGCCTTTTATTTTCTTCACTTGAGTCCTTTTCACTGTGTTCAGTTGTAGGCTCGATACCCCGGTTGTGAAATCCCTTTTCCAAAGTCAATTGTTTGTGCTCAGAATGCTGTGCCATTCTCTACATTTATGCGAGGCAAGAGAAGAAAAGCAAATTTTGGGACATCCGAATGTGTTTCAACTTCAGCTGTCTCAGTTTTGGTGATCCGTCTTGTCAGATTGGGCCAATTGTTCAAAGTTTGCCGTGTGCAGAATGGACCGGATATTGTATTATGAGCTGTGTGCAGATTAATCCCAGCAGAATATGGGCTATTTGTCCAATTTGAGCAGTGATTTGTCTGGGTTGTTTGCTGTTAGTTGGTTGGTTATCCGATTATTACGGTGCAAGTGCTCAATTTTCAGACAACAGATCGTAATCATTTACATTGAGGTGTAATATGATGCAGTGCAATGCAAAGTATGAGGTATGTAAATAAAATACTTTTCAGATAAAAGTTTGTTTCATATCATCGTCTTTTCAATACAAAGTTTAAGGAAAGCAAAATCCTGCCTGCGGCAGTACATAGTACTCTATCTACTAAAAAGAGAAAAGTACAAGAAAAGAAATGAAAGAAAAAAAACAGCGGAAGTCTGTAATCATCATCAATGGCCTCGCGCGGGGGATCCATCCTCGCCCTCTTCCTGGGGCAGGAGCATAGGAGCATCGTCAGAAGTGTCGCTGTCGGAGCCCGAGCCTGAGCTGCTCCCCGCCTCCTCCTCAGACGCCTCCATCTCTGACTCGCCATCACCTGGAACTGGTGCTCGCGAGCTGCTCCCGACATGAGCGTGTCTCCCTCTGGTACGGGGGAATATCCTGCCATCCCGAGTAGAAAGGGTAGGCCCAGCCGGAGGAGCGCCGCCCACTGGCGGAATCGGAAAGGGAGGCTGAAAAATACGAAAAGCAAATGCATCAGAAAGCTGTGAGCAGTATATCAGAATGCAGTGTATAAGTACAGTATGTGAATACCGTGAGCAGTTAATCAGTACAGAATGCAGTGTATAAGTACAGTATGTGAATGCCGTGAGCAGTTAATCAGTACAGAGTGCAGTGTATGAGTACAGTATGTGAATGCCGTAAGCAGTTAATCAGTGCAGAATGCAGTGTATGAGTACAGTGTGTGAATGCCGTGAGCAGTTTATCAGATTTTGTGTAGTGCATCAGTATGTATGAAACAGAGTATGGTTTGAGACTGTGGTCAGAAGAACGTACCGGAAGTCTGTAGGCGGCCATGACATCGAGGGTCCGCTGCAGCATCCCCATCAGGGAGGCACACAACTCCACCGACTGCCGTGTGTACTCGGAGGAATCCTGCAAAAGTATCGGATGCATTAGTATTCTGCGGAATATCAAATAAACTAAAATGGAATGACAATGCAAGATGCAAAGTGAAGTAATACGTACCGGGGGTAAGTCGGGAATACCGGCTAACTCGTGACCAGCCGGGGGAGGAACGAAGGGGATCTGGTAGGTCTCCCCACCCTGCCCCCTGTATGTCAGCATGGTAGGCAGAGCGGGCCAGCCCGTCCCTCGTCCCCTCTGCACTCCCCTCCTGCCGCGAGCTCGGGCTCTCCTCGAAGATCCCACTCCTGCTCCTGCCTCTGCCCGAGCCGCCGGTACCGCAGGACTCCCTCGCTCAGTCTGGCAACCCCCGCTCAGAGGCCGCATGATGAAGGTCCGGACGTACTCGGAGTAGTCGCCCTCGCCCCTATAGCCGTCCTCGTCCCAGCCAAGGGTGTAGTCCTCCATCTGCTGCAGAGAAAACCTCTCGGTGTCCCTCATGTGCTCAGGAGGGTGAACCGGGACTATCTGCTCTGGCAACCCGAGGGTCTGGCGCAGAAAAACGCTCCCCCAGGTACCAAGCCCGACAGACCGGGCCCTCCAGCAAAATCCGGTAGCGAGAGGTCTCCTCCGCACCGGCGAATCGATCCTGAATGTCTGCTGGCACTGCAGCCCATGGCCGCCAGGTGATCTGAAATTGGAAGTACAGTTTGTTACCGATTGCTATTTGAAACATACAGTAGCAAAGAAAAATTTGAATGAACTGTAAGTAAAATATACCTCGGCAGAGGTGATGGTGTCGAAGAATCGGCGGTAGAAGCCGAAGGTATCCCAAGGTCGCCGTGTGCACCTCCCATCATAGCGGCGTGAAAAGGGGATAACTAGAGGAGTCTCCGTCTCCGGCACTGGCTCCAGCCTGGGAAAGTAGGCATAAACCCACAACTGCAAAACAGATGTCAGTATGACCATCAGATAAAGCAAAAATGAAAAAGAATAGAAATAGCAGAGCCGTGTGTTGTGCAGTGTATTGTGCAGAGTATGTGTGTGCCATGTGTACAATATACAGTTAGTGTAAAGCAGAGTATGTGTGTGCCGTGTGTACAATATACAGTCAGTGTAAAGCAGAGTATGTGTGTGCCGTGTGTACAATATACAGTCAGTGTAAAGCAGAGTATGTGTGTGCAGTGTGTACAGTATACAGTCAGTGTACAGTGCAGAATACAGAAAGTATGTAGAGCAGAAATGTAAAGCAGAGAAGAAGACATACCTCCCAGGCCCGCCAGTAGCCTCCGAGCAACTGCCCGCTGCTACGGGAGACTGAGCTCATGTAGCCGTAGAGGGTGGCCAGAGCCGCGCCCCCCCAGTCAAAGCGCAAAATATCTCTGACATCTACCAGTGCGCTGAGAAGACAGAGGGGCACTCTGTTCGCCCGATCGGCGAATAGGGTGGTCCCTAGCAAAAACATCAAGAAGCCGCGTGCGTACTGCTCCACGGCCTCCTGGGTCATCGGGGCTGCGTCGATGAGGGTGGGCTGGACCCTAAACTGAACCTCGAACCAGGAATACCTGACAAAGCCAGGACGCGCCAGAGGCGGCGCCTCGCCAAGAAAGTAGATCTGGGCCGCGGTCCACTCATCCATGTCAATGTCGAAGGGGATCGGATCACCCCCTACCCCGATGCCGGTAAGCATCGCGAAGTCGTAAGAGGTCATCGTCATGTCCCCTGCCACCGACAAGTGGAATGAATCAGTGGTGTCCCACCACCTCTCTGCCAGAGCGGCAAGGAGAGGTCTGCAAGCAGTAAGTCTGGACAATCCCCTGCAGAATGCGCCGAAGCCGGCCCGATCGACGATCTGACGGACTGCGTCAGGTAGCTCGGCATACCACTCTCGAGCGACGGTATTCCCATACCCACGGATGGCATGGGAACCTCCCTGTTTACAAACAAACAATTGCGAATCAATATGAAATGTACAGTTTCGAAGAAACAGTTAAAGTCAGTACAAATCTAGCATGCGTGCAAGTCTTTCAGATTCAAACAGAAACCGGGTACCGGTGTGCTTACAGTGAACTACGGCGCGTGATGCGTCAGTGTGTTTTGAGTGGTCCAGTGTGAACTTGGTCCACGTGTGTACGTTTTTCAGATGCAAGCGAATGTCAGGTTTCGGTGCACCAGTAGGTGGACTACGGCCTGTGATGTGTCAGTACTCCCATGGGGATCAGTGTAAACATAGCATATGTGCGTGTTTTTCAAAGTTCTAACGGATGCCGGGTCCCGGTATGTTTCAGTGAATTACCAATGTGTGATGTGTCTGCGTGTTTGTGTGATTCAGTGCAAGTCTAGCATGCGTGCGAGTTTTCAGATTCAAATAAGCACCGGGTGTCGGTGAGTTCATGTCAAAAGTGCAATGTGTGCCGTGTGTTTGGGGGATTCAGGCTAGTGCAGTGTGTGTGCATGTGTGTCGGTCCTAAGCAGATATCAGTTGTGAGGTTGTCTACAATCTACTACAGCGCACAGTGTATCAGATCTAAAGCAGTCAAGGAATGTAATCAGCTATGGCGGTTGACAATTAAAGGTCCTACATTGCAGAAAATAAAGTAGATCAAGATGTTACCTCGGAAGCGCCGAAGGACAAGTGAGAGGCCGGCTCGCGCAGGAGAAGCTCCGGGTCCAGCACTCGGTCGAAGCCGCGGAAGTGGCGAAGTCCATCGGGTGGTAGAATGTGAATAGCCGGCCGGTAGGTCGCCGGATCAAATGGGCGCTCACTCAGCGGGAGGAGCTCGACCCCGGGATCCATCTCGTGATCCGGGGGAGTCCCGACATGTGGAACATCGTCTACCATAGTAATGGTGGTGAGAAAATGGCCGGAAAAGCCGGAATGTGAAAAGTCAACTGGAAAAGTCAACCCCGAGCGGGCCGAAAATGGCCGGAAAGGCCGGAAGATGAAAATACACGGAAGTGTAGAGGAAATCGAGGGGAACAAGTCCCGAAAAGGCGGAAATAGCAAAGGAGATCCCGAAATGAAGTTTCGATCGGGTGGAAATGTCCGAAACGCGAAGAATATCGCGAATTCGATGGTAAAACGAGCGTAAAACGCGAGGAAATCGACGAAAAATCGAGAGAACAAAGCTCTAGAGAGAGAGAGTGAAGGTTTTCGGCGGAGGCAAAGTGAGGAAAATAGGGTTTCAAGCCCTATTTTAAAAGACCCGAGGTGAAATGGCAGAACTGCCCCCGATTAGGCATTTTCTGCCGGTCGGCACTATTTTGTGCCGGTCGGCACATTTTTGTGCCGGTGGAGAAGTTTAGGCAGCCGGCGGCAGCCGGTGACCACCTAGCCCAGCCGGTGGTGTTCCCAAGGCCTTGTTTAGGCTAGATGAGGGGTTTTGGGTCTTCATAGCTCAAGAAAGTGCAAGAAAGTGCATCTCCGACGCTCAACCGGTCTCCGTTTTGACCTCAGACAGTGTCTTCTGTGTGTGGCACTCAAATTCATGCGATGACTGTATCCTTTTGTATCCTTTTGTCTTTCATAAGATTTAAAAGTTCCCCCTGTGTGTTGCACGCATTCATCACACTTTCCGGTGCGCCGCCTCGCGCCGTCTCGCACGTCCCTTGCGACTTGCATTATTTTCCATCCGATGAGGTATGCGTGCCTCATCTTGCATTTCATTGCATTTCGAGGTACGCGTGCCTCGTTTTGCATTCCATTTTCCACCCGATGAGGTATGCGTGCCTCATCTTGCATTTCATTGCATTTCGAGGTACGCGTGCCTCGTTTTGCATTCCATTTTCCATCCGATGAGGTATGCGTGCCTCATCTTGCATTTCATTGCATTTCGAGGTACGCGTGCCTCGTTTTGCATTCCATTTTCCACCCGATGAGGTATGCGTGCCTCATCTTGCATTTCATTGCATTTCGAGGTACGCGTGCCTCGTTTTGCATTCCATTTTCCACCCGATGAGGTATGCGTGCCTCATCTTGCATTTCATCGCATTTCCAGGTACGCGTGCCTCGTTTTGCATTCCATCTTCCATCTGATGAGGTATGCGTGCCTCATTTTGCATTTCATTGTATCTCGAGGTACGCATGCCTCGTTTCGCATTTCGTTTTCCATCATTGAGGTACGCGTGCCTCGTTTTGCATTTCATGTCACACCAATGAGGTATGCGTGCCTCATGATTCATTTCATTCTCACTTGCATTGTTTTGCATCCCTTGTGGCACGCGTGTCACATTCGCACAGTGGCCCCACCACACGCGGTCCGGCGGGACCAAAAACACGCAGGGTCCGGCGGGACCAAAAACACGCGCGGTCCGGCGGGACCAAAAACACGCAGGGTCCAGCGGGACCAAAAACACGCGCGGTCCGGCGGGACCAAAAACACGCAGGGTCCGGCGGGACCAAAAACACGCGCGGTCCGGCGGGACCAAAAACACGCAGGGTCCGGCGGGACCAAAAACACGCGCGGTCCGGCGAGACCTTAAACCCGCTTGATTGCATTATCATGCATTTTATTACGAGCATTGTCATGCACTTATGCTTTGCATCGTTCTCCACACTGGGTCCGGCGGGACCAAAAACACGCGACGGTCTAGGAGACCTTAAATCCTTGGAAGGTGCAAGACCTTCGGTACATTGACGTACACCGTTCATTGCATTTGGCATGCATTTCATCGCGCTCTTTCGCGCATCTCATCATCATGCATTGCCCCAAAGCCGGTCCGGCGGGACCTTAAACACGCGTGGTCTAGGAGACCTTAAATCCTCGGGAGGTGCAAGACCTTCGGCGTGTTAAGTTGCCCCTCATTGCATTTGGCATGCATTTCATCGCGCTATTTTGCGCACCACACTTGCGTTGCCCCGAAACGAGGGTCCAGCGGGACCAAAAACACGCACGGTCTAGGAGACCTTAAATCCTTGGAGGGTGCAAAACCTTCGATACATCGGCATGCGTGCCTCATCCGCATTATCATGCATCGCATTGTAAATATCGCATTGTCATGCATCATTGTAGGTAGCGCATATGTCATGCATTACATTGTAAATATTGCATATATCATGCATCATTTGCATTTCAAAAAACCAAAAGAAAAAGAAAAAAAAAAACATCATGCATCATTTGCATTTTTAGACAAAAAACAAAAAACAACATGCATTGTCATGCATACATTTCGCATTCCGGTCTAGGAGACCTTAAATCCTCTGGAGGTGCAATTCCTTTGGTGTTTGTCGTGCCCGAACGACTTCCGTGCTTGCGGTGAGTTCCTAGGAGACCAACGGGGACGGTGAAAACTAGAGTTTGAATGGCTCATGCCTAGAACGCAAAGGTTCGGGATTTCGAGACTAAAGTCTGGTTTAAATACCCAGGGGGGTGTACCCTCGGCTTGAAACCTGTATGGAAGCCCCATAGGTTGAGGTAGTGTGTATACGCCTCAATTCTGGATGCTGAACCAACCTAGTATACCATCCTGTTGGGAGAATAGGGAAAACTACAATCATGGTCATTGCATCGTCTACATTGTCATGCATTTCATCCATTTCATTGTAGATATAGGTTGCATGCATCCATTGCATCACTTCCATCCATGGCTTGCGCCTTTCCTTGTCAAGCTTGGTCTGGTATGTGCCTATACTTTTCACGTCGAAACACCGTTCTGCTTGTGTATCGCGCCTATTCCACGCTGGTATGTTGGTTTGAGGTTGCGGCACCTTTTCTGTGTTAGACATGGTTTGTATGCGTACATGCCTTTCCTGGGCAAGATTTGGTTTGGCTTGCGTGCCATATCCATTGTATCCATTCGATTGCATGCATTTCATTGCATCATCTTCCATCCATGGCTCGCACCTTTCCTTGTTGAGCTTGGTCTGGTATGTGCTCATACTTTTCACGTCTATACACTCATAGTTCTGCGTGCGCTCGCGCCTTGAGGGCTTCGACACCTTTTCTATGTTAGACATGGCTTGTACGTGTGCATGCCTTTCCTAGGCGAGATTTGGTTTGGCCCGCGTGCCATATCCATTGTATCATCTATCCATCATATTACATTGTAGTGTAATTGTTGCATCCGGCATTAGGATCATCATTCTTTCCCCAGCGGGTCGTCACCCCACTTATGTCATTCCACCCAATACTTGTTCTTGTGTCTGTCTACATTATTCATAGTTCTGCGTGCGCTCGCGCCTTGAGGGCTTCGACACCTTTCCTATGGTAGACAGACTTGTTACCTCCATCAATCTATTTGACATTTGTGTGGTTTCGAATCGCTCATGAATGAATCATGATCCAATTGCCTTGCATGTAGTTTGCATATAGTTTCAATTGTATTGCATTTCCATTTGCATTGTTCATACATAGTTTTGTATACATTGCATATCATTTGCATTACATTTAGATTCAATTGCATATCATTGCACTGTTTTGTGCACTTCATTTGCATTGTCATGCATGCTGCTAACAATATTGCACCTGTTAAGTTTGTTTTCTTTTCAGGCACGATATTGTATGTACGGTTCATTCGAGGCCGGTGAAACCGGATGAGCCGCGCAGGTATTGTATCTCCCGAGTGAGACATATCGAGAATTACATAATTCTCTTACATCCTTTCTGCATTGTAGTGTAGTTTGGCGTATTCTAGCTTAAAACTGTCGCATGCGTGCTTCGTTACAGCTTTCTTTGCATGATCATAAGTTATGCCCGGCTCCTTGCATTTTCAGTTGCATTTTGCCCCTGCCTTCGGGCGCATATCTTACTTGTCTTGCATGTTTGTCTAAGTCTTCGGCCTTGTCAAAAATGGGTCGTCTCTGGGCTTTGACATTCACTCTCGTCATTCTTATGACTTCCGAGTTCTGTCAAAGAGGGGCAACTGTAGACACCCCATTTTTGACCGTCCTCAAGACTTGGACGTCACCGTTGGAACACTCGGTGATTATCCATGCTTGTGTTCGTTTGGAGTTCCCGGAGTTCTCGGCTCACGCGCCTTGCCTCAGGACCTCCGAACTCGACCGTTTTGTGTTTGGTTTTGCACCAAACACTTGTGTTTTGCCTTGGAAGGGCAGGGAATGCTTTGTGAGGCATCCCCACACACCACCGGCACTGGCTAGAGGCCACCGGCTGGCTGGTGTTGCCACCGGCACTATATTGTGCCGGTCGGCACTTGTTTTGGCAAAATGACCATTTTGCCCTGCCGACCACTTTACAGCTGCTTTATGAGATATTTTTAGACAGCTGTTTAGCTTTGGCTTCCCCTCCATACACGTGTATGGAGGGGATGAGCCTTTGGTTGACTTAGCTTGTAAGCTTTGATGGCCTATAAGAGAAGGGCTTCTCTCTTGGCTCAAGGGTTAGAAGATTTTGGTGAGAAAGGTGAGAGGGAGCTCTGGTTTTTAGGGTTAGGTTAGATACATATCATATCTCTCTCTTCCCTTTGTATTCTAGGTGTTTTAGTTCATATTATTGCACCTAAACACCTAGTCTTTCACCTTTCCTTGGTGTTCTCAAAGATCAAAGCTTGTTCTTGAGGGTTTTGACTGGTTTGGAGCTCAAGGAAGCAACAAGATCACCATTGTTGAAGAGGTCTACAAGGGTTCTGCAGGCATTCAGTGCCGGCCGGCACTATTTAGTGCCGACCGGCAGTCAACAAACAGCCGATGGCTTATTTTTGTGCCGGTGGCCTCCTCCTTCAGCCGGTGGTGTCCTACTCCAGCCGGTGGTGATCCCCAGTGCTCTGAGAGGCACTCCTGGGACTTTGGCAATTTTCTGAGGAGGAGAGCAGAGGAAACAGAGGCAATCCGTGCATGGCAGTGCGGTTCCGAGCCAGTCCCGAGCGCATGCTACATTTGGCCCTCATCCCGAGGCGATTTACTGTTTAATTAGATTAATTATTTATTTAATTAATTTAGTTGATTTGTAATATTTTAATTAGCTTGCGTAGTTAATTAAATTGTATATTCTTTCGGTCCCTCCGAGTGAGGGCGTATCTGTAATAAGTGTGTGTGAGTGGATGTATGTCTTTCAATCCCCACTTCTTTCTTCCCTTTTATTTACCTGCTTACGATGGTAGATTAGGGCATATTTAAATTAGCATACAGTATGATAGCATGCGTGCATCCATACATTTGTCTAACATGCACTGGGCTCGGTACATCATACAAACTGCATTGTATTTCAATTTCCAAATTGAATACTTGTTACTTGTAGCATTTCACATGCCATCTTAGGATAACCGAGCCTACTCTAACTGCACCTCTGTATGTGTTGCATTAGCCACTTAACATGAACTAGGATCATGCACATGATTACTAACTAGTTTCTGTTTTGGCTTGGAGTACTAGGTGAGCTTTTATGCTTTAGCATATCACATGTGTGTGAGTGTTGCCATAATAGCATGACTACCATGAGGCTAAGTGCTTATGTGATATAACTGCTTGAATGCCTGTGGATGGAGGTCAAATTACCTAGATTGGAATAATGCATTAAAACTGTGAGTTTTAAGCCCACCAGATAATGGCAAAACTATCTTTTCTAAAAGCCCACTTAAGGGTGGCAAAACCTGCGTTTTAGCCTACTTGCGAGTAGCAAACCATTTTCAAAACAAACATGAAATGTTTTATTCCAATTTAGGCGATTTGGTCTATACTTGTTTGCTGTGCGCATAACGTAGTAATTCTAGGCTAATAACCGGAATAAGAACATGTAATGTTTTCAAAAACGGATATCACGGTTAGTAGAGGCCGGTCTTCAGACCGGGCGAAAGGGGGTGCTCATAGCTGACCTTCCCCGATCGTACCCAAGCTCCCGAGCCAAGTCACTTTGGTGATGACGGACACGTGGCCTTCGGCATCGAGTCAGGGTTTCCTAAATTCCCCCATTTAAAAAATATTTAGGTGGCGACTCTGTATCTGGCAAAGCAGTCCATGTTTGGCACTTCTTTCAAAAAATCTGTTTTCAAAACGATTTGCCGGATTTGGACTCTTTGGTTCGAGATTTAGAACCGTAACATTTGAGTCCTTCGAACTGTAGTGACCCAATATCAAACCAGAACGGGGGGGGGGGGGATTCGCACTCCTCTCCCCGGGATGCGTTCGGGGACGTCTACAACTGGTCATGGCGCAGTAAAACTAGACCGGTCTAAACCTTGATAAAAGATAGTTCGGTTTTAGGCATGCCGTGGTTAATGGAAGAAGAACTAAGGGCAGAGAACCGACCTAAGTACAGTTCGGTTAAGTATAAGCCATGATTACTTCGGTCGTATGGTAGTCCGGCCGTGGTGAGACCATCTCACTTGGTTTAAGCAGTGAGGGGGGTGTTGGAGGATAAGCACTATCCTTCAGAAGTATGAATCCTAGGAGGACTCTACATGGAGGAGTAAGAATCCTACTTGGATTGTGCCACACGAGACCTATAAAAGCTCACAAATATCACCTATGGAGAGGTAACGCAACTTTGATTCCTGAATACACAGAGCTTTTGCCTATTTGTCTTGTTTACTGACTTAGGCATCGGAGAGGTTTCCGGCACACACCCGCCGGCTAGCTCACGTTTGTATTTTCAGGTTGCAGAACGACGACGTACGGAGGAACGCAGATTTGATCAACAGGATTATACGAGAAGGTTTATTTCTTTCCCGTACAATTGGCGCCGTCTGTGGGAATTCAGACAAGAACAAAACCTCTTGATCAAACTTTTCCTCTTAAGAATCAATGATGCACAACGAAGAGTTGCCATAGTCCGCCATCGACGGACTAACACCAGAGGAAGGTGCGAGGCGCGAAGGTTTACCTTTGATCCCTCCCATGGCGGACTTGGAGCCACGACAGAATCCCAGGAGGGATACAAGGGGGAGAAGACGGACGAATAGCCCCCATCACTCTCGTTCACAGAGCCCAGAGAGACAAAGGCGGAGGATTGACCCTCAAGCCTTAGAGGATCGCGTCAAGGTGCAAGACGAATTAATACGACGGATGGCGGCAGACATGGAGCCCATGAAGTGTCAGATAAAGGGCAAAGAAGTGGCGACAGGAGAGGGGCGCAAAGGCAAGACGCCCCCTTGCCGCTCGGAAGATCGTAGTAAACATACCACGCCATCCCAAGCAGAGAGTAAAAGCCTCAGGACAGGCGACACTCAATCCAGAACCTCCAGAACTCGTCACTCCAGGACTGAGAGGACGAGATCTGAGAGGTCGTACACTGAAGGAAGCACCTATTGGCCTTCATATACGCACCAAACAAGATCCAGACAGACGGAGTTGCCCAGATCATCCGACTTACGCACCGTGCTCGAAGAGAAGGCACGATGGAAGGAGGACGCCAAGGCACGCGATCCACACAGAGTTTCTGCCTTACAGCGGTTGGCTCCTCGATCGCATGGAAGCGTCGAGGTTGGAATGCCAATACCGCGCCCTGCCTACGAACCGACGGACAAAGCATTAGCGAGGCTGCAGACTTCGCCGTTTGTTCCGGCAATTGAGAACGCGCCCTTACCTTCAGGCTTCCTTCAGCCCAAATTCACCACATATGAAGGAAAAACGGACCCCTATTCACACCTAAGCCACTTTCGCCAGGTCATGGCTGTATACCGGCGAAACGAAGCTTTGATGTGCATCCTCTTTCCATCTAGCCTTGGCGATCTAGGCTTGACTAACTTCCTGAAGGCAGCATAGCCTCCTGGGCGCAATTGGCGGAAGCGTTTGTAACCAGGTTCAGAACAAACACTAAAACCCCAGTGGAGATCGACCAACTACTCTCCATCGACATGGGCGACAAGGAGACCTTAAGATCCTACAATAGTTGCTACTGGGAGACCTTCAACCAGATTGGGGACTGCCCCACCAATCTCGCCATTGCGCAGTACAAAAGAGGCCTTCCAGTCGGCAACAGACTAAGGGACTCAATCACCATGACACCGCCCCTCACCATGGAAGCCTTGATGGAGAGAGTGCATCAGCACATCAGGGTGAAGGAGGATGGCGCACGTGCCAAAGCAAAATCTGGCACGACCACAGTACCAAAAAAGAAGGCCTCAGCAAAGGTCAACGCAGTAGGCCGTCCAAACAAAAACGGACAAGGCAGACGAGACAACGGAGAAGACCAGGATAAAAGATGGTTGAGAGTCCGCACTGCCATAACCACGGTTTTCAAGAAACCGATCTACCGAATTCTAAGTGAAATACGGGATGAGCCTTTCGTCAAATGGCCAGCCAAGCTTGGTGAAGCTCAGAAGGACTATGACGAAAGATCACGGTGCACCTTCCACAAAGAAAAGGGGCACCGCACTGAGAATTGCACGCCATTGTGACAACGCTTGGAGGAATTGGTGGCAGCAGGTCACTTGGATAAATACATTGAAGGAGGGGCGCAACCAGCCCCCCAGGACCATAATAACCCCAACGGAATGCCAATCGACGCCCCACCTCAAGGCGTGATCAATGTGATACATGGGGTCTTTGAATCTGAGCGTGTATGCGAGCTCAGAGGATCAATCAAAAAGGCTGAGTATTTAAGAGAGGTACTAAGTGCCCAACCCGCCATCAAGAAGGGGAAGACCGAGGCCACGAACGTCATGTCTTTTTTAGATAAAGATCAGGCAAGGATATATTGCCCTCACAATGATGCCCTGGTCGTCACTCTTCGAGTCAAGGATTTTGACGTCAAGCGAATTTTGATCGACCAGGGTAGTTCATGCGAAATAATGTACTACGAAACATTCAAACAGTTGAAATTACAAGACAAAGACTTGGCACCTGCCGTATCTCCCCTGATTGGATTCAACTCCATGCCAGAGTGGCCCGTCGGCAAAATAATCCTCCCAGTCAAGGCAGGAAACGTGATGAAGCAAGTGGAGTTCTGGGTATTGAAAGTCCCCTCCACCTATAACATCATCTTGGGCAGAACATGGCTGCATGCCATGCGATCGGTGGCGTCATCCTACCACCAAGTAATGTGGTTCCCCAACGACACCGGTGTAATTGAAGAGGTCTATGGAGATCAGATTATGTCCAAACAATGCTTTGTCACGGTGAACGGCAGCCGCGCTGCCAAAGGATACGTTCATTCGGTGGAAGAACCTGAAAGCAATGAACTGTTCGCAGATGTCAGCAAAGCAGCTAAACAGAAGGCGGTGGAAGACTTGGTTGAGGTAAGAATAGATGAAAAGAACCCGAATAAGTTCTTTTTGCTCGGTTCGTCGTTGTCCAGCACTGAGAGATTAGAGGTCTTGGAATTTTTGACCTCTAACATCGAAGTGTTCGCCTGGACACCATACGACATGCCAGGCATTGATCCTAACTTCATCTGCCACCAACTCAATGTCCACCCATCTGCCAGACCAGTCATTCAGCGCACACGCAGATCGGCACTCCACCATGCCGAGATAGTGGCGGAAGAAGTAGGAAACCTGCTGGAAGCAGGAGCAATCAGAGAGGTGCACTACCCCAGATGGATTTCCAACACAGTCGTGGTGCCAAAAAAGAATGGTAAGTGGCGTGTCTGTGTCGACTACAAAACAGTCAACAAGGCATGCCCTAAAGACAGTTTTCCTCTGCCACGGATAGATCAACTGGTAAACCTAACGGCGGGGCACAACCGACTTAGTTTTCTGGATGCATACAGAGGCTATCATCAAATTGCCATGCACGAACCAGATCAAGAAGTGACGTCCTTCACAACTCCAAGAGGACTATACTGCTACAAGGTCATGCCCTTTGGCCTAAAGAACGCAGGGGCGACATTCCAGAGAATGGTCACCAAGATGTTTGAGCCATTGTTAGGCAGAACAATGGAGGCTTACATCGACGATATGGTGGTCAAGAGCAAGGATGAGAATGACCATCTCAAGGACCTAGGTGAGATGTTTGAGATCTTAAAGAAGCATAAGTTACGCCTCAACGCGTCGAAGTGTGCATTCGGAGTAGAATCTGGCAAATTCCTGGGCTTCCTGGTGACCAACCGGGGTATAGAGGCAGACCCCTCCCAGATCAAGGCAATTCAGGATCTGGAGAGACCAAACTCAGTAAAAGAAGTACAGCATCTCACCGGCATGGCCGCTGCGCTCAATCGGTTCATAAGCCGGTCGTCAGACAGACTACGACCATTCTTTCATGCCCTAAAAGCCAAGTTTGAGTGGGACGAAGAATGCGACCGAGCTCTAGAAAGCTTGAAGGAATACATGTCTTCTCCACCACTACTTGTAACCCCAATTCCTGGAGAAGAACTCTTCTTATACCTGGCAGTCTCACAGCACGCAATTAGCGCAGTATTGGTCCGTGCAGAGGGAATCCAACATCTACCCATCTATTATGTCAGCAAGACACTGCTGGGCGCCGAAACAAGGTACTTGCCACTGGAAAAAATGGCATTGGCCTTGATGATGGCCTCAAGGAAATTGTCGCACTACTTTCACGCCCACACTATAGTTGTCCTCACAGCCTTCCCATTAAAAGCTCTATTTGAGAGGGCTAACTTCTCAGGGCGAATCTTGAAATGGGCGGTTGAGTTGGGGCAATACGACATCAAGTTCCAACCCAGAACCGCAATGAAAGCACAAGCCCTGGCAGACTTTGTCGCGGAATTTACTCCAGGAAGTCATCATATCTGGCCAATCGACCTGACTGAAACAACCGAACTAGGGATGGAAGTTGACGTCGGAATAACGCAACCCCTGGTACTGGTTACTCAGTCAGGTCCTAAGACAGACCAGAGTAAAGCAAGCAAGGAAGAAGCAAACCATACTACACCAAGTCAAGACTCACCAACAAATCAAGACTTGGTACAACCAGATGACGAGGGGCAGACAACAAGCATGGACCTTGAAGAAGACACTAGCAACACGGAAGATCCCAAGGCATCATCCGATCCCTCCACTTACTGGAAGTTGTTCGTTGGGGAGATGTGGAAGCTCTTTGTGGATGGAGCATCCAACCGGCATGGAGCAGAACTCGGCATAGTCCTCATCTCTCCAGACGGCCTAGTAGTGGAGCAGGCAGTCAACCTTGGCTTCCCAGCATCAAACAACGAAGCGGAGTATGAAGCGCTTCTGGCAGGTCTCAAATCAGCATTCTACATGAAGGCCACCGAACTAATGGTTTACAGCGACTCACAGCTGGTGGTAAACCAAATTTCAGGCGACTATGCTTCAAAGGATGACAAAATGGCTAAGTACCAAGAGCTGGTCAGAACAGAGATCAAGAAGTTTGAAGTGGTGAGAATAGAACAGATCGGCAGAGAGGAAAACAGCAGAGCAGACGAACTAGCAGGTTTCGCCTCAATGGCAGATACCTCCATCCCTCATCCACTATTGATCGACTACCTGCCTAGACTAAGCATTGAAGACCCAGAAGCAGAAGAGGTATGTTGCGCTGATCTAGGCCCTTCTTGGATGGATCCCATCATATTGTTCCTAAAAGATGGCACCCTACCAGAAGAGAAAAAAGAGGCCAACAGAATAAGAGCAAAGTCGCTGCGATTTTGGTTCTCCCCATCCTTGGCATTGTACAAAAAATCATTCTCAGGACCTTACCTAAAGTGTGTCCACCCCAGCAAAGTGGAAGCATTCTTGTTCGAAATACACGAAGGCGTATGCGGAAGCCATCAAGGAGGAAGATCACTAGCATACAGGGCAATTTCGCAAGGATATTGGTGGCTATACATGCAAGCGGATTTAGAAAAATATGTCAAAAAGTGCGAAAAGTGTCAAAAGTTTGCACACCAAATACACCAACCTGCCAGAGAACTTTTACCTCTCACTAGCCCGTGGCCTTTCGCAATGTGCGGCTTAGACATAGTAGGGCCACTTCCAATAGCTCCAGGCAACATGAAGTTCTTCCTTGCGGCAACCGACTACTTCACAAAGTGGGTAGAAGCAGAAGCCTTGGCCTCGATCAAGGAAAAAGATGTGAAGAAATTTGTTTGGCAGAACATCATCACTCGGTTTGGCATACCAAAAGCATTAATCTCAGACAACGGCACTCAGTTTGACGGCAGAATTTTCAGAGGCTTTTGTGAAGAGTATAAGATAGAGTTCTACAATTCTACACCGGCATATCCCCAAGCAAATGGTCAGGCGGAGGCATCAAACAAGGTAGTCTTGGATGGATTAAAGAAAAGGTTAGAGAAAGCCAAAAGCAAGTGGGCAGAAGAGCTCCCTCATGTTTTATGGGCTTACCGCACCATGCCTCGACAATCAACAGGAGAAACACCATTCTCCTTAGCTTATAGCATGGAAGCAGTCATCCCATTAGAAGTTGGCCTCCCCACAATTCGGAGCGAAAACTTTGATCCAGACTTAAATGGCGAAGCCATAGCATTGGCGAAGCCATAGCATTGGAGCTTGACCTTGCGGAAGAAAGAAGAGACAGAGCATTGGTTCACATCGCCTCCTACCAACAAGAATTGTCCAGAAAGTATAACAAAACAGTGCATCCAAGGCAATTCAAGATCGGAGATTGGGTACTGCGCAAAGTGATGGGAAATACCTTGGTACCAGGAGATGGCAAGCTAGGGCCTAACTGGGAAGGACCTTACAATGTGGTCGGATTAGCGGGCAAAGGGGCATACCACTCAGAAGATAAGGACGGCAAAACAATTCCCAGACCATGGAACACTGCCAATCTCAAGTTATTTTATTTTTAGCTTTTTTCTTTTAAGTACGTGTAATTCTTTCTTTTCTCAATAAAACAAGTCAATTCTTTTCAGCATAATTATTTTCAGTAGAAGGTAACTTTAGTGAGTTAGAAGCATTGTAAACATAGTTGGCCGGAATAACCAACTATGAACCCTCCTAAGCCCAGGATAAGAATCCAGGCTGCAGGACGTTTGGTCGGAATGACCAAACACTCTTTTCTAAGTTGGCTGAACAAACCAACTTAGAAGTTGGCTGGATTAAACCAACACCCCTCCTAAGCCCAGGATAAGGATCCAGGCTGCAGGACGTTTGGCCGGAATAACCAAACACTTTATTCTAAGTTGGCTGGATTAAACCAACTTTTTGTACTCTTCAGCCGAAGTAAGGGTATGGCTGAAGAGTGGTTGGCTAGATTAAACCAACTCCTTGTACTCTTCAGCCGAAATAAGTTTAAGGCTGAAGAGTGGTTGGCTGGATTAAACCAACCCTTGTACTCTTCAGCCGAAGTAAGTTTAAGGCTGAAGAGTGGTTGGCTGGATTAAACCAACTCTTGTTACTCTTCAGCCGAAGTAAGTTTAAGGCTGAAGAGTGGTTGACTGGATTAAACCAACTCCTTGTACTCTTCAGCCAAAGTAAGTTTAAGGCTGAAGAGTGGTTGGCTGGATTAAACCAACTCTTGTTACTCTTCAGCCGAAGTAAGTTTAAGGCTGAAGAGTGGTTGGCTGGATTAAACCAACTCCTGTTACTCTTCAGCCGAAGTAAGTTTAAGGCTGAAGAGTGGTTGGCTGGATTAAACCAACTCTTGTTACTCTTCAACCGAAGTAATTATATCGGCCAAAGAGTGGTTGGCTAGTCAGATTGACCAAGTGAAACCGGAATACGGTATCTCGGCCAAAAATATTGCAAGTTACAGTTAGAAGTACGCCGATATAAGAAAGTAAACCGAAATAGCAGTTGGAGTAATAGAAGACATTACAAGTGCAAGCATACAAACCAAACCGGAATAACAGTTAGTACAAAAGAAGATAATTTCCATTGATCAAGGAAAAGCAATTACAAGGGAGGGGCTCCCAGCCCGGTTACAAGCCAAAAACGAACAGGAGAAAAAAGAAAATTACAGAATCAGCTGAAAAGATCATCCAGATCGGCGTCAACATTAACATGAACACCGGTTTTAGAGGTTAGGGCAGTCTCGGTTGGAAGCCCGGTCTCTGTTGGAAGCACATTTTCGGTCGTCAAGTTTTTGACCACTGGCTCCAACCGAGCTGACTGATCATTGGCTGGCACGTTGACAACCGGAGTCTCAGTTTGCTCATCCTCTTCATCGTCAGACGCTTCAAGAAATTGATTCTGGACATCGGCAGCATACTCCTTCAGTGAGGCCGGAATGAAGTATTGAGGAGCGTTGTAGACTTCGGTTTCGGGTCCACAGTCGAGCTGCTCCACAGCACTTCTCCAGCCACACTTGAAGAACAGATCCTTTGCTGCTTCGCATTGTTAAATATAAGCTGCTTCGCCTTCTTTAAAGCCTTGTTTTTCGGCGTCATCAGTTTTCTTTTTCAGCTATTTTATTTCGGCGTCCTTGGAGCCTGCAAGCTTTGCCAGCTCCCACAGGTGCTTATCTTTCATTTCGGTCAGAGCTCGCTGTTTGTCACTGTTAGCCGAGGCAACTAGTCCGGTTAGACGAGTTACCTCGGCCTCCAGCTCGGCGTTCTTGGCCTCGACTTCTGCCACGGCCTCCCTTGTTGTTCTCCTCAGCTCCAACACTTTCCTATGTGCAATGTTGTTCTTCTGAATGGCCTGCAAAATAGTAACTCTCTTTAGCCGGACTAACAATTGGGAAAATTTAGACAAAGAAAACAGAGAGCCACTTACCATGATCATTGATTTTGTCGATGACTGGATGGCCTTCAGCTCGGTGTTTAGTTGCTTGTTGTGGTGCTCCAAGTCTTTTGGGAGGCAAACACTCTTGGCTAGATTGAAAGCCATCAAGTGATCCTTCTCAGCAACAACCGAGTCAGTTTCCTGGATATCTCGGTTTTGAAAGGTGAGAACTGGAGCCCATTTGGAGGAGTCAGCTCGGTCAGATTGCTCCGGTTGAAAGCTGGGTTGAGGGCTCGGTGGAAGAATGGGCTCGTCCTCGTCAACAAGGCGTTGTTCGATTTGGCTAGTCCGGGCACGTTTGTGCGCCCGAGATGTCGAAGGCTGTTGAGTGGGAAAGGCCACCACGGTTTCTGTTGTTTGGATCGGTGGCGGTATTTCGGCTCTGTTTGTTTCGGTCAACAAAGCCCTCACTCTATTTCTTTTGGCCATTTCCTCTTCAGCAGTCGGTGGGATGAGGTTGATCTCGGGTAAAGTTGGGTCCGGTTCTGGGGCGTCCTCATGCAGAAAGTCTGTGACTCTGGCTTTTCGGCGACCGCTGTAACGGTATGTCGGCTCGATATTAAGAAGTTTTGCCCAACTTCTTTCTTCAAAGCGTAGTGCGGCGCGGAGTGTGTTTAGGTTGGGGTAGCTGTACAAGGATAGAAGATGGGCTGAGTCTGCAAAAAGAATATAACTGTTAGATCGGTTATGAAATCAGAAACCGAAGTAAAACAGAAGCATGCAACAGAGCCGAAGTAATTATACCGGGGATGCTTTTATTCCAGTTTATACTTCGGCCTGGGATCTGGGCTTGGTGGTCTTCAAAATTGCCAGATACCCAGAAGAAATCGTCGTCATTCAAATCTTTATCCGGTGTGTCTTTTATTATTTTTTCTCGGCGGCGGCGTATTCTTAAATAATAAACCCACCCGTCGTCTTTTGATCCTATGGAGTATTGGTGGAATATTTCGGCTAGACCGAGGTTAAGACCGGTTTGGCGGTTTAGTTCGGCTATACCATTTATTATACGGTATGAGTTTGTGGAAAGCTGGGTGGGGCAAATCCTAGTTTGCCTAAGGAATTCGCATAGCAATGGCTGTACAGGAAATCGTAGACCGGCTTCTATTATGGACAAGAGGGTAAAGGGTACAAAACCAGGGTTTCCCCAAGGTGTGATATCTTTTTCGGCTAGAGTAAGGTGGACGTCGTCAGGTATATTGTAATCTTTTCGGAATTCGGTTAGACCACCAGGTGTTTCTACTAGGAATCTATACTTCCCCATTTATTTGTTAAGTTATAAATAAATTAGTTCGGTCGAAAAATTGTGCTCAGTAGCTCGGTTGAGCGCGCAGAGGAGTGTCTAGGCAACCTAAGTCTGCAAAGTGGAAAACAAAGGTGTTAAGCACAGATCGTTGACCGTGCTACGAAATTAAAACAAAAATAAGAGAAGTCCTACTTCGGCTATGTGGGATGCTACAAGTTCTATCTCAGTTTCGGCAAAATGCTTGGTAGCTCGGATTGAGCAAGGGGTTCGATAGCTCGGTTTGTATATGGGCTTGGTTATCTCGGTTTGAACTACGGGTTTTGTTACCTCAGTTGAGCCTTTTAGGGGCAGCTTTCTTAATTCGGTTCCAAACTAAGAAAGCTGGCTTAGCCCCCGAAGACCTAGCTCGGTCAAAGGCTAAGGTTTCCATTATACTATGTTCAGACTTAGTTCGGTGCATTTTTATCTCGGCTAAAGTCAATCAGAAGATGGTGACTTACTAAAACTACTAATATATTCACAAGATCTAGTCCGGTTATGATCTAGTTATATTCGCACTTAAACGCAAACAGTATCCTAGTTCGGTTACTTCATGATTGTAGATCAAAATCAGTGTTCTATAGGATATTATGTATGTACGAGTGTTCTATGGCTAAGTTTTTTCAGGAAAAACACAAATGGAAGCAAGAGGGTGTTTTTTTTCAAAAACAAACGCAAAAAACTGTGGATTCGACGAAAGCAAAAACGAAACAAGAAAGATGGATTTGCTTACCAGATTGAAGCAGAAAAACTAGAGGTAGAGGCAACTGTAGTGATGAAGAACACGAAGCATTCCAAGAATCGAAGAACAATGGAGTTAGAGAGAGAGGATGAACAGAGTATAGTGAGATTCAAAATGAGAGGATTGTTTTGTGTAAAAGGCAAAAAATGGCGGGACTGTTCAAATCTTGTGAAGTACGAGGGCGGCGTGACAGCTGCAAAGAACCAATCAGAGGCTGCCACGTGTCCTTGGAAGGAGAAGCGTTTCAGTTGGGACTGAAGAGACGTTTTGACCGGACATGCACAACTCAGCTGGAAAGGCTAAAAGTAGGTCGGCCGGAAAGGCTTCAGAGTTTTTAGCTCGGCTGGAAAGGCTAAAAGGTTTTTTAGCCCGGCTAGAAAGGTTAAAATTTTGGCCCGGTTCGTAGACAGGTAATCCCTATCATGCTGCGCAGATGGAATTAAGGGGCAATTGAGAGGCTAATTTATTTGCAAATTAGGCCGAGCTGGGCCGTCATGGGCCTCAGTGCGAAGGGCTGAGTAAAACGGCCAGAAAGTTACTCCGGTCATTGAAAAGACTTAGAGTTAGTCCGGTCTCAAGCCCAGAAGTTAGACCGGTCCGAGGTACTCTTGTTGTTAGTCCGGTTAAAGTATGTTTTGCAGTCAGACTGGTTTAAGGATGCTTTGAACTTACACCGGTCATGGCGCAGTAAAACTAGACCGGTCTAAACCTTGATAAAAGATAGTTCGGTTTTAGACATGCCGTGGTTAATGGAAGAAGAACTAAGGGCAGAGAACCGACCTAAGTACAGTTCGGTTAAGTATAAGCCATGATTACTTCGGTCGTATGGTAGTCCGGCCGTGGTGAGACCATCTCACTTGGTTTAAGCAGTGAGGGGGGTGTTAGAGGATAAGCACTATCCTTCAGAAGTATGAATCCTAGGAGGACTCTACATGGAGGAGTAAGAGTCCTACTTGGATTGTGCCACACGAGACCTATAAAAGCTCACAGACATCACCTATGGAGAGGTAACGCAACTTTGATTCCTGAATACACAGAGCTTTTGCCTATTTGTCTTGTTTACTGACTTAGGCATCGGAGAGGTTTCCGGCACACACCCGCCGGCTAGCTCACGTTTGTATTTTCAGGTTGCAGAACGACGACGTACGGAGGAACGCAGATTTGATTAACATGATTATACGAGAATGTTTATTTCTTTCCCGTACAATAACCTTTCTTCAAGTGCATGTCCCATTCTTGCTGGGTCCATTCCAAGCTCCGATGGCAAGAATCTCTACACAACATTAATATTTACCGACATTTTTTTAGATACATATACTCAACGACAAATTATATTGACAATCAAGATTTTGTTATTTATGTTATTTTAATTCTTACATTTTTAATTGACTTAATTTTGACATTTTATTTTAGATTTTATGTCAATTTGGTCCAATTGATATGTCCTTACAGTTTTTGACAAAAAAATTATCATTAAGTTGATCAAGTTTATAATTTTTCTCTTAAAAATATAACATTTGCCGCTCATATGCACTTTTTTTTGTAAAAAAATGTTGACAATTATACCAATTAAACCAAATTAAAATCAAATTATAAATTCATAATTGAAATTATAAAAATTAAAATATAAAAACTATTACTCAATTTTAACGTTATTGGAACACAGAAATTATTTTATTGTCAATAGAGAGTGAAAATTTGAAAATATCATCAGTTTAGGTCCCATTTTTGTAGGGACTTTAGTGAAATAAATAAGCAAAGAAACAGGAAAAGAAAAGTTGGAGCTAGTTATTCAACTAAGAAAAATGATGCAGACCACTAATTAGTGGTTGTTCTAATTATGTGGCAGTGGGTTCCATCCATTATCACATGTATTTTGTGTCTTAATTTTGTTTTTTTTTTTTTTTACTTTTCACATCATTAATAATGATGTTAGTGATAGAAATTTTGTTCTAATGATGTTAGTGACATCATTAATAATGATGTCAGAGTTGAACAATTTGAAACAACTCCACGTAAAGGTTTTACTTATTTATTTATTATTTTAGGTAACCAAAACCATGCTGCTCCGCTAGGAATTGGTCAAGGGATGGGAAATGTTTGAGATCTTTTTGGGATGACTCTTCACCCTCAAAGTGGTTTTAACTTTTTATATATATGTGAAATTTATTTGTATATGTGTAAAATTTATATTATGAATAATTTAAATTTATAAAGATCTTATGAGTATTTTGTAAAATGGGATCTCAATCATTATTTTTTTCTCCATTACTTGTTGATTGATGTTTAAGTAATGTCCATATAATAATAAACAATATATTGCACTAATCATACCTACTATCAATCTATTAAAATTGCATTAAGCAACTTGACAACTTTGTTTTTGTCCTTTATGTTCCACTTTTACTTATTTAAGTAACCCTTGCTCTTATCACAAAATTATAAAAAGAAAAAAAAAAATTGCAAAAATACAAATTCAACTTATTCAAGCATGCCATCCTTTCTCTATTTTACCTTTTCTTTATTTTAATGTGTTTTAGAAAGGCGATTAAAAGTTACTTTGGATTTTTTTTTGACCTTTTTACGAGAGAAGAAAGTGGGTTAAAAATTGTGTAGTGACTTTTAACCCACTTCCTTATCTTTCCATTAAGATTACTTTATTGGTCAAATGACGTAAAAGGGTATTTTTCAGAAACAAAATTCACATGGTATATACAATTGATATAAATTTGAGTATGTGTGTAAATAAGACTTCTTGCATCAAATGATCCCACTAGAAAATCAATGCGTCATGATGTTGGTAGATAGATAATGTTTACAATAAGCTCAAAATCATTATTACGTGGGCAACCATAATATTGGGTCAAATATAGGCAATAGTATATGAAAATTATTCACTACAATAAATTAAATTTTTCGCAAAAAAAATTTAAGGACGGAACCACTTTTTAAGGGCAAAATATTTTAGTTGTCATTGTTGTATTCTTAGCTATGAAATTGGACATTTAGCAACAAACCACTTCCTTTTGGGACAAAAAATTAAACCTTTTTTTGTACGAAATTATTTGTTTTTAAAAGTTTATTTATTAGTAATATTTTTAAAATTTTGTGGCTAAAAGGTTTATTATTATTATTATTTAATTTTTAATTTTTTTACTTTCATGACAACTCCCATGATATCAGAAATTTGTTTCTTATTGTTTTTGTAACAAAGTTTTTACTTTTGGAGACGAAAAAGTTTGATTTTTAAAAACTTTATATGTTGTAGTGGTTATACATAAACCAATTTCTTATTATTATTTTTTAATTATTGGACAGTTAAATTTAAGGAAAAAAATTATTTTTTCATAAAGTATTACTCATCATAATGTGTGTGGAAAACCTTTTAATAATTGAATCATAATTAAAGGCGCATGATAATCCAATATGTAAACCCTTCGAACCAAAGTTGATCTCTGGATAATTTACATATACATAGAATTAAATCACATAAAAGTATCCTCATTCTCATATTCTTATTGTGTTTTCTAAATAACAAATCATATTATGTTGGCATATACAATTTTTAATATTTTTCTATGAATTCAATATTAATAGTCTTACTCAATGATTTCGTGAATGCTTTGTTTAATGAAAGAGGCTAAACAACCGCAGAAGACAAAAGAAGTCGTCTTTTTCTTGATGATATGGTAAGGTTTTCATTTAATGGACAATTCTCAGGCCATGTTTAGGAACATATTATTTTAATAATTTTTTAACTTTTCTAGTTTTAATAACTTTGTAATTTTTTGATTAAAATATGAGGTAACAAAAATTAGTATATTTGTGATGACTTTTTAATTTTTTTAAGAAAGATGTGTAAAAAATAGAAAGAAAAGATAATCTTTGACCTTTTTTGGTATAATTTGTTAGATTTTTCATTTTTTTAATAATTTTTTGATTTTTAGATTTAAATGAAATAAAACACACAATTTAAATAGTGACATATATATTAAATATTTGTTTAGCCCAAGAGTAAAAGAAATAAAGTTAATTTAGCACAATCATTAATAAATTATATGATTATTTGTTAAAAAATAGATCTCATCAAGATGTTTAAAAGACTATGAGTTTAATAATTGTTTAAAGTAGTTTTTTTTTTTAATATAAACCCCTGAGACTGTTACCATGATTTTAATGATGAGAATCTGATTCCGTTGATGACTTGATAATACAAGTTAGGTATATACCTTGATATTTCCGGCTTCTTTGATGGCCTCAACAAGTTTGAGCTGCATCAAAATATTGTGGCTCCGAAAAATGCACACCGGACATGGTGCAAATGACCACGTCGACTAGTTTCACTGCATTTTGTTGTTTAAATTATGAAATTAAATAAATAAATTTATGAATAAATCAAAATTATATATGAAGAACATATGTTGAGAATTATAACTAAATTACAACCGAAATACCTAATATAATAAAATAGTAAAGAAAGCAAATCAAGCTTGTTGTCGAAATTGTGAAATTAAATAAATAGATTCACGAATAAATCAAAATTATATATCAAGAATACATGCTGAGAATTATAACTAAATTATAAAAAAAATACCCAATACAATAAAATAGTAAAGAAAGCAAACCGAAACCTACACGGTAACAATTTCTTTATTTTTGCCGCATCACGGGTCGAGTGCTTGAGGAATTCCAGCGTCTGTCTCTCAGGATACGACGGTCAATAGGAATGGCAACGGGCCGAAGCAGGGCTGGAGCGGGGCCGGGGATGACACTCCTCGTCCCCGATCCCCGAAGGTAGAAAAATCCCCGTTCCTGCCCCCGATCCCTGGTGGGGAACCCATCACCTCCCTCGCCCCCGTCCCCTAACGGGGATCGGGTTTCCCCGACCCCGAAACATCCCCGGCAAATCTGTTCAACAAAAAAAAAAATCTGTATAATGGACGAGCAACAAATTTGTTCAACACACACACACACACACACAACAACAACAACAACAACAACAACTATTCAGATCACAACAATCATCAATCAACAACAACAGATATATATAACAACTTAAAAAAAAAAAAAATTTGTTCTTCAACAACAGATATATATATATAGAGAGAGAGAGAGAGGGCAACGGAGGCTTCATGGTTCATGATCTATTCAGATCGGTGGCAACGGAGGGCTTTACGGACGGATGGCTTCTTCACTTCTTCAGATCTGTTCAGATCGGTGGAGAAATCTGCGTGAGTGAGTGAGCGAGAGAGATGGAGAAATGAGCGAGAGAGATGGAGAAGGAGAAATCTGCGTGAGTGAACGAGGGAAAGGGAGAAATCTGCGTGAGTGAGGGAGAGAGAGGGAGAGAGAGAGGGAGAAGGAGAGGGAGAGGGAGATGGAGACTGATCTGAGAAAGTGAGAGACGCAGTGACGCAGCAAGAGAGTGAGAGACACTATGAGAGAGTGAGAGTTAATGAGGTTTGGTATATATATATATATAGAGCTAAAATAATAATTTCACTTCGGGGATAAACCGGGGCGGGGACGGGCCGAGTACGAGGCTGGGACACTTATCCCCGTCCCCGGCCCGAAACTGATTGGGGATTAATTTTTCAATACCATCCCCACCCCGTTGGGGATGTTTTCGCGGAAAAACCGCTTAAATCAGGATCGGGGGGTTGGGTCCCCGTCGGACCGGGTTCGAATTGCCATTCCTAATGGTCAAAAAACCAGCTATGACAGAAACACTCTCTGTCTAGCTTAGCGAACAAAATCGTGGCAGCACTTTCTCACTGTAGGAACTTTTTGGCAAACTGACTTGTAAAAATGGAAGCAAAAATTTGTGTGTTGAGACTTGACAGGCGGGTCTCAATTTATACATGTAGAGGGGAGAGAGGAGGAGCCTCTAGCCTTTATGGCTGATCACTAATACACCATTAACCTCGAATAAAGGCAGGAGTTACAAATCACACTAATGCACTATTGCAGGAGTTACAAATCCCATTATCTCTTTCATGAAGCTAACTTCATCAGGCAATTTCTCATTTAATTCTCAATGGTTTTTTACCATTCTTTTTGTGGTGTAAAGATCTCATTGTAAAGTATCTAGACCCACTTGGACCCAACACAATAGATGGTTGGGACCCACTTTAATATTTAATTAAAGTCACCAAAAATTCATTTTTTCTAACAATCTCCCACATGAATAATTGACTGAATATGACTCGGAGAGAGAGTATAACAAACTAACCCCGACGTTAGAGAATGTAGCTTTTGACTTTGAACCTCTCCCAGTGAAAACCTATCAAGTTTACTGGCTGATTAGTGAATATGACATCTTGAACTACTTTGCCGTTTATGTAAACTGAGACAATAGATCTCACACGAGAATTACTCTTACCGCCATTTTGTTCTCACTAGTGTGCCTTGTATGGCCCTGGTCACTAGCCTGGTTCAGCGAGTGGTCACTAGCCTGGTTCAGCGAGTGGTCTCAAAGAACTTTGGCCTTCTCAATTCTTCTAGAAGCGGCCCCACTTCACACTCACATAGGTGACTCGTCAAAGTATCTTGATATACCCGTTTGAATCCTTAACACATAAGAGTCATTAAAAGCTGTGTTTAACCTTCACCCCCCGCAAGTATCACTACTTAAAGGAATGGCTTGAGGGTTTTCCACCCACAATGACATACCATTGTTACATGCAATTAGGTTGTTCCATTGAACCTAGAACTTGGGATCTCCAGTCTACTAGGTTGGGTTTCCATTCCGGTAACTTCCAAAGGCCTCAGCTCCATTCCTTTTGACGACGTCTCGACTAACACTCGATTTAACCCTTTGGTTAACGGATCCACAATGTTGTCCTTAGACTTTACATAGTCTATAGAAATAACTCCATTCAAGAGTAGTTGTCGTATGGAATTATGTCTACGACGGATATGTCTAGACTTTCTATTATACATATAACTCTGTGCCCTACCAATTGCAGACTAACTATCACAATGAATACAAATAGCTAGCACAGGTTTAGACTAACGTGGGATATCTTCAATGAAATGGCGAAACCATTCAGCTTCTTCCGTTGCTTTATCTAAAGCAATAAACTTTGATTCCATCGTTGATCTGGATATACACGTTTGCTTGGAAGATTTCCAAGACACGGCTGCCCCACCAAGAGTGAACACATATCCACTAGTGGACTTTAAGTTTTTTATATTTGATATCCAATTCGTGTCACTATAGCCTTCTAGTACCGCTGGGTATCGAGTATAATGTAGCCCATAATCTCAAGTGTAGCGTATATACCTTAACACCCGCACAATGCCCTTCCAATGAGTAGCATTGGGATTACTTATGTATCTACTAAGCCTGCTAACCGAGCATGCTATATCTGGCCTAGTACAACTCATCAGATACATCAAACTTCCAATTACCCGAGAATATTCTAACTGAGAGACACTCTCTTTATTATTCTTGGTAAAATGTAGACTTAAGTCTACAGGTGTCGGTGACAAACTCGTATCTGATCCACTAAACTTCTCAAGTATCTTATCAACATAATGAGACTGAGAAAGTACAATTTCGCCAAATGTACTGGTAATCTTAATTCCCAGAATAACATCTACAACGCCCATATCCTTTTTGTCAAGCTTAGAGTTTAACAACTTCTTGGTAGTTTTGATCATTTCATCATTACTACCTACAATGAGCATATCATCAACATATAGACACAAAATGACATAACCTTTGTTAATGTCTTTGACATAAACACACTTGTCACATTCGTTGATTCTAAACCCACTTGACAACATTACGTTATCAAACTTCTCATACTATTGTTTAGGCGCTTGCTTTAAACCATACAATGATTTAACAAGTTTACAGACTTTCTTGCTTTCCCTTGGAGCTGAAAACCCTTCAGGTTGCTCCATGTAGATTTCTTCATTCAAATCTCCATTTAGAAAGCAGTCTTTACATCCATCTGGTGTATCTCCAGATTGCGCAAAGCTGCTATCGCAATCACCATGTGAATGGATGTTATCCTTGTTCAAGTGAGTATGTATCAAAGTAATCTAGGCCTTCTCGTTGCCTGTACCTTTTGATAACGAACCTAACCTTATACTTATCAATTAACCCATCGGCGTTCATCTTTCTTTTAAAAATCCACTTGTAGCCTAAAGGCTTACTGCCTGGAGGTACATCTACCAACTCCCAGGTGCGGTTCTGTAAGATGAAGTCAATCTCACTTTTGATCGTTTCTTTCCACAAAAGACTCTCAAGAGAAGGCACAACTTCGTGGAAAGTTTGAGGTTCGTTCTCAACCATACAAGTCAAGAAGTCTGGACCAAAAGACTTGGACCTCCTAACCCTTTTACTCATTCTAAGCTCATCTAAAACCTCAATTTGAGCATCACCTTTATCCTTAACTTGATCATCAAAATGATCATCATCATTAGCAAGCTCATCAAATTGCTCCAAAGACCTTGGAACCCCTTCTTGGGTTCGACAAGGAAAAATGTCTGTAAAGAAGCATGCATTCTTTGACTCTATGATGGTATTCATGTGTATGTCTGAAATTTCAGACTTATGTACAAGAAACCAATATGCACTACTATTATGTGCATAACCAATGAATATACAATCCACGGATTTCGGGCCTATCCTAACCCGTTTGACTGTAGGTATTGCCACTTTTGCAAGACACCCCCACATTCGTAAGAATTTGTAAGAAGGCTTAACGTCTTTCCATAACTCATACGGGATCTTGTCCACCTTCTTTTGGGATACTTTATTCAGAATGTAATTCGCGAAGAGAATTGCTTCTCCCCACATGTTCTATGGCAATTCAAAACTTATCAACATTGCATTCATCATTTCCTTAAGCGTCCTATTCTTCCGCTTAGCAATCTCATTTGACTGGGGAGAATAAGGCGCCATGGTTTGGTGGATAATCCCGGATTGAGCACAAATCTTAATAAACGGTAATTCATACTCATTACCACGATCACTTCTTAAAGCCTTAATCTTGTAGCCTAATTGATTCTCAACTTCATTCTTATAAAGAAGAAACTTGTCAATAGCCTCATATTTGCTTTTGAGTAAATAGACATAACAATACTTAGTGCAATCATCAACAAAAGTGCTGAAGTACTTATTGCCACCACGTGATTGTATAAACTTTAAGTCACACACATCACTATGTACTAAGTCCAATGGTTTTGAACTTCTTTCAATAGAATGAATCAAAGATCTTGTCAACTTCGCTTCAACACAAGTTTCACACTTGTATTTTGGATTAATCTTAAAAGATGGTATGTGATCTAACTTGATTAATCTATGTAAAGATTCAAAGGTCACATGTCCTAGTCTACCATGCCACAAATTGGAAGACTCAAGCATGTAAGCAGAAGAAGATGCATCTTTATTCATCTTTGGGATAACAGTCATTACATTGAGTTTAAACATACCCCATAACATATAACCCCTATCTACATACACTCCGTTCTTGGTCAAAACGACCTTGTCGGACTCAAAGACCATGCGAAAACCATGTTTGCTGAGAAGAGACCTTGAGACAAGATTCTTATGAATGTCCGGAACATACAGGACTTTGTTCAAGGTCAGCTTATTTCCTGCAGTTAACTTCAGGACTACCTTTCTTTTCTCCTCAACAATTGAGGTAACAGAGTTTCTTATATACAACTTCTCACCGTTTGTAACCAGCTTGAAAGTTCTTCTCGGGGCAGATGTGGCATGTAGCCCCAATATCAATCCACCATTCTCTTGGGTTTGAACCCACCATATTCACCTCAGAGACAATAGCAGACAAGTACATGTCATCCTCATCATGGGAGTGCTCTTACATATCTACCATGTGAGCACAAGGTTTGGTCTTATATAGCTTCTTCTGCTTGCGGCAGTCACTAGCCCAATGCCCCTTGCTACCACAGTTGCATCTTTCTTTGAAAATGTATTTCTTTGTCGTCTCCAAGAAGGGATTTCGAGTTTATGAAAGAGGTTGAAGGTGACAATGATCACATGGATGATCACATAGATAATCAAGTCAATGATCAAGTCGATGATCAAGCTGAGGAAGTAGATAAGCCAAGAAGGGGTAAAAGGGCTAAGATCGCAAAGTCTTTTGGTCTGGACTTCTTGACTTATATGTTAGAGGGAGAACCTCAAACTTTCCATGAAGCTGTGACTTCTTCTAAAAGTCATTTGTGAAAAAAAGCAATTAAGAGTGAGATTGACTCCATCTTACATCTTACAGAACCATACTTGGGAGTTGGTGTAAGCACCCCATTTTTTACCGCCCTTAAGACTTGGGTGCCTCAGGTTGATCACTTGGTGATGAAAGTTGTGCTATGCAAAGGTTCGATTTCTTCGGCAAGAGGAGCTTCAAATCTTAACCTTACACCCCCCCCCCTTTTTTTTTGGACCAAAACTATTTTGACCAAAATTATTTTAAACCTTAAGACACTCTCTTTCAAAATATTTTTGAAAATGTTTCTACGATGTTCCGAGGCTCGCATTTCGTTAAATGTTGAGCAAGGACAAAGTGGGAATAAATGAAAGAGATGTGAACTCTTTGAAAAATCTTTCAAAACACCTTATTTAGAGGTTTGGAGTTGAAGAAAATAGGAGGGGAGGGAAGAAAACTAGTTGAGGAGAAGTTAAGCATCAATCCGGTTAGGACCAAAACTGAGCAATCTTCACTAAAATAGGCATATCTTTTTGCACACTTGGAATTTTGATGTGAGACTGCCACCATTGGAAAGTATACTTCAGGGGGTTCAATTTAGACTCAAGAATGACTTGAAACGGAGTCTGAACAAGAGAGATATGCCTATTTGAAATCGGGTCAAAAAATAAATTTTTGTGGTCGGCCACAAATGGTGGCCTGCCGGCCAGTAGTGATGGCCTACCGGCCACTGGTGAAAAAAAATTCAAATTTTGCAGATATTTTGTACCACCTGTCTCCCAAAAGCTCCAACTATTTGTTTTGTTGATATTTCGACTAAGGCTCTTATTTTCCTATATATATAGGACCTCTCCTCTTATTTTAAAGGTTGGGGAAACATTTTAGAAAGTTAGAAATTTTGGAACAAAATTCTCTCTCTCTCTCTCTCTCTCTCTCTCTCTTGAACTTTTGTGCATACTAGTGTAGATACACTTCAAGTTTGCATACACTTCCTTGACCAAAGTTGCTTCTCTTTGGGTTGAGGTTACGTGAGACCCTCTTTGAGCTTTGGAAGGTGGTTGTGGCTTGCTTTGTTGCCTAATTTGTGCCTTGGCTTCCAGAGGCATAACTCTTGCTTTGTTAGCTTGTTTTACATACTTGCTTTGCCATATTCTTCTACTATTTTTGGGCTATTTTGGGGTTGGTTTTGAACTGTAAAAAACTCTGTTTTTGTGGTCTAAAGGTGGTGGTTTCAGGCCATTTTTAGTTAGGGGGTGGTTTACCCTTCTTACTTCTTTGTTTGTAAAGCTTTTATACCTTTGTTCACCACTTTCAAACCAACTTTTTTAGGCCTTTTAACCACTGAATTTCAGAGGTGTTTTAGTGGCAAAAAACTCATTTTGAAGTCCAAATTTGGAGGGTTTAGCCTCTGCTCCTTATGTCTTGTTTGCATGCTTAGTTAGCTTTATATGTTAACATGTTTTTTTAGCTTAACTTAGCTTAAGTTCAGCAGGTTTTAGCCTTTGAAATGGTCTGCTTTAGCTCTGTTTTGGGTTGGTTAGTTCATTTGAGTCTTATTTTGCATGGCTGTAGTGTAATAGTCCTCACAAGTTGGTGTTTTAGGGTCTTAGACACCTCTTGTTTGAGTTGATAGCATCTTTTAGTGCTGTTTTTCACTCCATTTCAACACTATAAACTCTGCAACCTCCCTCTTTGCTTCACTCTTTCATTTGCTTTTAAGGGTTGTTTCAAGCTTAGGATCCTTTAAGCTTGAGATTGAGGTCATACTTAATGGTTTAATCCTCTTTAAGGGTTCATTATCAATGGCATGATCTCTCTCTCTTGCCTTACATTATCCCTTGGTTGACAATTCTTTCATCTTAGAGGACACTCATCAATGAACAAATTGATTAAAGCATGATTTGGTAACTAAAATGTGCAAACAAAATTGGCAAGTAAAAGTGGCAGGATAAACATTTCTTTGTGTTGCATTGCATGTGTTCAAATCAAACGTTAATTTGAACACAAGGAAAATGGGACATTTCATACTCAAAAGTGATGAAATGTGCCACTTTCCTAGGTCTCCGTTGCCCTTGATCATGCATGATAGGGTGATGGCATTTGAGTCTTGTTTTGCATTCATTGAACTTGTATAAATTGGTTCCTTAGCCATCATGCATGGAAATTGCTTGATTGATGGTTTGAGGGCCAAATTTATCACTCCTTTGAGCTTATGTTGATGATAAGGGGTGATACATGGTACAAACACTGTGAGACCACCTCTTTCTTTCTCTATTTTGTCCTCTGTTGTAGCAAGAGAAGACTTGGCTTCAGTGGCCGGCAAACCCCCATCAGTGGCCTGCAGGCCACCTCCAATGGCCGGTAATCCCTCAGTGTTGGCCGGCAAACCCTCATCTGTGGCCGACCGGCCACCAGTGAAAATTTCAATATTGTGCTTCTGGAGCAGAGCAGTGTTGATTTGGAGGAGGAAAACAGTGTAAGTGTTGTGCAATAGAGGCAATCAGTGGCAGACAGTGGATGTTCTTCGGGTGGAAAAACCGAGCATGCATGCATCCCTCGTTTCCCGAGGCCGTTTAGTTAACTTGCTTAGTTAATTAGTTGTAGCTAATTCTTGCAAATGTTGTAACTATTTAAGTAAATTAGTTAACTAGTTCATGTTGTATTTAATTAGTGTGCTTTGTAATAGTTAATTAGCTTAGAATAGTTAGTTAATTCATTTCAAGTGTTGTAATAATTAGTTAAGTAGTGTAGCTTAGCAAGTTTCATTCAGACCCTCCTTCGTGAGGGCGTAATGTTGTAATAAGTGTGCGTGCGTGTATGTCTTCCAACCCCACGTCTTTCTCCCTTTTATTTACCCGCCTTTGATGGTTAGATTAGGGACATGTATCAATTAGCATACCTTATGCTTGCATCCATTCATTCGTATTGCATGCACCAAGGCTCGGCGCATCATTCTAATTGCATTGTCATTTCAATAATTCTTTGAATATGTGTTTAATCGCATGTTGTTTAAATTGCTTCATATGCCATGCTTAGTAGCGGAGCCTATTAATTGCATTCATTGCATGCATTGCATTAGGCATCTTGTATAGTTAGGAATCATGCATATTTTTCTAACTCATATCTTCTTTTGGTTTGGAGTACTAGATGAGTTTTTATGCTTTAGCATACTTGCATGAGTGTGAGTGTTGCCATGTCTAGCATGCTTGCCATGAGGCTAAATGCTTACTTGCTAAACTGCTTGAATGCCTGTAGATAAAGGCTTGTTGTTGGAATTGGAACGATTCAATAAATGTAAGTTTTTAGCCCACTTTGTTGAGTGACAAATCAGTTTTAAGCCCACTATGTTTGGTGGCAAATCCATAAACTTTAAGCCCACTTGAGGTGGCAAATTCAAACCATTTTCACAAACAAACATGAGTTGAATTGTTCCAACTTAAGCAAATTAGTTTATACTTGCTTGTGCACATCACATAGTAAAGCTAGCTTAATAACCGGAACAAAAGCACATAATGTTTATAAAAAATCATATCATGATCAGCAGAGGCCGATCTTTGATCGGGTGAGTGGGGGTGCTCAATTCATGACCTTCCCTTCTCATATCTAAGTTCCCAAGCCGCGACAACTTTGGTAATGACGGACACGTGGCTTTTGGCACGAGTCATGGGTTTCCTAAATTTTTCCAAAAATAAAATATTTAGGTGGCGACTCTGTATCTGGCAAAGCAGTTCAATTTTGGCATTTTTTGATTCAAAATCAATTTTCCAAAACGATTTGCCGGATTTGGACTCTTTGGTGTTTATCAGTTTCACATTGCATTTGTGAGATTAGATTCAAAACCACGAGAGTCCGAATTGTAGGGCTTCTTTTCGAGCTTCCGAAATGGGGCGCGAAAAAACCGAGCTACAGTTGGTTGATCTACCCCTACGCAATAAGGCTTGGGGAGCAAGTGGATTTTTAGAAGAAAAATGAAAGCAGATTGATCAATTGATAAGTATAAAGCTAGGCTAGTTATCCAAGGATATAAGTAGTGAAAAGGCCTGAATTACTTTGATATGTATTCACCTGTGACAAGGATTACATCCATTCACATGGTGATTGCGATAACAACTTTACGTGGTCTGGAGATACATCAGATGGATGTAAAGACAGCTTTCTTAAATGGAGATTTGAATAAAGAAATCTACATGGAGTAACCCGAGGGGTTTTCAGCTCCAAGACAAAATAAGAAAGTCTATAAGCTTGTCAAATCATTGTATGGTTTGAAGCAAGCTTCTAAACAATTGCATGAAAAGTTTGACAATGCTATGTTGTCAAATGGGTTCAAAATCAATGAGTGTGACAAATGCATATATGTCAAAGACAATGACAGAGGTTATGTCATGTTGTGTTTACACGTTGATGATATACTCATTGTTGGTAGTAATGATGAGATAATTAGAACTACCAAGAGATTGTTAAACTCCAAGTTTGACATGAAATATACAAGCCTTGCAGATGTAATTTTGTGTATTAAGATTACCAGAACATCTGATGGTATTGTACTTTCTCAATCTCACTTTGTTGAGAAGATATCTGAGAAATTTGGTAAATCAAATACAAGTGTGTCTAGGACACCGGTAGACGTAAGTCTATATTTGACCAAGAATAATGGTGAGAGTATCTCTCAGCTAGAATATTCTCGAGTCATTGGAAGTTTAATGTATCTGATGAGTTGTACAAGGCCGGATATAGCCTACTCTATTAGCAGGCTTAGTAGATACATGAGTAATCCGAATACCACTTATTGAAGAGGCATTACACGGGTATTAGGCTATCTACGTGGGTATTAGGTTATTTACACTACACCCGGGATTATGAGCTGCATTATACCAGATACCCAATGGTACTAGAAGGGTATAGTGACGCTAATTGGATATCTGATATAAAGAACTCCAAATCCACTAGTCGTTATGTGTTTACTTTCGGAGGGGCAGCCGTGCCTTGGGAATCTTCCAAGAAAACGTGTATATCAAGATCAACGATGAAATCTAAGTTTATTGCTTTGGATAAAGCAACTAAAGAAGCTGAATGACTTTGCCAGTTCGTTGAGGATATTCCACGTTAGTCGAGACCTATACCTGCTATCTGTATTCATTTTGATAACCAATTGGCGATTGGATGGGCACTAAGTAATATGTATAATGGAAAGTCCAGACATATCCGTCGTAGACATAATTTCATACGACAACTACTCTCTAATGGAGTTGTCTCTCTAGACTATGTAAAGTCTAAGGGCAATATTGCGGATCCGCTAACCAAAGGACTAACTCGAGAGTTAGAAGAAATGTCGTCAAGAGAAATGGGGTTAAGGCCTTTAGTAATGTTACCGAAACGGAAAACTTAACCTAGTTGATTGGAGATCCCAAGATCTAGGTTCAAAGGGACAACCTAATTTCGTGTAACGGGTGAGTCACTAAAGAGGTAAATCTTTTTACCCATTCCTTTGTATAGTGATACCCTATGGGGGTGGAAGGTTAAGCTAATACTTTTAATGACCTAAGTGATATGGAAAATCAACCGTGGTATAATGAGATATCTTATATAGGTCACCTATATGAGTGCGAAGTGAGGCCGCTTCTTTAAGGATTGGTAAGGCCGAATTCTTTAAAAACACTCACTGAACCAGGCTAGTGTTCCAGGACCATACCGAATACACAAATGAGAACAAGAACAATGGTTGGACTAACTCCTGTGTGAGGTCTATTGTCTCGGTTTACACAAACTGCAGAATAGTTCAAGACATTACGTTCATTGGTCAACTAGTAAATCCGATAGGCTTTCACTACGAAAGATTCAAGGCTAACAGCTACCTTTTCTGATGCAGGCTTATTCTGTGTGCTCTCTCTCTCTGAGTCTTTGTTGTAAACGTTGTCCGTTTTCTTTATTTGGTCAATTTTTATTCATGTGGGGGATTGTTGGAAAAAATGAGTCTTTGGTAACTTTAATGTGAAATTAAAGTAGGTTCCAACCATTGGTTGCGGTGGGATTAAATAGGTTTAGATTCTTTGTAACAAGGTCATTACACCACAAAAAGAATGATCAAAAACCATTAAGTATTGAATGAGAAATTATCTCATAAAGATGGCCTCATGAATGAGATATTGAGAATTATGTAAAATTACCAATCCCACATTGATTTTAGAGGAAAACTTTGATAGGTATTTAAATCTCAAGATTTTGATAAGGGCATGAGCCCTTTGGGGCATCCAAATTTCCCGAAGGAAAGGAGTTATGGATGCTTCAAGAATTGGCTTGGGCATAGATTATGGTCCAAGTTGGTTATGGCAAAATTGCCACACGCGCGCGCCGTTTGCCTGCCCGGACCGGGCTGGGTCCGTGGGCTGTGGGTCATGGATCTTGGAACTTGGGCTTGAGGCTTGAGTTAGGTTTGGGTTTGGTCGGATTGGTGGTCCACCAACCTAATCTTTTTGGGCCAGGTTTGCTACAGATATGTATATACACACAGGTATATAATGTGTGTAACTCACACATTGAATCCCCATTAATTGTGTGCATTACTCCAAAAGTAATGGGCATTGGTTGCCGGCCTTTATGGTTGGAAAGTTACTATTCTATTCCCCATTATGTAATTAAGGAGGCCCATCTCCCTTGAGTTCAACATAGAAATTTTGCTTTCAGATTATAGTCAAGTCAGTCTCTTCCTATAATTTTCTTCCTATGTGAGAGAGTGCAGCCATTGTCGGTTCGGTAAAGCTAACAGAAGGTGTTTCTTTGTTAGCCAATCTAAACCGTCGTATCCTGGGAGACAGAAGTCGACATACCTCCAGCACTCACGATGAGGGGACTAATCTGTTTTAAGGACACTATGGTATTACACAAGCTTCGGTTTGCTTCCTTTTACTACTTTTATTGTATTATGAATTTCTGTAAATTCCAGCATGTTCTTGTTTTGAAATTCAAAATGGTTGTTCAGTATAAATCTATTTATTTTATTTAAGTACACAATTTGTCCAACAATGAAATAGTAAAAATATGTTTTAAGCTTGTTGTCCAAATTGTGAAATTAAATAAATAGATTCATGAATAAATTAAAATTATATACCAAGAACACATGTTGAGAATTACAACTAAATTACAATAGAAATACCCAATACAATAAAATGGTAAAGAAAGCCAACCGAGCTTGTTGTCCAAATTGTGAAATTAAACAAATAGATTCACGAATAAATCAAAATTATATACCAAGAACACATGCTGAGAATTACAACTAAATTACAACAGAAATATCCAATACAATAAAATGGTAAAGAAAGCAAACCGAAACCTGCACGGTAGTAGTTTCCTTAAAACAGATTTTCGCTGTCTCACGGGTCGAGTGCCTGAGGAATTTCAGCGTCTGTCCCCTAGGATATGACGGTCAAAAAACCAGCTACAACAGAAGCACTCTCTGTCTAGCTTAGTGAACAAAACCATGGCAGCACTCTCTCACTGTAGGAACTTTCTGGCAAATTGATTTGTAAAAATGAAAGCAAAAATTTGTGTGTTGAGACTTGACAGGAGAGTCTCAATTTATACATGTAGAGGGGAGAGAAGAGAATCCTCTAGCCTTTATAGATGGTCACTAATGCCCCAGTAACCTCGAATAAAAGCAAGAGTTACAAATCCCACTAATGCACCATTGTAGGAGTTACAAATCCCATTATCTCTTTTATGAAGCTAACTTCATGAGGCAATTTCTCATTCAATTCTCAATAATTTTTTGTCATTCTTTTTGTGGTGTAAATATCTCATTACAAAGTATCTAAACCCACTTAGACCCAACACAATATATGAGTGAGACCTACTTCAATATTTAATTAAAGTCACTAAAAATATATTTTTTCCAACACATCCACAAGGCTTTGATAGTCAAAAAAATGAGTCTTCAACTAGCTGAGCCCCTCGCTCCTGGAAGGAAAGTAACATTTGTAGCTTTACAATGTCAAGGCGAATCTCTCTTCTCTGAAGGATTGACAATTAAGGCTTCGTTTGGCTAAAAAATATATATATAAAGACATAATTAGCCGTATAAGTCAAATATCACATTCAAATCATAATCATTACACTTTTTCTCTCACAAAAATCAAAAAATCAAACCAAACGAGACTACAAAAGCCAAGCTAAAAAAGTCCTAACACAAAAAAATCAACTAAAAAAGCTAATACCAAACGAAGACTAAATCATATTATTAATAAAATTTATTTTTTCTTATTAAAAAAAGAAAAAAAAAAAAGAAGCATAATTACATCATAGAGAAAAATATTAAGGGGTTGTTTGGGGTGTTCTAAATAAGTGCACTTTTTGATTTTTTAGATAAAAAAGTAAAGGAAAAAAATATGATTGTTTGGGATAACTTTTTGACTTTTTACGAAAAAAATATGTATTAAAATATTGTACAAAATTAAAAAATTACCATATTACCCCTAATATGGTAATTGCCTACTGACAGTGAATAGACTAGGAAGCCAATACGGTGGCCAACATACTTCGGAAGATATATAAGAGAAGTTGCCTCTAGTCCGAGATCGGATTAGACGGTGCTGTTCGGCCCATGGGGAGCTACTACGGGTTCCGTTTTGATAATCGGAGCCATTCAATGTATAGAACTCGTCGAATACTATACGTTTGTAAAAAATTACGTTGATCAGATATCGATAGCTATCTCATCCAATTAGTTTTTTGTCAACCGTTAATTTCTTCATCATCTCCTTTTTTATACAAAACTGATTTAATCATATAGTTATCAATATCCGATTAACGTGATCTTTTACATACATATAATACTCGACGAGTTCTACATATTGAACGGTTCAGATTATCAAAACGGGACCCGTGATAGGCCCTCACAGGACAAATATCACCGTCATGTGTACATTTTTTGTGCACCTGCCTGTGCAGACTGTACCATCACTTCATGGCGTGCCATCACTTCAATAGACTTGTTGGCTATATTTTTTTTTTGTGAAAATGTATTATATATATATATATTGTGAATAGTGATAACTTTTTGATTTTTTTAGTAACTTTTTAGATTTTTAATTTTTTTTATAATATGCCAAACCAGCCCTAAAATGTACCTACCAGGATAATGTACCTTGGCTCTTCTTTACTGATGTTATAACAGTATATTCAGTGGCGAAGTCAAAAAAATAAATTAGAGGAGGCACTTATTAATTACAATATCGAAAATTTTTACAAAAATATTTCACGTAAATTTTTACGATTAATTTCGAGAAATATAAAAAAAAAATGATGTTATTTGTAATTAGTGTATCATAGACAATACAAAAAAATGTGGATATAAGTCTTAAAATAAATTATATAATGATAAATCATTTTTTTATACAAAATTTGATTAAAAATTTAATATAATGGTAATACCACGTCATTATTGGTATGTGATATTACCAACTACTAGTAAATAAATACATAGTGAGTGAAGTTCACATGTCAAATGTAACTAACAATCGAATAAATTTTATATCTTTATAGTGAGATTACTTATACTTACATGTCAATAATAATGACATCACTAGTACATTCAAAATTTTTTATAAAATTTTTATAAATAATATAATTTATAATAGGTTCTTTATTTTCAATTAAAACAACCATTATTATTCTCATAATTTTTAAAATGTCTTTGACATTTCACTCTAATAATATTTTTATAATTTTTTTATTTAATATAATTTCTTTATGTTTACAAAATAAAAAAATTCCAAAATGCAGGAGCACGTAACCCCTTATTCCCTCACTTCCTCCGTCACTGAGTTTATCATCTTAATGATCTGTTGTTTAACAGCAATTATTTTTTTTTTCTACTTCTTTTTGTTGCTTAAAAAAACAACGTACATATTAGCATCAAGAAGTCCACTTACGGTGAAAATAATGAAAAAACTAGCTAATAATTATACTTTTTGTAGACCTTAAGGCTGTGTTCAATTCAAGAATTTGAAAAAAGATTTAAAAAAGAAAAGATAAAAGATGTGTAAAATTATATATTTTATTCACATTTAATTATAATTTTCTTTTTCTTTCTTTTTTTCTGCATTCCTACCTAAATTCTTGAACCAAACACAATCTAATATTTTTTTTTTTGATATTTTTTGTGATTTAATTATTATTATTATTATTATTATTATTATTATTATTATTATTATTGTTATTTTGAGGTATTCGTACATCTACTATATATAGCAAGCTATTCCATAGTAGGTGATCAATGTTGGTTGATGAGGAAATAACAACTATTATATATCATGGCAACCAACTGTTATATTAGTTTGATTTTTTTTTTTTTTTTTTTTTTTTTTTTTTGGGTTTGGTTGATTTATTTTTGTTTCAGAAAGTCTGGGAACTAAAACTTTGGGTCGTAGATTTGTGTAAAGAATAATAGCGTGTGGTCGAAATTAAAAGTATATATTGTGAGTTCATATGGGAAGCGGGATAGATGCTGTCACAGCACGCAGTCAAACAATGTCGTTTTGTTAGTTATAAAAAAAAAAATAAATAAATAAAAATGAACACATGCCTTAAGCTGCCGTCTTGCTGTAGTATATATATGTGTTGAGTTGACTTTAGGAAAATAAGAAGTTATAAAAAATAATAATAATAATAATAAAATTGTAACAATAGGTTTGATTAGTTGAAAAAAATATGTATAAAAATTGAATTTTATAATATTTTTATTTGTCTTAAAATTATTTTTCCGTAAAAATAAATTTCAAGGTGAATTGCACCGATATTTCTTTTTTTTTTTTTTATTTGTAAAAAATGTAAATATGAGCGACATGTATTACGTAAAAACAAATTTATAAGAAAAATGTTATAAACTCCAAATAATTTATCAAATTTTTTATCAAACCTCTCATATGAGTGTGGGACCTACACAAATCCACATGTGTGTAGGTCTCACACCCATGTGAGAGGTTTGGTGAAAAATTTGATAAATTATTTGGGTTTTCTAACATAACTCAATTTATAAACTTTATCAATTTACTGAGTTAGTATCAACCAACTTAGTAATTATTTTTTATCAAAAATCCTAACATCGTCGTCAATTGGACCAAATTGACACAAAAATCTAAAAAAATTAAGAGTCAAAATTGAGCTAATTGAAAGTGTAGGAACCAATATGATACGAAAGACAATTTAGGGACTATCAATGTAATTTATTCTAAATTAAAAGGAAAAAAAAAACTAATGTTGAAATATAAGCACTTGAAACAAATGATACTTCAATTATATAACCTGTAACAATCATATAATATAAAAAGTACATATAGCTACCATATATATACATAACTGTAACAACTATAGGTTTGACCTTCTTTAAAAAAGTCAAAAAGTCACTATCATATTTAAGTCACATCACCTCTCTACCATATCACTTCAAACTCAACCCATATTTTATAATAGGGCCTTGTTACATCCCCCTAATTTTTGGCCCCCTAATCCCCCTAAATTTCAAACCAAGGCAAAAAAAAAAAAAAAATTGCCCAAAACGACGTCGTTTTGGACATTAGGGGGATTAGGAGGGGCATTTTTAGGAGGGACAAATCATTTTCCTTTATAAAAAGTCAAAAAGTCTACTTCTTTATAACATCCCAAACAATTTAAATCAAAAATAAAGTCGAATTCAAACTGTGAACCAACCAACTTCATTCAATGTTCAATATCATTCTAAATCCAATTCCTTCACATACCAAATCATCCAAAATTCAAATTACTTTCAAAAACATATCTACAGGCCTGTGTTTCAACTTTTTTTTTTTTTTTTTTTTTTTTTTTTTTTTTTTTTTTTTTTAAGCTTCTCCTTATTTTTTTGAAGTCAACCCATAAAAGTGTTGTTCTACCCAACAAGATGACGGCAGGCGTGCTTGTGTTTCAAATTTTTTTTTTTTTGAATAAACAAAATGGCACTGTTTGGTTGTTACAGCATGGTGCTATGACAGCACCAACCCCACTTCCGTTCATATAGTGATATTTTGAGAAATTGATAAAAAATTAATTTTTTAACTTTTTGATAACTTTTTTGTGTAAAAAAAATTGATTTTTTTGTAATTTTTTTTATAAAAAAATTAAAAAGTCAAGAAATTAATTTTTTTTAATAAGTTTCCAAATTGCCCCATAGAGGTAACTCCACTGGAGGGTTGTTGGGTCCCATGAACCTATCAAGCAATCAAACATCCTCACCCTATAAGAAATTACATTTTTAACTATCAAATATTTAGTCGGTAAAGGCTTTTTTTTAGTCGCCCAGTTAGTACGGAAGCTTGTCGACGATAGTCAATGGTTACTGCGTTGGTCAATAATTAGCTTGTTTTCAGCTATTAAAACAAATTTAGTTGCCAATAAACACTTTTTAGTGGCGAAAGATTTAGTCGCCGAAAGTAATCAAATCAAAATGAAATTTTCTTTTAGCGACTAAAATATGTATTCACTAATATTTAGCGACTACATATTTTAATCGCTATTTTATGTCACCATTAGCCACTGGATAGTTGTCAAAAGTAAAATAAATACCGAAAAAATTATTTTTTAGTAACTAAAGATTTTACATTTAGGACCAAATTTTTTATTAGTCGTCCAAAACCGTATTTTCAACGACAAAAACTCAATTAGTTGCCAAAAGTAAAATAAATACCGATGAAATTATTTTTTAGTAGCTAAAGATTGTACATTTAGGAATCAATTTTTTTTTTAGTTGCCCAAAACCTTATTTTCAATGATTAAAACTCAATCAGTTGTCAAAAGTAAAATAAATACCGACTAAATTATTTTTAGTAGCTAAAGATTATACATTTGCTAACCAAATATTTTTTAGTAGCTAAAGTGCGTACCTTTGCCGACTAAATTATTTTTAGTAGCTAAAATATGTACCTTTTGGTGCATTGTCCTATAGTGTCAAAAGCAAATAATTATTTATATTCAATATTTTATTTAATATAGTGTAATCTCATTAAAAAATCAACAGACTCCATCAAATAGGGATCTACACCCATTAGAGATCTACTGTTTGAAAATTTTAAATTACTTTGTTTGTTTAACAATTTTTAAAATATTTTTTGATTTTTAATAAACTTTTTAAATATTTTAAGCAATTTTTAGAACTTTTTAAATTCATTTAATCTAGATACATTTAAAAATAAAATATTTATAAAAATCAGTACATTTTTTTTTTTTTTGTATTTATTGAAATTTTTATAGATTTTCCAAAAATATTTTTCTTTTTAGATACATCTAGGTTATGTGCATTTGAAAAAAAAAAACAAAACAAAAAACAAAAAAATGATTTTTTTTTTTTTTAAAACAATAAAACACGAAAAACAAAAAAAACTTGAGCTTTTGTTTAGGTTTGTTTTAATTTTTGTTTTATAGAATTTGAGGAACTTAAACTTTTAGAATGACCTCGTCTATAAAAATTCTTAGAATTGCCACTGGTTCATATGTAGAATAAATTTGAACTATATATTAATATTTTTGACTAATTTTTGAATAAATTTCTAAATTTGTAATATTATTATTTTTGTTTATGTTTTATTTATATATTTTTTTGTTTGTTTTTGTGTGTCTATTGTTGGTGCTATTATTAAGATGGTGCAGATTCAATATTCTTCCCTCCCACATGCATAGTGTGGTCTCTTATAAATATAAGAGAGTAAATAATCTATAATTATTTTACTTTATTTTTGAAAGAGGCTTCTCTACCAGTCGTTTTAACAGAATTAGTCGGTGCAGTTAGGTCCCATAACACATCAGGAATATTACTTCGGTGATATTATTTATTAATTTTTTGGACAAATTACCAACACTCCCTCGAGATTTGACTAAAATATAGATTCTTTTTGAGTTTTGAGAAATTACAAATTGCCTTCTGAGGTTTATATTTGCATAACAAATGAGGAGGCAATTTGTTATGCAAATATAAATCTCAGGGAACAATTTGTTATGAAAATATAAACCTTAGAGAGAATCCGTATTTTAGTTAAATCTCGAGGGAGTGTTGGTAATTTGCCATAATTTTTTTATTTACGGATTGTGTAGACCATCAATAAAAAATAAATAAAATAAATAAAAATGATATGTTAAAATAATGTGTTGTCCAAATTCGATAAAAATAGTGTGGTTTAAATTTAGGGTAAATTACACAAATAGTCCCTATAGTTTGAGACTCATGTCACTTTGGTCACTGACTTTTCAATTGTGGCACATTTGACTCTGAATTTTGAATCTTGTTCCAACTAAGGACAATTGAAGATACTGTTGTTTAATTTCAAGGGAAAAATCGTCAATTTAATAAAATATAAACTAATTTGACAAAAATAAATGTCAAAAAAATATTTTTAATTTTTTAAAAATTATTTTTATCCACCAATGATAAAATTATGTAAAATTGATAAAAATTAGGTGATTAATTTTTTAAAATTAATTTTACATGATCATAATCCAAACACATAATAAAAATTAATTTGGTAAAAAAAAATAAATGTCTATAAGATTTATCAATTTTACATAATTTTATTTTTAGTGGGTAGAAATAATTTTTTAAAATTCAAAAATATTTGTTTGACATTTATTTTTGTCCAATTAGTTTATATTTTATCAAATTGACGATTTTACCCTTAAAAATCTAATGATATCTTCAATTGTCCTTATTTGGAACAAGATCTAAAATTCAGGATCAAATGTGTTATAATTCAAAAGTCAAAGACCAAAGTGACACAAACTCTAAATCATAGGGACTATTAGTATAATTCACCCTTAAATTTATTTTAAAAGGTCATTCTGATTTTTTGTCACCTTTATTAATTCGTGGAATACCAGGTCTAGGATCGCTGAAAACAATTCTAGAATAATAACGCTCTATTGGGAGAATTATGATGGGCTTTGGAAAATGTAATGAAATGTAAATTAAATATACTTATATTTCACGTAATTTCACATATTTTTTCTTTTTGTTTTTCTAAATCTCTTTCTAAATTCCTTAGCCAAACACAGCATAATTAGAATTTAAAATAAAAGTCTAAGATTTATTCATTGTCTGGTCCCACGACAGGAAGATTAAATATCCACCATTGATTTAAAATCTGGATAAATTCTGATAATTGTTTCTGAGTTTATAGATTTTCTGTCTGTGAAATATTGAGTTGTAGGTTCAAATGAATAAAAATAATAAAAAATTAATGCAGAAGTTCAACTGTTAATTTTGACCTATTATTTGTCTTTATGTGTTCACTACACTGGCTGTCATATATAAGAAGACATATGGGATGCAAAATATTGCTAGTGTGAATAAAAAATGGAGTTTGTTAGTTATTTTACTTTCATGATTGTGTATATATATATATATAGTATTTGTTAAACAACTCTTATTTGATTATTTGGTTTCATATGGTTAGACTTCAGACTTATAATAGTGACCACGGAAAAAAATTATTGACCCACCAACAACAAAAAAAATTAAACAAATTATTGACCGAATATTGCATAACAATAATTACACAACCGATAAATATTTAGAACCTTGCTACATCCCCCTAAAAACACCCCCCCTAATCCCCCTAATTTCCATATCAAGTAAAAAAAAAAAAAGGAAACAGTTGTCCAAATTGAAAATTAGGGGAATTAGGGAGGGTGTTTTTAGGGCTCCAAATCATTTTCCAAATATTTAAAACATGCATTTTTATATCGATTTATATAGGTGATGTTGCATTCCTTTGATGTTAATTCATTTCGATTATGTTTTTTTTTTTTTTTTTTTTTTTCTTTCTATAAACAAAAGTAAATTTATTAAGATATCAAAAAGATATCATTCTAATTATATTTATTTGTGTGTTAATGCTTGAATTGTCATTGTAGGGATTAATTGGGCAATTAAGGTTGAGTTCATGAGGTTTGGAGAGGTATAAGACAAGGAAGAGGTGAAAAAAAAAATTTAATAGAGCAAAAATTAGTCAAGCACTTTCTAACTCTTTTAAAAGGAAATTCCATGTAAATTAGTGCCCTAGCACCTATCCACAAATTTAGTTCAAAATATCTATTCTTCTATTTGCATAAAAACTAATCACAAATTTTGACGTAACTCTCATATCAATTTTTATGTTTTAAATTTTTTTATTATAAATATTAGACAATCACTGGTGTTTTAAGGCAAAAGGACTCGTTTTTCTTGAATGCTTCAATGAAAAAGAACTCATTGTTTCAAGCTCTTATGAAATTTATATTTAAAATATCATGATTTTTTTTTTTTTTTTTTTTAAATTGACGATCTTATACTCATATTCCCCCACAATGAGCAAGTTACTTAAAAAAGCTTGTTGAGTTCTGGTCTATTAGGGTGAGAGATTTCATTTTTAAATAATTAAGTGAATACCGCAACAAAATAAAATTTTAGAGGTAGAAATTTAGTAACAAAATATTTTAATTACTAGAAGTGTCATTATTATATTTTATTGATAAAATGGGACGTTATTTTCATCTAAAAAAACTATTTTTGGCAGGAAACTATTTTGTCTCTAGCATTTATTACCAATATTTTTAAAATTTTGTCGCAAGTCTTTTTTATTTTTATTTTTTATTTATAACTTTTAAGGATTATTTTTTCACGATGATTCACATGACGTATTGGAATTAGTTTATTCATATTGAAAAATTATTAGGTATTATCGGTGTACCACGTATTCATATTCCTTCACTAATTATTAGTCATCATACCCTCTCATATTTCCCAATCACCTAACACAAAATCGTAATACCCCGCCTTCTCCACCAATCATAATATCATGAAGCACTACGTGACCGTACTCCCAAAATACACTCAATAATCACCCCTTAATATTTCTTATAACTAAATTTTCATTTTTAAGAACAAATAACTTTGACCCCTAAAACCTTGTATTCTAAAGCAGGTTACAAATTGGAAAAAAAGTCCAATCCCATGTATTCATCAACTAGCCTGGCCTTTAAGCACACTAATAAAACATGGACATAACATGGTTACTGATAAATAATAGTACAGCAAAATGAACTCTTTTCTCTCTTCTTCAGATCAATAAATTTCATAATTTCTCAAGAAAGCTTTTATTAATACATCATTATCAAAATTATACGTATGTAATTTTGCAAGAAGCTATGGGCAATTTGGAAAGATTGATTTTTAGTTTTTTAACTTTTTTAGATCATATCACCAAGAAATTTTATTTTCACACACCTAGTTAGCTCAGGGCACACACTTAAAGAAATATTAATTTAATGACAATTATATCCTAAATAAAAATGATCATAATAGACATCCAGCAATATCAATCATATTATATGAAAAAATTCTCTGTACATATCTTTTAAGAACAAAAAAAATCTTAGGTAGCGTTTGGTAGAGTTTTGTAAATGTGATTTGAGAGTATGAGTTGTGTTTTGAGTTTGTGTGTTGTGGAATTATGATTTGAGTGTAGAAAATTTGTTTGGTAAAGAGTTTTGAAAATAGTTTTGAAAAGAGTTTTGATTTGAGTAGGGAATTGTTGATGTGACATTTGATATGTGATACAAAAATTTACAACTCATACAACTCAAAATTATTTTAAAGCACATAAAAAATTTTAAAAATTTCAGAAAATATTTTTTTCGATTATATATCAATTGCAAAAAATTGTAAAAAAAAAATAAAAAAAAAAAAATCGCTCATCCGGTCAACCGGCCGGACGACCGGCCGGACGTCCCTTTTGAAAAAAAAAAATTGAAACAGGCACTGAGTTTTGACAGAACAGACGACAGAACATACAGAGAGTTTTGCAGAGCTGTGGAAAATTAATTCCACAGCTCCATCCAAACACCATACTCAAACGATGATGTTGAATCATGATTCCAAAGCACAACCAAACACAGCCTTAATGTACACTTTTTGAGTTTAAAAAAAGTAAACCTTAATTTTTCTATTATTGTCACATTGCTTGTTACATACTTTATACTCCTCTACTACTTCCAACACAATACTCTCAAAATATCTATCATATTGCTTTAATATCTAGGTTTATACTCTATTATTTATATCGTTTTAATATTACTTCCACAATTTTTGCTTGATTTTGATATGAAAGAGTCGCAAACTAATGAAAGTTCAAACTCAAGTAAGAAATAAACAACTCAACATTTGGATTCAGAAAAATTATGAATGCACCCATTTGGATTTATCCATGTAAAATAAACACTCAAGACAAATTTCACAAAATAGTATAGAAATTCTCAAAAAAAAAAAAAAAAAAGAAGAAGAAGAAGAAGAAGAAGAAGAGAGAGACAGAAATAATACCTGAAACTGCTCTGTATTTTTATTTTTATTTTTTTCTCCTTTATTAACAGAATCCCTTCCTCAATCTACATTTTTCAATTATTTTTTTCTTTTACTCACTATTCTTTATTTTTTCTTCACCTCTCTATTTCTTTTTCTTTTTCTTTTTCTTTTCTTTTTTTTTCCAGTAATCTTCTCTTACTTTTTTTTTTTTCTTTTAATTAACCTTGAGTGGCCTTTTTTCTTTTTTTTTTTTCCTTTCTTTGGAATGCCCACAATGAATGCCTCTTTCCCTTTTTTATCATGCAAAAAAAGAGGACAAGTGGGTGGTATAAAATCCCTTTTTCTTCCAAATCATAAAACCATTTTTAGCAAATTTTCATATCATTTGGGAACATCACATTGTGTGTCTTCCTCTCCAACATTTTTTCTCCCCAACGATCATCCAATAGTTTATCTAAAGACCATAGCTAGTAGTAATGATCATTCAATGGAGTCTCTTCAATGGTGTTGTCAATGAAGGTCTTCAATGGAATGAAGGTTTTCAATGGAGCAAAATTCTTTACTGTAGGTCTTCACTTTGACTGTTGTAGCACTGTAGGTCTACAAATTTCCAAACCGTAGCAGTAGCAGTGCGTGTGGAAGGATGGATGAAGGGGTGTGTGTATAATGGTATGAGTGAAGGGTATAATTGATATATTTAGTGTGTAGATTAAGAAAATTAATTAATAATTAAATTATAAAGTGTGTGTATTGAGAAATGATGTGAATTGAGACAATTAAGTGTGTGAAAATAGAATTTTCCCATATCAACTATCTACTTTTTTACACAAAAAAACTCAAAAAAGCTAAAAAAACAAAAGAAAAAAAAAATCAATTTTTTACCATCTTTCCAAAACACCAATTTATAGATAGCGTTTATGGTAGGCCTCCATGCGATTGTATTGAACCTCAGGATAGGGCTCACAAGCTTCTTCACCCTCTTCCACTATATATAAATGCCCCACTCCTACTTGCCTAGCAAAGTCCATTTCTGCATTCATACATATATATATATATATAAATAATAAATTATACTGGATTTTAAATATCATTTATTACGTATTGTATTAACCGTTATGTAATGAGATTTTGACCTTTTTGATACTATTATTTATTGATATGTTGGCCGATGTTGTTCGATATCAGCTCATATATGACTGTACAACCAATATTGATAATATCCTAATGTTTTTTAAAATTAGAATTATTTATACCAAGAATTTCTCAACTGTTAGCAAATATCACTTTATCCCCCTTACTTATAAATTTGTATATTTTGACCACTCATTCGTCTATGAAAATATATCATTTTCATCTTTTACAGACCACCTCAAAAATAGGTGCATTTGTATGATTTTTATGGTCAAAGTGACGAATATGTATGGATTCAAAACTGAGGAGATAAAGTGATATTTTCTAATAATTAAAGCGATTTTAGTGTAATTAACTCTTAAAATTATAAATTACTCTAATCTTTTCCCAATAATGAATAAATTATTGTTAACTGTCTAATGTGATTATGAGTTTTCAAACTAGTTTTGAATTTATTTATGAGTTTTCAAACTAATTTTGAGTTGTATATTTTGAAAAGAGTTTTTAGAAATTTGAAAATTCAAAATTTATTTAATTATGAATTTTCCAAATTAGTTTTTGAGTTTTGACTTTCATGATTGTGTATATATATAATAGTATTTGTTAAACAACTCTGATTTGATTATTTGGTTTCACACAATCCAAGTGGTTAGACTGCAAAATTATGATAGTGACCACTTAAAAAAACATTATTGACCCACCAACAAAAAAAAAAAAAAATTAAAAAAAATTATTGACCGAATATTACATAACAATAACCACACAACCGATAAATATTTTTAAAATGAAGGTTTATATCGATTTATATAGGCGTTGTCACATTCCTTTAATGTTAATTCATTTCAATTTTTTTTTTCTTTCTATAAACAAAAGTAAATTATTAAGATATCAAAAAGATATCATTCTGATTATGTTTATTTGTGTGTTAATGCTTGAATTTTCATTTTAGGGATTAATTGGGCAATTAAGGTCGACTTCATGAGGTTGGAGAGGTATAAGACTAAGGAAGAGGTGAAAAAAAAAAAAATTTAATGGAGCAAAAATTAGTCAAGCACTTTTTCTAACTCTTTTAAAAGGAAATTCCATGTAAAATAGTGCCCGAGCACCATTCCACAAATTTAGTTAAAAATATCTGTTGTTGTATCTGCATAGAAATTAATCATAAAACTTGTGTTTGGTTCGCTCTTGAGAGAGTAATTTTCAAAAAAAAATTTGGAGAGAGAGTTTAGAAATTTTTTTAGTTTGTTTGATTGTATATTTTGAAAGTAGTTTTGGAATTTGAGAGTTTGGGATGATTTTATATTTTGTTGTAATTGAGTAGATGTGTGTGAAAAAAAAAGTGATTGAGAATGAGAGAGGAGAGAGAAAAAGTGATTGATTGATATGTAAGAGAAAGAGAGTAATTTTAGAAATTTTTTGGGAAAAAACACAAATCAAACAAAATTTTGAATTTTTTTTCAAAAATAACTCTCCTAAAAACAAACCAAACAAGCTCGGTGTAACTCTCTCAGATTGATTTTTATGTTTTATTTATTATAAATATTAGACAATCACTGGTGTTTTAAGGGAAAAGGACTCGTTTTTCTTCAATGTTTCAATGAAAAAGAACTCATTGTTTCAAGCCCATATGAAATTCATATTTAAAATATGGACACCAATTTGTTTTTTTTTTTTTTTGAAATTTTTTTTGACGATCTTATACTCTCATTCCCTTACAACAATGAACAAGTTATTTAAAAAAGCTTGTTGAGTTCTTCTCGTTTATTGAATGAGAGATTTCATTTTTAAATAGTTATAGGGAATATTGTAATAAATTAAAAATTTAGAGATAAAATTTAATAACAAAATATTTTAATTATGAGAAATGTTATTATTATATTTTTATCGATAAAATGAGACATTTAGTAATTAATTCCTATTTTTCTAACATAAAAAATTTATCCTAAAAAACTACTTTTTGGCATGAAATCATTTTGTCTCTAGCATTTATTATTGACATTTTTAAATTTTTGTTACTAAAGGTCATGTTTATTTTTATTTTTATTTTGAGAAATTTAGCCAAAACCCTTATATTGGATCATTGTTTGGTGAAAATGACAATCCAATTTATTTTTATTTCATAAACCCCCTAAGGAGGAGGCTCATAATTGAGCAAGGACGGAGTAATTTTTTTTTCTTAGATAATATTGTCCATGTATTATATGTCTCACAAAACTCTTTTGACGATGAATACTTTTATTTTATTTTATATAAGTTTAAAAATGTTATGTATGTGTATTATTGATTGGTTCATCTAATATATACTCTGTTTTTTGTAACGATAAAATGCTATTGTAAAGCAAAGTAACATATTACTATTAAACAGAGTAATATGTTTCTTTTTACGATATTTTTTTTGAAAGAATTTTATAGTCAACTTGGATCTTGTTTGATAGATTTTGATGAGAGGATTTTAAAAATATTAATTTTTTTAAAAACCAACATCTAAATCAAAAGTTATATTATTTTATAATTTAAAATATTAAATTACTCACTAAATATATTTTGATAAGAGTGGTATGTGTTGGACTTTTAAAAAAAAAAAAAAAAAACTTTTTATATTTGCCCTTAATGCATTGAAATTTTATTATGCGAAGGTTTTGATCAAATCTCCCTTTTATTTTTAACTTTTAAGGATGATTTTTTCAATTTCTTGCAAGATAATTTTTATCAGTAATACTACAAATTCAGACTTAATTATTCAGAAATTATCCAGAATTATCATTTAATGGTTCAGATTTATTCGACACATAACCTCACACTACAAAAATTTAATCTCAACCACACAGTCATTATTTTGGATCAATTTGGAGATCATAAGTCTGGATTCCTAAACTCATTCAAATTTTAGTTTTAGAAACAAAATGAAAAACATGGACATAACATGGTTGCTGACAAATAATAGTACATCAAAATGAAAAAAAATTTCCCCCTTCAAATCAATAAACTCCATAATTTCTCTCGAAAGCTTTTATTAGTACATCATTATCAAAATTATACATATGTAATTTTGCATGAGTAGTGCTACCGACCCCCAGTGAGCCGACCCCCACTGACAACCCCCAGTGAGGTGTCGGCTCCCCGTTGGCTGAAAATCCAAAAAAAAAAAAAAACAGTTTTTTCCTCCAATCAGAGAGGACCCCAGTACCCCCACTGGGGGTCCAAGGCATTTTCCAATTTTGCATGAAGCTATATATATATATATTTGTCTGTTCATAGATAACGTTTAAGGTAGGCCTCCATGCGATTGTATTGAACCTCAGGATAAAGCTCAGAAGCTTCTTCACCCTCTTCCCCTATTTCAAAGTTTGATAAGCATCCTTCATAGAATACATGGTAGAAATGCCCCACTCCTACTTGCCCAGCAAAGTCCATTTCTGCATTCATACACATATATAAACAATAAATTATACCGGGCTTTAAATATCATATGCTATGTTACGTAATAAGATTTTGATTTTTTTAATACCATTTTTTATTAATATGTCAACTGATGCTATCTGATATTGGCTCATATATGCCCGTTTCACCAATATCAATATATATATCTCAATGTTTTTTAAAATTAAAGTTATTAGTACCAAGAATCTCTTAATCATTAGTAAATATCACTTTGCAACAATGATTCAGCCCCCCTTTTCCCATCACCCCCTTTGACCCCCTCTCTCTCTCATTGGTTGCTTTTTCTTTTTCTTTTTCTTTTTTTTCCTGCTCCTCCAATCACTCCCTGACACATGGCAAAGGGGATGAGGGGGTGACCCCCAAAAGGGGGTCTCAAGTATTATTCATTACTTTGTTCTCTTTACTTATGAATTCGTACATTTTGATCACTCATTTAATTATAAAAATATAGTACTTTCATCTCTTACAGACCATCTCAAAAAGAGATAAATTTATATGATTTTTATAGTCAAAGTGGCCAATATGTATGGGTTCAAAAAGAGGTGTATTCACTAATATATTAGTTGAAGGGATTTTAGTATAATTTTTTTTTTTTTTTTTTGCTAGAGGATTTTAGTGTAATTAACCCTTGAAATTATGAATTACTCTAATCTTTTCTGAATAATGAATAAATTATTTTTAACCATCTAATTTTGACATAATTATATATGTGTTTTTTAAAAATATAAATTGAATAATATTTTGACTCATACCTCTTGTCAAACAGGTAGAAAATGATAAATGTCATCATTTTTAAACCAAAAAAATCTATTTTACTTTTTGTAATTTTTTATGCCATCTAAAAATTTTTTTTGGGTACCTTTCATGGAAGCAAGGAAGTCTTTGGCAGAGATGGTAAATTTCTCAAGTGTACGACCCAGAAGCTTTTCCCACTTCTCAACAAGCTGCATTTGGGTGAGGATGTTTTCCGGTGGCCTCAGGTATACTGTTTTGTTCAATGTACGAGGATCATCTATTGTCTTGATTGTGTATGTTGCCACATCATCTTCATCAAGAAATATAACTGGTTCCCAACAAACAATGCAAAGTCCTAATGTATCAGTACTGTTATACATAAAAATTATATAATAAATTACAATAATAGATGTTATAATTTATCTCTTGTGTAATTGGGATTGCTATCGTTTTAATTATATCATTTTGTTTTTTAAATTTAAACATTGTGTCAATTTAGTCTTATTTATAACATTCATTAAAGATTATGACATAAATCGAGAGCAAATTGATCTATTTCAAATGTATTGGACTATTTCAAATTGTACCGCATCCTACTGTATTTGGTTGAATGTTTCAGTTATGTTTTTAGAAAAATTTCAAAAACTAGTTGGTGAAAAAAATTCAAAGATAAAATTAACACAATAGAACTAGGATGACTAAAATTGAAAATAGAGACAAATAACATGGACTAATAGTGTAATTTATCAAAAAATAAAAATTCAGAAACTCTAGGATACAAAAAAAAAAACTACCCAGATTTTTTCCATGAATATTGATGTGTAGTGTATATTTAATTATGTACAATGGGATCCACACTTGAATTGAATCTCATCCCTTCAATGTGTTTTTTGAATTTTTTTGTTGATAAATTTGAGGTATGGTTGCATTTCTGATAAAAATTATGTGGTTTTTTTATTGAATAATTAGTGTACCTTTTTGGTCACCATCACCATAAATTCCCACTTTGTCCTTTGGAGGAAGGAGTGTACCAAGTTGAGAGAGGTTGCCACCAAAATAGCCAGCGAAACAATTAGCAGAGACATAAGTGAAGGGTATATGAGCTTCTTCAATGGCCTTCCTCACTCTCATCTTCTCATCAAATGTAACCTTTCCTGGTTCAAGTGCATGTCCCATTCTTGCTGGGTCCATTCCAAACTCCGATGGCAAGAATCTCTACACAACATTAACGTTTACCGACATGTTTTTAGATAGATATATTCAACAACAAATTATACTGGCAATCAAAATTTTGTTATTTATGTTATTTTAATTCTTGCACTTTTAATTGACTTAATTTTGACATTTCATTTTAGATTTTATATTAATTTGGTCCAATTGATACGTCTTTACAGTTTTTGACAAAAAAATTATCATTGAGTTCATCAAATTTAATTTTTCTTTTAAAAATATGACATACGCAGCTCATATACACTTTTTTCGTAAAAAAATGCTGACAATTATACCAATTAGACCAAATTGAAATAAAATTATAAATTCATAATTAAAATTGAATCAATTAAAATTATAAAAATTAAAATATAAAAACTAGGTGTAATTTATCCTATACTCAATTTTAAGGTTATTGGAACACTCACAAATTATGTTTTTGTCAATAGAGAATGAAAATTTGAAAATATCATCAGATCAGACTAGATAGATGAATTGACTAAACAACCATGAATGAGAAATTTATGTAAGTTGCCCAATTCATTTTAGGCATTGTTCAAAATATATGTATATATATATATATTAGGCATAGTGGGGATCACAAGCCAAATAATGAATCTCGGGTCACATCAATTTTATGTACAAATTGTTTTTTACAAAAATTACAGTAAAAGTTTTTAATAAAAAATTTAAATTAATAGTAAATTTTATTAATTTTAAAAATTGTAATTATAATTTTTTTTTTATAAATTTATAAATTGTACAAAATATATATATGAGGCATAGTGGAGATCACAACCAAATAATGAATCTCGGGTCACATCAATTTTATGTACAAATTGTTTTTTACAAAAATTACAGTAAAAGTTTTTAATAAAAATTTTAAATTAATAGTAAATTTTATTAATTTTAATAATTATAATTATAATTTTTTTTTTATATAAATTTATAGATATTTTATGATGATACCACTAATTTGTAATTTTTCTCATTATTCTTTGAACTTGTGGGTACATGTTGTATTATGACACTTACAAATTGACATAGATAAGGAAATGAATTGTAAATATAATTTTAAAAATAGATTGTTAATTTTTTAAAATAATAAGATAATAAAAATTATAGTTATCAGATTAATATTTTTTCATAATTGATTACACAAAAACTTAGACCCAAGTAAAACAAAAAACCATCCAATCCACATTAGTAAACTGTAGAAAATCCCAACCCTAATTGAGATTACTGTGTACTCGAATTTTTCCTCTTTTCGTTGATGGAATCAATTAATCACCGACATTTGTGTGTAAACAAACTATAATCTTGCACTAGTGACCAAACATCACAATACTCTGCTATGGTACCTATAACATTATTAAAGTAGGTACTTTTTAAATTTCATAAAAATATATGTGTATATATAATAAATTTTTTTATCTAAATAAATAAATAAAATTTTAAATATTTATTTTGACGAATTAGATGTGTATAATATAATAAAATTTTATATATTTATTATGATATCTTTAATTACAAAAATAATATTGTCAGATCATTTTTGAATAAAATTCTGTATAAAAATTCTTATAAAATAGCATTTTCCTTACACACACACACACATTGTTCAAAAAAAAAAAAAAAAGAATCATTTGGGACTATAGGATATCTTGAAATCTAAGATAATTTTTGTTGATTAGTTTTACCTAATTAAGATCATTGTATTTGGTGAGTTTAGTTAGCCCTGATTTGGCATTTGTATCGGAGCTAAATAATTACAAAAAGACAAAATATACTATATAAGTTATTGAGACAAAATATTACTTTTTATCCATAATCATTACAGTTTTTCACTCACAAAAAGAAAAAAAAAAAACCTCAAAATAAAAATCAAACAAGGCTAAAAAAGTCAGGTCAAAAAAGTCTTAACATAAAAAATTGATTAAAAAAGTCAATACCAAACAAACCCTAGTAAATAAGTTTTGTCAATTATTTAGTGCAGTTGAATTGGTAAAGCATGCATGTCCCATGTTGTTGGTAGAACTATTTAAACCGACTCTTCCACCAAATTTGAGAACCCTATATACATGAATAGGTTAGTGACTTGTCATTGTCTTCCAAAGGAAAATGAGTGGGACCTTTAATAAATGAGTTTTAATAAGAGTGAATCCATTGATGTGATATTTTAATTTTGATTTTATTTTATTTTTATTTTTTTATTTCCTATCACACCATTAAAACTCAATTAAAATTTTAAAATTAGCAGAATGTATCATTGCCCATCTTCCAAAATCCTTTTCAAGCGACTTTTTTGTTCATAATTGCTAGGGGAAAAGTCCAACATTTTACTCTTTCTCCATTTTGGACTTTTTTTAGTTGTTCTTTTGGAGTCATAACATACCCAATATATAATTAACTTTTTCCACATCCACACAGAATGTCCGAATAATATCATTTTTTATTTTTATAATATAACTTTTTCCACATCCACACAGAATGTCAAAAATAATATCATTTTTTATTTTTATAATATACAGTATCTCCCGCCTAGCACAATTTAATTGAGTCTGAGTTATCTCATATTTAGATAACTAAAAATTAATCCCTAAAGGCCTTAAAATTAAGAATAATGTTATATGTACTAATTAGTATATTAACTAGTATACCAATTGATAAAGTGGCATAATTTAAGATATTTTTTGTATTTATAATTTGTATAATGAGTGCAGTCAATAATAATGTCATAACTAGTATTGGTACACTAATTAATACATATAACATTGTCGTAAAATTAATGATTAGGCAAACCTTTAGTAACTCTTTGAAATATTCGAACTCAAGACTTTTAACGTTATTCTCATAGCCCAATTGGGAAATAATATCAATTAAATGCACAAAACATGAGAAATCATATAATTTTATTTGAAAATTACATACAAACAAAATTTTTATACAAAAAGTTCATTTAAAATGATGGAAGGGTAGTGTAATTTTTTAAAGGAATAAACAAAAATAAGCACAAAGGCCATGTTTGTCCTTTCCCTTGGTGAGAGTGGAGAATGAAAAAAAATGCATGTATTTGGTTTGTGAAACTTTTAAAAACAGAACGGAAAATTTTATTTTTAGTTTTGTATATATTTAGTAAATAGTTCTGCCAGAATTTGAGAGTATCTTGAGCAATTTCTTCTTCTTTTTTATTCATATATAATAGTATAATAAAACTTAATAAAATATACTCATAATAACAAAAACCAAATATACCACTTAATTAATATAAAGAAACTTTCAAAGTCTGAGAGAGAAAGCCAATAAATATAAGTGGAATAAGACCAAATACAAGTGAAAATTTTCAAATCACCAACCTCTTGGTCAAATGTAAAAGTTATAGCCAAATAGGCTGTTGGTTTTTCAAGAATGATTAAGAGAGCAAAATAGATTATAATATACTTTGCAACAAAATTGTGGCAAAAAGGGAAGAGTAATTAAAAAAAATATTAGGCACCCAAATGATTTCCCAAATATTTTAGTAAATGTCTTATATGGGTGAGACTCACACCATGTAAGATATTTGATAGAATATTTATTAAAATATTTAAAATTCTTATCATTACTCGTAATTAAATGATGTATCTAAAAGGCAAAATAATAACTTCAAACACAGTGGGTCAGGCTCTATTAATTTTGTAATTATTATTATTGTGTTGATTTAGTGCTACAAAACTATTAAACAATTATTCTTTTCATTTTGGCTTTTATTTTAAAGTTTCCATATTATTCCTAAACATCAGATCATTTACTAAACCTTTGTTTATATAGTCCAGGCCCTCCACCCAACATCCACTAAAAAAAAAAAAAAATTAAAATTTTAGAGACCAAAATTTAGAAATAAAATTATTTTTTAAAGACCAAATAATTTTGTTGCGAAAAGTATCATCATTATATTTTTAGTAACAAAAATTAGATATTACTGATGAATTATTATTTTTTTGTGACTAAATTTTTTTCTCAAAAAATAAATCATTTTGAGACCAAATTATTTTGTCCCTATTTATTAGTGACATCTTTAAAATTTTGTTGCTAAAAGTTTTGTTTTCTGACTTTTTAGGACGATCTTTTAGCGACTATCCTGATAACGATAGAAATTGGTTCCTAAATGTCTTTTGCAACAAAATTTTTACTTTTATGCTGTGTTTGGTTGGAGGATTTGAAGAGGGATTTGGAAATGAAAATGGAAATGGTAGGTGAAAGAGAATAAAATATGCCTGAATTTCACATAGTTTCACACACCTTTTCTCTTTCCTTTTCCAAATCCCTCCCCAAATCCTCCAACTAAACACAGCATTAGAGACCAAAATATTTGATTTTTAAAGCTCTTAAATGTTATAATGATCATTGATTTTAGATTAAATGTCATTTCGAAGATAATATCAGAGCAGATAAAAAATCATATGTTTGATTTTTACCTTAGTAAGTTTAAATAATACATATCAGCTAATATTTAAATTATGATAATCGGTAGCGGACAAAAATGAGCTTAATCAGCCCCTACACCAAAAGCAAATAGCGGGTTGAGTGTCTATCAATATTTTAAGTAGTTTGGGAATATATTTTTTTAAGTAATTTTTTAGTTTTTAACTAAAATATGATATAAAAAAAATTAATATGTTTGTGATAATTTTTTAATTTTTTATGAAAAAATATGTAAAAAGTAGAGAAAAAATAAAATTTTTGACTTTTTATATAAGTTAATTTTTTAATTTTTTAGTGACTTTCACTTTTAAACTAAAAAATAATATTACCAAATAAGGCCTAAATATCCTCTGTTACGTATAGGAACATATGACGGATAGCCATTAATATATAATCGTATCGTCAATATTGATATATATTATGATACTGTTATCTAATCATAATCGAAGTGAAAATAATTGTTACCTTGACGTTTCCAGCTTCCTTGATGGCCTCAACAAGCTTGAGTTGCACCAAGATGTTGTGACTCCGGAAGTGCACACCGGACATGGTGCAAATGACCACGTCGGCTAGTCTCACTGCATCGACAAGGCTCTGGTGATCGGAAAACGAGGCTTCAACAAGCCGAGCTCCTTGCTCTTTCAAGGAGAGCAATATCTGGAGCTTATCCATGTCAAGGCCAATCTCAGGCCTCTGAAGGACATAGGTTGTGTGTCCTAAGGCTAAACTGGCCTTAACAATCCTCCTACCAATGTACCCCGTACCCCCCACTACAAGAACTTTGCTCTTTCCCATTCTCTCTCTCTCTCTCTCTCTCTCTCTCTCTCTCTCTCTCTCTTTTTGGCTTCAAAAGGGTCAGAGATCCATGGACTTTATATGGAGATTTGGTCATGACTTGTTCTTCATTTCTTGGTATTTTTTTAATATCAAATGTATAGTGAAAGTTACTCTATAGTTGGTGCCCCAATATTTTAACAAAAAATAAAATAAAAAAATAAATTTTTTTAATGAAGGTTTATTGGCTTTGACATCAGGACCGGCTTGAGCATGAGGTAACTAAAGCTAGTGCTTTGGGCCTCAAATTTTAGAAAGGCCTAAAAATTTTGGAAAATTTTTAAAGGGCCTTAAATTTTAAAGTTTTCTAATTTTTCACTATTGGTTATAGTTTTTTTTTTTTTTTAATCAGCAAAGAAGTAATATTTTATTAGATAAATAAAACATTACAAGAAAGAGAGGGAAGCAAGAAAAAGTATCAAATTGGAAAAGCCAAAAGACTTAAATCCAATTCGATACAATACTTGGTTTGCAAGAAGCCAACGAACATAAACACAACATCCAAAATAAATCTTAAACTCCTACTACACCCAACACACGGGTAGTTTCTTTCATCTAAAAATTGTTTAAGTTCTCCAAAGTACTTTCACTTTGAGAGTATTGATATTTCATTTTGAATTGTTTTTTCAAGGTTACATTTTTTGTTGTTGTAATTTCCTCATTTATTACTCGTTGGTACACCTTCATCTCTACAACTGGTAACCCAAACTTGGAAATTTCATCCTTTTGCAAAACACCTCTTCGGATTTTACTTTTCCCTCGACACCTTGACGAAATAGAAATATTAGATTTTATAGACTCATCCAACTATTTCTTCATACATGAATTGGACTTTCCAGACCCACTCAAATCTTTTTTCGTACATGTTTTATCTCCCAAATCTTTTTTCAAAGACGAACCTTTGCAAACATCACATACCTTCTTTTCAACCTCACTATTAGAGTAACTCTCTGAAAATTTGGCCACCACCTCAAACTGATTATGCAAATCTAAAATTTTGGGTTTCTCCTCTTGTTTGACGGATCTAATATGTGGTGGGTCTTCTTTAAAAAAACAAATTTATGTCCTTCGATTTTACCACTTTATTTGTAGAATGACTAATATTAGAAGAAAAAGATGACTGTGATTGAATGGGGTTTTTTTTGGCTTATACACCCAAGACTTAGAATCTTGTTCTTGGTTGTTCCAAGAGTTTGGTCGAAACTTACCCCCTACTCCCCTATTGTGAGGCCACCTATTCCTAACACTCACCATTTCAAAATTGAAATTTCTCACCTTGGGTGCATTGAAAATTGGTGCCGCTTTTTCTAACACAGTTGTCGCGTATGTTTTGCTTCCAAAACCCATCCACCGTTGAACATCTCCGTCATACACCCTTCTATTCTTATCCTCCATCAAAACACTCTCCACCGCCGTCTATTTTTGAGGATCTTGGCAACGCTCCAACCTAAACTTGTTTGCTGAAAATCCATCACCAACCTTGATGCAACCTTTCCTTCCTTTTCCATCATACCCCTCTAGATCTTCATCCACCATCTTATTCTTGTCCTCAATCGATACATTCCCCACCGCCGCCTTCATCTCTACTAAGGTCACCGTCAAAATTGATCCTCCATGCCAAGTTTGATTATCATTCGCTTTCAATCTTTGCTTGAGATTCAAAATTTCTCTTAAGAGAACCCCTCGCTTGAACCGCCACCACGTCTCTTGACTAAGCCACCTTTGCTCCTCCCGTAACCAGTGTTGCTCTTCATGCAACTATCGTTGCTCCTCCTATAACCACCACTCTTTTTCGCTTGCTTTTTGGGATCTAAAGGCCATCTCCGAACCTAACGTTGAAGTTTTCATCAGAAAACTCTTACATTCCCCCTGTATCTAACTCTATCTATGGTTAGAACTCCTTTTTCTTTCTTGTTAGATTTGATTCTTTTAGTTGGAGACCCAGAAAATCTAAACTTGGATCTAGTTTCACGCCCAATGGACGGTTTGAGAATTATAATTTATATTAGGGTTAGGTTTGAAATGATTATATAGGCCCGATGTTTGGGCCGGACGAGCTTGAACAAACACAAAATCCCTTATTAGGTAGTGTCGGCCTAACCCAAACCTGGCGCGATGAATGACCTATCTTAAACTTATCAAATAAAAAAGGCAACGACCATCTAAATTTGGTTAAATTTTCCATGGAAAGGACTCTTCTAACACAGTCTGAGCCATAGGCTAAGCTGGGATAAGACTCAACTCATCAATATCAAGATAGTAATTCTAAGAAAAGGGTATTTACCACAATAAAAATGAGAATGAAATATGATCTTGATTTAGGAAACAAAGTGAAGAATCTGCAGATGTGGCCCACTAATTAAGGGGTTGAAGAAAGTGATATTAGTGTTACATAAAATATTTACTTGAATTTGAGATCTCTACTATGGGTAATTATGGGTAATTCTTGAGGCCTCTTGTTTCATTCTTAGAAGTGCAAAACACTCTGGTTTAACCAATACCCAATACACTTATGGTTTATAGTTTATTGCATGTATTGATAATTTATTAATAAAGTCTAGTGCTAAATGGCAGACTGAGTTTTAAAAATTAGGGGTTCTCAAAATTAGAGTTTTATGTACCTAAAAAATTTAGGGCTTACTAAAGAAATTACAATCAATTAAAATCTAAAATAATCCATATAGATATGATGATTTCACAACACTAAATCGGATTATTACCATCATGATAGTAGATGGTAATAAAAACCCACAAAACCTTTCAAAGTCCATACACTAATCAATAACAAACTAAAAAACAGAGAGAGAACCAGATATATAGTACAATGCCAAAACCTTTAAATACAACAACCACTCTCAAACCCAATTCAAGAAACACTATATACAACTAGCTACCTAATTTTTAGTTTAAATTGTTCCAAATACATACACATCAATGATTAGAAATGATTGTAAGAAAAGCTAAATCTAGGAGTAACAACTAAAATAGCAAAGACATTGAATATCTAGAAAGACAATGAAACAAATACATTCAATCTAACCACTAATCAAATGGATATGCATAGAAAGAAAGCAAATCAAAAATCAAAACGAAGATGAACATATAATATATATATATATAGAGAGAGAGAGAGAGAATACTCAATCAGACCACAACCAAACTTATAAGGGAAAACAAAATTAAAATCACCTCAAGGTGGAGGCAATGCAAGAGAGGAGGAAGCAAACCTGGTGGTGGAGGAAATACGAGAGAAGAGGCAATAAAACTGGTTTTGATCGTAACGGAACAAGGGACGAAGTGAATGGAGATGGTGGCTAGGGCTTTGTTATAACAACCCCGACCTCTAATTAATATGTAATCCATGATTAATCTATGATTGGGAATGCTTAATAAGTAATTAAAGTGAAATTTTGCATTCATTATGTGTGTTATGTGTTATATAAGTTTCTATATGTTCTGTGTAAAAATATCTGTCTCGGGTTTTGTTGTATTCTGTAAATTGAAGGCCTTATCGGCATCCGATTATGAAATTGACTTGGTTTTTGTGTTCATTGGAATTTTTAGAATTTTATGGTAGGTTTAATTAAAATTTGGTTCGGAGTGATTAAATTAGAATAATGAATGTCCAATTGATTAGCTTGATCAAAAATTAATTAAGCCACTAACTAAGCCTATATAAGGCCAATATAACTCTTGATTTCTCTTATTTATCACTTCATTTGCACTTTGAGACCCAAAACGCTAAAGAGAGTGAGAGGCTAAGAAACTTGATATCAAACTTGAGGTAGAGAAGGTCATTGCTTGGAGACTTAAGGAATTGCTCAAGATTACTTCTAAATCTTAAGGGATTGAGAAGTTAATGTGAGAATTCAAGCATTAGGTCTTGCTTTTTAGTTGGTAAATTCATGAATTCATGAGAATTGAGTGGATTACTATAAGTATTGGACTAGAATGAAGAAATATTGATCATACCATGTTTGCATGTTCATGTTCATCATAGTTTAAGTTGAAATTTCAAAGAATTGGTCATTGCATGGGTTCATTCTACATTTGTTTTAGAATTCATCTTGTTTTATATCATGTTATACCAAATGATCATGTTTTGGAAACCTTGAAGGCAATCATCACATGCATGTTATGATTTCAAAGATTTGAGTTTAGTTTTGAACAATTGGCAAGCTTTTGGGGCTTGATTTTGTGAAATGATTTAGAATTCACCATGTTTTATCCATTTACAAGTATTTCCTCAAGTTTTTGGCCCAAAAGACCATGAATTGCAGCTTTGAAATTGAGTTTTGCACTTGGCAGAGTAATTTGAAAATTTTAGATTCTGCCTCTCTGCTCGAGCGACCAAAGGTTGGCTCGAACATAAAATGCATGCTCCCAGAAGTTTGCATGTTTTGTAGACCGCTCGAGCGACAAGAGTTGCACTCGAGCGAGGACATGAGTCTCATGCTCAAGGGAGCATCGAGCAGAAAAATCAAGCAACCAATACTTTTGTAAAGTTTACAGACCAGTTGAGCGAAGGCAGTTGCGCTCGAGCGACCACTCACATTTTTCATGTCCGCTCGAGTGAAGGAAGTTGCGCTCGAGCGAGACCCCTATTTTCAGCAAGTTTTGTTAAATATGTTCAAGTGCATTTTGGCATCCACATTGCATCCTAGGCATTCCTAAGTCATGATTAAGACTCAATAAGAGGTTAAGACCTAGAAACATACTAAGATCAAAACGAAAGAATTTATGTACTAACCGAGTGTATGTTTCATTATATGCTTTTGTTATGTGTGTGTAGGTCACGCGCCACAAGTTATCTGATTTGTCTGTTCTGCAAGTGGAGCTATCTGTGAGTATTAACTTTGTAAAGCTATGTTCACATTTAAGTATTTTCCTATATGATATGACAAGAAATGATCAGCTTTCTGGAATGCTATGTTCTATATCAATTAATGAATGTCCAACTTTTGACAAGTATTCGTGGCATCCTTAGCACAAGGCCCTTGTTCGGGGGTAATAATACCGTGGTCTACAAGTGCAAGGCCCTTGCTCGGGGGGTAACAATACCGTGGTCTCATGGCCCTTACCCGGGGGTAATAATATCGTGGCTCAAGTATCTTACAAGTTTCCCGGTACCGAAGGTTCCTTATGGAACTGACAAGCATGATAACGCTAATGGATGTACCATGTATGATGAAGCATGAATTCTGATTTCTGTACGTAGTTTGAACAAGAATATGAATATAAATCTATTCCTGATATGAACTATAATTTCTGAAGTTGCTATGGACATCATTCATTTAAACCATTTACTTTGTTATTATTCATTGGGCTCCCGTTCACTATTTATTTTATGTATATAGGTGAACAAGCGCGTGACCAGGCCTAAGCCGCTGCCTGGAGTGTTTTGGGTTAGCCAGCCACTGTGCCTCCCAAGGAGGTTCCTTTTTGAGATATCTAGTTTCGTAACCTTGCTACAGATGTTTTTGTTTTGTTTTGTTTTGCTTTTCGGTACATTGGGCTAAGTTCCCCTTTTGGCTTCATCTGTGTATATGGTGATGTAAGACTAATGTATTTATGACGTGATATATATATAAGTTTGTTTTAAAGTTTTCTATCTCATATATGTTAACACAACTCTATGGACAATGTATATTTCTATATTTGCTTCCGCAACCCCTTATTATATATCATTCTGTTAAAAGGCCTTTGGTAATCCAAGGATTACTGGCCGGTTACAATGCTAAACCTATAGGGGCGGGTTTGGGTCGTGATAGAGTGGTATCAAAGCACGTGTTTTACCGCACACACGAGTCCATATGAGCTATAGGATGTCCTAGAAAAGAAGTGGAGATATTCATGTACATGTGTGAGTGTGTGAATTGATTACTGTGACAACTGAATCAGAACATGAACTCAACTTGACCTCTCGTAATGAAACAAATGAACTGAAACTGAATATTCTGAACATTGTGGAAGGGTTTACTCACTTGTGTTTATTATTGTTGCGTTTACCTATAGCTAATAGAGAATGCAAGAAGTAATGATGCAAGTGAATCCTCAGAGGCTCGCATGAGCCGAATGGAACAAATGATTACCGCTCTAACTGAAGCAATAACACAGCAACAAAGACAACAACCGATGCCTCATTTGCCTCCTTTGGCCCAAGTTGAATTGGATAATAATGATATCATCAACTTAACTCAGAAATTCATGAAGATGAAACCGCCAACTTTCACGGAGACATAGTTACTTGAAATGGAGAAGTTATATGAAGTGTTCCCCTATACTGAGACTCCGAAGGTTTTATTAGCCACTTACACTCTTAAAAACGAAGCTCGGAGATGGTGGTTATTAATCCAAAATAGTAATGGGAATATGACTTGGGCTCAATTCAATGAGATCTTCTACAACAAGTACTTTCCCCAATGCTTTAGAGACCGAAAAGTTTCTGAATTCCAAGAACTTAAGCAAGGGAAGATGTCCGTAGCCGAGTATGAGGCTAAGTTCATCTAGTTGGCCAGATTTGCTCCTCATATGGTCGATACATATTACAAAAAATATTAGAAATTTGAACGGGGATTAGACTTAGAAGTGTTTGACCGAGTAGGTGTATTGAAATTACTTACATATGTAGAAGTACTTGATAGAGCGCTGATGGCAAAAGCCATTCTGACAGCAAAGAAACAAGCTACAACTCCAACAATTGAATGGGGGGTAAAAGGACCGGATTCAATTTCAAGAAGGGCTGATCATTTCCGAAAAAGCAAAATACTGGATCGTCAAGTAGCTCAAGCCAAAACAGTAGGTCTATGTCAGTTTGTCTAGAATGTGGAAGGAAGAATAGGGGAATGTGTCACCGTGCATCTGGTGTTTGTTTTCGATATGGAAAGACAGGCCACATGATTAGAGATTGCCTGATGAGACTCAATACGACTACCTGTCCTGCGGCAAGTTCAGCCGAATCTGCTCCTGCACCAAGAATGAATGTGAGAGCCAACATTGGAGGAGAAACTTTGAGACAAGGCTGGGTTTTTGTATTAGTACCTGGGGATGTACAGAATACTGAGTCAGTGGTGTCAGGTATAATCTCTATCTGTGCTCAGAATGCCTATGTGCTGATTGATTCTAGTTCCATGCATTTATTTGTATCGCATACTTTTTCTCAGAAATTAACTAAACCGTTAGAACCTATGAACTGTTTACTATCTGTATCTACGTCGTCTGGGGTTCTATGATATGTGCTTATGTTTGTCCGGCATGTGATATTGTGATTGGTGATATGACATTGTATGTTGATTTGCTGCCCTTGAACATTGATCATTTTAATTATATTTTGGGTATGGATTGGTTGACTAAATAATGTGCCACCATTGACTGTGTGAGTAAATCTGTTGTGTTTAGACCACCTAGTGTGCCTGAGTTTTTTTTTTATACTGGAAATGGGGTAGTTCCTCCGCCATATTTGATTTCATTTATGAAAGTTAGAAAATTATTAAGAAAAGGTTGTCGGGGCTACTTGTGTTGTGTGTAGACTGTGTCTTCGGATAGTGTTAGTATGGAAAATATTTCCATGGTCTGTGAATTTCCTAATATATTTCCTAATGACCTACCTGGAGAGTTAATTGACAGGGAAATTGAGTTCACCATTGATGTAGTACCTAGGACACAACCAATTTCTAAAACCTTATACATAATGTCCACTTTTGAATTGAAAGAATTGAAAACTCAACTACAGGAACTGTTAGATAAGAAATTTATCTGCTCGAGCACTTCGCCTTAGGGTGCTCCAGTGTTATTTGTCAAAAAGAAAGATTGATCCTTAAGGCTATGCATAGATTACTGGGAGTTGAACAAAGTGACTGTCAGGAATAAATACCCACTACCCCAAATAGATGACCTATTTGACTAACTCCAGGGAGCCCAAATGTTTTCTAAAATTAACCTTAGATTCGGGTATCACCAGTTAAAGGTTAAGGCAAAAGACATAGAGAAAACTGTATTCAGAACTAGATATGGGCATTATGAATTCTTAGTCATGCCATTTGGGGTAACTAATACATCTGTGGCATTCATAGACTTAATGAATAGAGTGTTCAAACAATTCCTTGATGAATTTATTGTTGTATTCATAGATGATATATTGATCTATTCTAAAAGCAGAGAAGAACATGAAAATCATCTGAGAATTGCTTTACAGGCCCTAAGGGAAAAAAAGTTATATGCAAAATTTTCTAAATGTGAATTTTAGCTTGACAGTGTGGCATTTTTGGGGCATGTAATCAATAATGATGGTATCTTCGTTGACCCGTAGAAAATTGAAGCTATTGTGGAGTGGCCTAGACCGACAAATGTAGCAGAAGTTTGAAGTTTGCTGGGACTTACATGCTATTATCGCAGATTTATGAAAGATTTCTCAAAACTTGCTATGCCATTGACGCAGTTGACATAAAAAAATGTACCATTTGATTGGAATGATCAACGGGGAGTCAGTCTTTCAGGAACTAAAAATTAGATTGGTAACTGCACAAATTTTGACCTTCTCTAATGGAACCGATGGGTTTCCAATTTACAGTGATGCTTCCTACAAAGGTTTGGGCTGTGTGTTAATGCAAAATGGAAAAGTAATCGCTTGTGCTTCTCGACAACTCCGGCCTTATGAAAAGAACTATCCAACCCATGACCTTGAATTAGCAGCTGTAGTATTTGCCTTGAAAATTTGGCAACATTATCTATACGGTGTGACTTGTGAAGTGTATATTGATCATAAAAGCCTCAAATATTTCTTCACCCAGAAAGAACTGAATATGAAACAGAAACGATGGCTTGAGTTGATCAAGGATTACGATTTGCAGATTTTGTACCATCCAGGGAAAGCTAATACCGTTGTAGATGCCTTGAGCCAGAAATCCATGGGTAATTTGTCATGTTTACTCACCAGTCAGAAGGAGTTAATATATGATCTAGAAAAGAATGAGATTGAAATTGTACTACGTGAACAAGGCGGGAGCTTAGTTGCCATTTCTACTCAACCTGCAATCATTGAAGAGATTAAAGAGAAATAACATGAAGATGAATTCTTGAAGAAAATTTTCGATGAAATTGACTCAAAACCGAGGCCCAAATTCGTGATTGAAAATGATGTGTTAAAATTTCAGAATAAATTGTGTACCAGATTGTTCTGATTTAAGGAAACATGTTATGACCGAAGCTCACAATTCAAAATTTGCCATGCATCCAGGAAATACAAAGATTTACCATGACATAAAACTGAATTTCTGGTGGCCTGGAATGAAAAAGAGCATTGCTGACTTTGTGGCTAAATGTTTGCACTACCAACAAGTTAAAGCTGAATATCAACGACCTGCTGGACTGCTTCAGCCACTTCCAATACCGTAATGGAAATGAGAGCATATCACCATGGACTTCAGTGTGAGTTTGTCTCGCTCTTCTCGAGGTATGGATTCCATTTGGGTCATTATTGACCGATTGACTAAGTCTGCTCATTTTCTGCCTGTTAAAACTATTTATAATGCGGACAAGTTGGCTAATATTTATATAAATGAGATTATGAGATTGCATGGTGTGCCAGTATTTATTGTATCTGACGGAGATTTGAAGTTTACGTCGAGGTTTTGGCAAAGTTTATAACAGGCTTTGGGAACTGAACTGAGACTTGAGTAGTGCCTACCACCTACAGACAGACGGTTAATCTAAATGAACCAATCAGACTTTAGAAGATATGTTACGAATGTGTGCCCTAGATTTCCAAGGAAATTGGGAGACTTACTTACCGTTGGCCGAGTTTGTGTATAACAACAACTACTATTCGAGTATCGGTATGGCTCTGTATGAAGCTTTGTACAGTAGGAAATGTCGCTCTCCGATTTGTTGGGCTGAGGTGGGTGAAAGACCTTTGTTAGGGCCAGAACTTATGCAGGAAACAATCGAAAAAGTGAAATTGATTCATCAACGTCTGAAAATTGCACAGAGCTATCAAAAGAGTTATGCCGATGTCCGAAGGCATGATAGAGAATATGAAGTCGAAGATCATGTGTTTATCAAAGTGACTCCAATGAAAGGCCAGACACGGTTTGGAGTGAAGGGTAAGTTGGCACTGAGATATGTTGGGCCTTATGAAATCCTAGAGAAAATTAACCTAGTGACGTATCGGGTAGCCTTGCCTCCAGTCATGGAAATATGCATAATGTCTTTCATGTTTCAATACTTCGAGACTATTTGAGAGATCCATTCCATGTTCTTAAGCCGACACATATACTTTTGAAGGATGATTATACGTATGCAGAACGGCTAATTCAAATCGTTAACTGAAGAATCAAGAGATTGAGAAACAAGGAAATTTCATTGGTGAAAGTCGATTGGCAGAATCATGGAGGTACGTATGCTACATGGGAAACTGAAGAAGATATAATGAAGAGATATCCAGATTTATTTCCGTTAGATCAAACGTTCTTCCAAAATGAAGGTACTTCGAGTTTGGAGGATCAAACTCTTTAAGGGGGGAAGACTATAATAACCCCGACCTCTGATTAACATGTAATCCATGATTAGGAATGCTTAAAGAGTAATTAAAGTGAAATTTGGCATTCATTACATATGTTATGTGTTATATGAGTTTCTATCTGTTCTGGGTAGAAATATCTGTCTCGGGTTTTGTTGTATTCTGTAAATTGAAGGCCTTATCGGCATCCAATCATGAAATTGACTTGGTTTTTGTGTTCATTGGAATTTTTAGAATTTTATGGTAGGTTCAATTAAAATTTGGTTCAGAGCAATTAAATTAGAATAAGGAATGTCCAATTGATTAGCCTGATCAAAAATTAATTAAGCCACTAACTAAGCCTTTATAAGGCCAATATAACTCTTGATTTCTCTTACTCATCGCGTCATTTTCACTTTGAGACCCAAAACGTGAGAGAGAGTGAGAGGCTAAGAAACTTGAGATCAAACTTGAGGTAAAGAAGGTCATTGCTTGGAGACTTAAGGAATTGCTCAAGATTACCTCTAAATCTTAAGGGATGAGAAGTTAAGGTGAGAATTCAAGCCTTAGGTCTTGCTTTTTAGTTGGTAAATTCATGAAATTCATGAGAATTTAGTGGATTAATACTAGTATTGGACTAGAATGAAGAAATATTGATCATACCATGCTTGCATGTTCATGTTCATCATAGTTTAAGTTGAAATTTCACAGAATTGGTCATTGCATGTGTTCATTCTACCTTTGTTTTGAGAATTCATCTTGTTTTATATCATGTTATACCAAATGATCATGTTTTGGAAGCCTTGAAGGCAATCATCACATGCATGTTATGTTTTCAAAGATTTGAGTTTAGTTTTGAACAATTGGCAAGCTTTTGGGGCTTGATTTTGTGAAATGATTTAGAATTCACCATGTTTTATCGATTTACAAGTATTTCCTCAAGTTTTTGGCCCAAAAAACCATGATTTACAGCTTTGAAATTGAGTTTTGCAGTTGGCAGAGTAATCTGGAAATTCCAAATTCTGCCTCTCTACTCGAGCGACGAATCCTGCGCTTGTGCGACCACTCTATGTTTTGCACCTCCGCTCAAGTGACCAAAGGTTGGCTCGAGCGTAAAATGATTGCTCCCAGAAGTTTACGTGTTTTGTAGACCGCTCGAGCGACAAGAGTTGTGCTTGAGCGAGGACATGAGTCTCACGCTTGAGCGAGCATCGAGCGGAAAAATCAAGCAACCAGTACTTTTGCAAAGTTTACAGACCGCTCGAGTGAAGAAAGTTGCACTCGAGCAAGACCCCTATTTTCAGTAAGTTTTGTTAAATATGTTCAAGTGCATTTTAGCAATCACATTGCATCCTAGGCCATGATTAAGACTCAATACGAGGTTAAGACCTAGAAACACACTAAGATCGAAACGAAAGAATTTATGTACCAACTGAGTGTATGTTTCATTATATGCTTCTATTATGTGTGTGTAGGTCATGCACCACAAGTTATCTGATTTACTTGTTCTGCAAGTGGAGCCATCTGTGAGTAATAACTTTGTAAAGCTATGTTCACATTTAAGTATTTTCCTATATGATATGACAAGAAATGATCAGCTTTCTGGAATGCTATGTTCTGTATCAATGAATGAATGTCCAACTTTTGACAAGTATTCGTGGCATCCTTAGTACAAGGCCCTTGCCTGGGGGTAATAATACCGTGGTTTACAAGTACAAGGCCCTTGCCCGGGGGTAACAATATCGTGATCTCATCGCCCTTACCCGGGAGTAATAATACCATGGCTCAAGTATATTACAAGTTTCCCGGTACCGGAGGTTCCTTATGGAACAGACAAACATGATAACGCTAATGGATGTACCATGTATGATGAAGCATGAATTTTGATTTATGTATGTAGTTTGAACAAGAATATAAATATAAATCTATTCCTGATACGAACTCTGATTTCTGAATTTGCTATGGACATTATTCATTTAAACCCTTTACTCTGTTATTATTCACTGGGCTCCCGCTCACTATTTATTTTATGTATGTAGGTAAGCATGCGCATGGCTAGGCCTAAGCTGCTACCTGGAGTGTTTTGGGTCAACCAGCCATTGTGCCTCCCGAGGAGATTCCTTTTTGAGATATCTAGTTTCGTAACCTTGCTACAGATGTTTTTGTTTTGTTTTTCTTTTCGGTACATTGGGCTAAGTTCTCTGTTTGGCTTCATCTGTGTATATGGTGATGTAAGACTAATGTATTTATGACGTCATATATATATATATAAGTTTGTTTTAAAGTTTTCTGTCTTATATATATTAACACAGCTCTATAGATAATGTATATTTCTATATTTGCTTCCGCAAACCCCTTATTATATGTCATTTTGTTAAGAAGCCTTTGGTAATCCAAGAATTACTGGCCAGTTAAGACGCTAAACCTATAGGAGCGGGTTTGGGTCGTGACTGTAGCCCGACTTTTTCGTGCCCGTTTTCGAAAGTTCGAAATAAGCCATACAGTTCGGACTCCTGCAGTTCTGAATCTAATCTCACAAGTACAATGTGAAATTGATAAACACTAAAGAGTTCAAATTCGATAAATCTTTTGGAAAATCGATTTTGAATCAAATTACCAAAAATAGACTGCTTTGCCTGATACAGAGTCGCCACCTAAATATTTTATTTGGGAAATTTAGGAAACCTATGACTCGTGCCAAAGGCCACGTGTCCGTCATCACCAAGATTGTTTCGGTTCGGGAACTTGGATACGATAGGGGAAGGTCATGAATACTTTTGAGCACCCCTGTTCGCCCGATCAAAGATCGGCCTCTACTAATCATGATATGATTTTTATCAACATTATATGCTCTTGTTCCGGTTATTAGACTAGCATTACTATGTAATGCGCACACACATAAGTATAGACTAAATTTGCAAGAATTAGAACGTTTCGAGTCATGTTTGTTTGAAAATTGTTTCGAAATATGTGCCACTTGAAAAAGTGATCACATATAAACATTACTCAAATTATTCCAATCCAAGCAATAAGCCTTCATCCACAGGCATACAAGTAGTTTATCATTTAAGCACTTAGCCTTATGGTAAGCATGCGAAACATGGCAACATCAACACACTCATGCAATTATGCTAAAAGGAGTAAATGCTCACCTAGTACTCTAAGCCAAAAAAGAGAAATAAGTTAGAAAAATGCATAATCCTAACTTATGTAATATGACTAATGCAACACATGCGATATGCAATCTAAATAAACTCAACTACTTAACATGGCATATGAAACAATTTGATAACATGCGGTCTAAGCACGTATTCAAAAAAGTATTGAACTAACAATGCAGTTAGAATGATGAACTGAGCCGCGGTGCATGCAATTCAAATGGATGCAAACATGAAGAATGCTAATTGAAATATGATGTCTCTAAGCTAACCATTATAAGCTAGTAAATAAAAGGAAGAAAGACGTGGAGTTGGAAGACATACACATTATTACATTGTGCTCTCACGAAGGAGAGTCCGAATGAATAAACTAGTTAACTAGCTAATTAAAGCTAAGCGAATTAAGCTAACTATTACAAACCAAAATGAATAACTAGCTAAACTACTTAACTAAATATTACAATACTTGAATTAACTAACTAGTCTAGTTAACTAATTAATTACAAACGAATTGAATAACTAATTAGTTACAACACATATCAAAATTAATTAGCTACAAATAATTAATTACAACAAATAACTAAGATAAGTATTTAAACTAAACAGGCTCAAGATGCGAAGAATGCTCATGCTCATGCTCGGTTTTCACTCGAAAAGTCGTTATTTTGCTTCTGAATGCCTCTGTTTGCACAATTGAACACCAACATTGCTGTCCAATTCCAGAACAACTCTACCCCACCTTACCAACATACTGCCAAATTTTGCAACAGTGGCTGGCCGGCCACTGGTAAAGACAGCTGGCCACCAGTGATGGCCGGTCGGTCATCAAAGGTGGTCTGTCGGCCACCTGCCGGCCTTGGAAAGTGGCTTGCTGGCCACTGCTACACAGATTCATCTTGCTGTAACAGAGGACAAACAGAGCATATACAGGGTATTTCCAAGGCTTGTTTGCACAACTCACCCCTTCTTTTCATGAGCAAATCAAAGGAGTAGCAAGTTTGGTTCACAAACCATCAATAAATGCAATTTCATTGCATGATGGCTTGTAAAACCAAGTGTGCAAGCTCAATAAATGCAAAACAAGATTCAAACCTCTTCCTTTTCATGAAAGATCAAGGGAAGTGATGACCTTGGAGACTTGAATCATTTCATCACTAATGAGTATGAAATGGTCCAAGTTTCATGTATTTAATTAACGTTCGATTGAACACAACTAAATTACTATCTTGCTCACTTTTAATCCCAAGTTTTAGTTACTCATTTTAATTTACCAACCATTCTTTAATCCAATTAAGTCAAATGGTGAATTAAAGTCATCTAATGGAAAAAGGGCTCAAAACACAAGTTGCTTTGGATATGAAAGAAGCATCATACCGTTGGTAATGAACCCCATAAGGGATTAAACCATTAAGTATGAAGCTTCAATTTCATACTTGGACAAGCAACTTGAAGCCACTTTCAAAGCAAAATAAAAGTCAAGAATGGGGGGAGATTGCAGAGATTATTAAGTGCTGAAAATGAGTGAGAAAAGCATAAATAAATGCTATCAACTCAAACAAGATGGTGTCTAAGGCCTAGAACACCAAACTTATGAGGACTATTACACCATAAGTATGCAAAATAAAGCTCAAATGCAACCAACAGCCCAAAATAGTGGTAAAACAGTCTAAAATATGTCCTAAAACATGCTGGAATTGAGCTAAAACAAGCTAAAGGAATATGCGAAAACATGACACCAACTAGGCTAGTAAGCAAGACACAAGGAGGGGAGGCTAACCCCTCCAAATTTGGACTTCAAAACATGATTTTGGCCATTGAAAAAGCTCTGAAAATCAGTGTTTAAAAGCTTAAAAAAAGATAATAAAATGATGGGAAATACAAGGGCAAAGGCGCCTCCAAAACAAGGTATAAAGAAGGGCTATTAATCCCTCAACCTTTAATGGCCTTAAACCCAAGCTTCAGCCCAAAAAACACAGAGTTTTGACAGCCCAAACAATTGAAAAACAATAAGAAAACTAGTAGAGAAAGCAAGCAAATAGGTAAATCCTTATACCTCTTGAAGAGAAGAAGCAATTCCAAGCAACAAAACCAAGTAAATACACCCTCTAGAGCTCAAACCAAGCCCAAAAGTACCTTAGCTCAAAGATGAGAGGATTTGGTTAAGGGTGTATAGGCAAAGGTTGAAGATTTGTAAGCAAAAGTGTAGAGATTTGGTAGAGAGAGAGGAAAATTTTTTATCTCAAAATTTTCTAACCTTAAAACATAAGAGAGGGGGCTCCTATATATAGAAAACATGAAATTCCCTTAAGGAGATTCAGCTCTATACGTGGGGATAGATGCATGCATCTGTGCAAACAGCTGGCATAGCTGGCATAAAATATCTGCAAAATACACTAGTAGCCGGCAAGCCACATCAGTGGTCGGCAGTCCAAAAGTGATGGCCAGAGGCTGCAAGATGGAAAAGTTAGGCTTGGTCCAAAACTAGGACAACAAAGATATAGGGTTTGAAAGGCTCAAAGCTAAGGCATTCTGCTAAGGACTTCGAGCTTTGGACAAGCATTTAGACTCATCATCGGGTGTACATGCAAGGATGTCCATATCGTAAGGGCCGTCAAAAATGAGGTATCTACAGTGATATTTGTTATCGATTGGGAATGTAGAGAGTGAGGAGTTGAAACGATGCAAAAGGAAGCTCAAATTGATTTAGGAATTAGATAATTAAAAAAAATGATTTATGAAACATTAAAAACTGCGTAGTTTTGTTTCAAAATATGCCCTGTTTCTTTTTTGTGACTATAATTTACTGGTCACCAATGATCCCGCCATTTTTTTTTTTCCACTCTACCATCATTACCTTGTGCGACCACATTTCATATCTAATCACAAAAAGTTACCTATCAACCACCAAAAAAGTGTTGGTATCGAAAACATAACTCATCTGCGACCAAGGAAAATGTTGGTCGTAAAAAGTAAATCTGCGACCAACATAAAAAAGGTGGTCGCTAAAAGTGTTTTTCCTTGTAGTGTTTCTCCTTGTAGTGTTTCTAAAACAGCGGACTATTTAGAAGAAATCGAAAATTTATTTTCTCACAAAAAAAAAAAAAAAAAAAAGGAGATGAAAACCATATGTTTTCAAACGTTTCATTGCTTTTGCTTTTGAAAGCAACAAATTTTTAAATATGTTAACTACATGGTTTGAGGTTCTCAAATTTCACCTATTTTCTGAATTTCTTTTCTTTAGAGTTTGCATATTAAGTTAATGAAAAATATCACAATCGGGTGGAGAACCTTATTCAAATTATTTTTCTTTTTGTTTTTTGGTTTCCTCGCTTTTGCTATTTTGTTTTTTGGGTTAAATTTCCCTGAAATTTAATTATTTCCCATCAAATTTTATTGTCCATTTCAATTGGGCAGGTAGTTTTTGCTAAAATTGAAAATTGAAAATTGAAAATTGAAAATTGAAAATTGAAAATTGAAAGTTAAAAATTAAGCATTGAAAATTGAATGTTTAATTTTTGAAGTTGAAAAATTGTTTGAAAAAATTGAAGTATTGAACTAAAATAAATTATTTGATACATATAAGATGAAATTTTTCTATTTTCAAATTTTCTTTTTAAATTATTGTGTTGTGGTGGTAGTCGAGGTGGATGTGGCGATGGTAGAGCTAGAGAGTTGTGATGGTAAAGAGAAAGTGATGAAGAGGTTGTAACAGTGAAATGCTGGTTATATCTGTTGCGATACAATGGTGGAGGAGATGGTGTTGGAGGTGGTGCAGGAGTGAGGGTGTAAGAAGCGGTGCACATTTGATACTCATTCTTATATTTTATGAGTCTCTTAAATTTTTGAATGTTACAAATTATAATTATCAAATAAATTTAATTAATGTTTATTTAATACATTCAATTTTAATTTGGTGGCCAAGATTCTCAAACGTGCCGACCAACTTAGCAAAAAAGTAGTTATAGTGGAATTTCGTGACACTATTTTCGATTAAATTTGGTAAATTCTATAGTTTAATACATTTCAAAGTAGGTAGGAGGGACGACTAGCGTGATGTCTAGCCATCAATTGGACAAAAAAAATATTAGAAACACGCCAAACTATTGACAATCTCACACGAAACACACACGTCCTATCCCTGTCAAATGTGAGGAATTGTTGGTAAAATTAAGCAGCTTCAATAAGAATTTCTTTTACACTCTTTTTTTGAAAAAAAGTATTTTTCAACAAAAAATATTTTTCACTATTTTTTTCTCTCCAAATGTTTTAGTCAATCGTTGTATTATTGGTAATTGTGATGGTGGTGGCAAAGGTATAGTTTTTCTACTTAGTTGACATTGAAAGCGAAACATGAATCGTATTTCAAATTAAGTCCGAATTTTTTAAGCTCAGAAGAGTTGTGGAGAAGTAGGGTTTTATCAACAAATGTGACAAGTTCACAAGTGAAAAGGAGTGATGGAAAGGTAGCCCAATGGTTTTGCCATCTTTTGGGCAAGACATCGGGTTTGGTGGCGTTTTCAATGGTGGATAAGAGGGAAAGAACAAGAGCCGTAGTTTCTTTGTTGGGGAGAGCCGTGGCTTCGTCTTCTTGCCATGCTTTTCCGCTCTGCTTTACCTTACTGCTTAAACAACAACAACAACAACAACAACAAAACAGGGGTAATAGGGTTTATTTATTTTAGAAGAGAACACGAATAACTTAACCGAGGGTTTGTTTGGTGTGAGAAGAGAGAGGAGAGAGAATGAGAGAGTGGGTGCTATATATGGGTGTCGGTGAGGGACCTTAGACAACCAAAAAAAAAAAATTTATTATAGACCTCTCTCATTACTAAAAGTTAAAAAAGAATGCTAGACCAATTTTTCTTTTTCCTAAAATATATGGAGCGTTAGTTGTGATTACATTTTATACTTGCAAAAAGAATGCAACAAAGAGAGCCAAAATATACAATTTTACAGGGCTTCCAGAGGAAAGTCGGCTTATCATTTCAAACAAATTATGATAAATTACAAATGCATCTTTTGAAATTTATTTAAAGTATAGATTATTTTTTATAGTTTGAAAAATTACAAATACCCCCTTGTTAAAAAATTTTATTTAGTAGAATTAACTAAAACAAAGAAATTCATAATTGCTCTCCTATATAATAATAAAATTACCTAAATTATTAATTAAAACATATTTATAATATCATTAAAAACTATTAATTGACTTGATGATTTATTAATAAAAAGGGGGATTTGTTATGAAATTAGAAATCTCAAGGAGTGGAATATAATTTTCAGAACCACATGAGGCAATTTGTATTTTAATCAAATATCAGGGGGTGTGTTTGTAATTTACCCAAAAAATTAGGAAAATTTATTCATAAATCTCATATGGAAGAATATTGATTCATTTAGTCGTAAGAGTTTTCTTATGAACCAATTAATTATTTTCATTTTGAAAAGTTATATTTATTTGATTTGGTGCCATTTAAGTTTAAGTGAATGTCTTTTTGTGATTTATTTTTTTAAATTTCTAATTCATTTTTTAGAGGAAAATGGAAAGAAGAGGTGTGGAAGATTTTTTTTTGTGGTGATTGATGGCTGAAGTGTTAGATGTTGAACGTTAAAATCTACATTTATGTTAGTATGATTTTCTGGTGTTATATTGGAGTGTTATATTAGAGTGTTACGTTTGGAAAATGTACACTAAGGAGTTTTTGTGTGTTATATTAATTGAAGTGTTACGTTTGAAAAAAAAAAATACACACAAGATTTTTTTGGAATGTTACGTTATTACATTTGAGAAAAATACACTAAACAGTTTTTTAGTATATTACATTGGAGTGTTAGGTTTGGAAAAGTACACAAAGGAGTTTTTTTGTAATGCTACATTATTACGTTTGAGAAACGTACGCTACTGAGTTTTTTAGTATGTTACGTTGGAGTGTTACATTTGGAAAAAGTCCAATAAGGAGTTTTTTTTTTTTTTTTTTTTTTGAAATGGTATATTATTACGTTTGAGAAAAGTACACTAAATAATTTTTTAGCATGTTACATTGATTGAAGTATTATATTTTAAAAAAAGTACATTAAGGAATTTTTTAGTATGTTACATTGATTGAATTGATATATTTGGAAAAAGTACACTAATTTTTTTTTTAGAATGTTAGCTGTTATGTTTGAAAAAGTACACTAGAGAGTTTTTAGTATGTTAATTGGAGTGTTACGTTTGAGAAAAATATACTAAGAAGTTTGTTTTAAAATATTACTTTTAATAATTTCAATATTATGAAAAAACTCACATTTGTGCCTCAATACATAACACACGCACATTTATACTTGACTCTTTATGTAATTTACACTAGAATGAGATCTTTAGATCCATAAGAATAAAGGAAGTATCAAACTGTTTATAAGATCACTATTTGAGATTTATTAGTATTTCAACCAAAAAAGTTGTTGGAGATTGTTATTTCTATTATCATCACTTTTTTCTGATATTTAGCCAGCAAAGATTGTATTGTAATAACATTTTTGTGCCTAAGATTATAATATTATTTCTCTAGTATTAATTTTTCTTTCAAAAAAAATTAAAACTCATACACTATTTAACTATAATTCTTTTTACATCCTGCAGTTTCTATTAATCTATAAATATTAACTAAGAATCAATTAAAATTGCTATTAATTTCGAAAATAACATCACAACATACATCATATTATTATAATTCTTGAATCAACACCTAATTTGTATACAAATAATTTAAACACAAAAATTAAAAATTAAATAAAATGGATCATCAATATAAAAAGGGACATGTCCTAAGGTTTGCAAAAAATGCAGTATAGCTTTGACATAAGTATATTGACATCCCTTTTAAGAAGATTAAACTAAAATTAATGTAAATAATGTGAAAATACAAAAATAAAATTTTTGTATTTTTTAAAATAAAATTTTAATTTGAAATTATGTTTCAAAATTTGTGTATTTTCAAAATGGCTTATGGGTTGGATTTCTTTTGTAAAATTTTCTATATTTATTATTTATAAAATAAAAAAAAAAATCAAGTTGATCAAATAATTATTACCTTTTCATTTTATCGTGTTTATTTTTTTAAAAAAATGAAAGACCTATTTTGAAAAACATATTCGTCATTCATTTTTTTTAAGAAATAAGCAATAAAATAAAAATGTTACAGTTGTCAGATGAACCTAATTTTTTGTGAAGAAATCTTAAAAAAATTTACTAAAAAAATATATATATACTATTTTTTTATATTTTTTGTATTTGTTGAATTGTTTTTAGATTTTTTCATAAATATTTTTGTTTTTAAGTGTATCGAAATGAAGTGAATTTTAAAAACATATATAAAATCACTAAAAACAAGAAATAGGAAAACCAGAAAAATTAAAAATAAAATTTGGGTCTCAAAACCAAACAAAGTAATTAATTCTATAACTGTAGGAATAAGTAAAACAACATTTTGTTTGGTTTTAGTTTTTTTGGAAACACTTTTCAAAATATTCTCTATTTTCTTGTTTTCCGTATTTTTTTATTTTTGCTGATTTTTTTTAATATTTTAAGTATTTTTTTAAATTTTTATACACACCTAACATAAATACACTTAAAAAGTATAATTTTTGTAAATAAATCTTTAGAAAAACCATTAAATACTAAAAATACAAAAAAAATATGAAAATTCAATATATTTTTCGTATTTTTATATATTTATTAATTTTTAAAAATAATTTTTTACAAATATTTTACTTTTTAGATACATCTAAGTAAGGTGCATCTAAAAAAAATTTAAAAAATACTTAAAATTTAAAAAATATTCACTAAATAAAAAAATAAAAAATTTAATTTAAAAAATTAAAACCAAACACTGTATTCATCCAAAAAAAAAAAAAAAAAGTAAAACAGCAGTATATGAAGTTAGTCCCTCCACTTACCCTTGTTTTGAAGTATATGCATTTTTTATTTTTTTTTTGTATTTTGTAGATAATATATTATATTTTATTAATTATATTATGACTTTATATAGAATAAAAAATGGGTCACCTAACTGCTCATCTCTCGCGTCGTAAGTGCAATGCCAACATCACCCTTGCCTCACAAAAATATTTGACACAAATAATGTTATGATAATCACAATTTTTTATTATATTTTAATATCATGTGATATATTACCACTATATTATTAACAATATGAGTTGTCAGACTTGTTAAATCAATTAAATGATTACAGTTATGATGATATATAAATAGGGAGCTGTTAAGATGTGCACATCAATAAGATGTGCACATGATATACACATTTATTTTAAACCATTAGATTTTTACAAATTAATCTCAGCCACTGAATAATTTGATTAAGAATATTGACAACCTCTTCAACCGGTTACCTTTTTTCAAATTTGTTCAGTTTTTTTTCCCAAAGCCCCTGTTTTTGAGACAGCACGGAGACACTCTCCTCTTCTTCGCCCTCGAAGACCATCCTCGAAGACCATCCCTGCAAGCAAGACCTACCCTCGACTTCGCCTGAAGGTATCTCTCTCTCTCTCTCTCTCTCTCTCTCTCTGCAACTTTTTTCTCTCCCCCTTTCTCCATATCCATTCTATGAAACCCTAGACCGCAATCCCTTTCTTTGAAACTGCCCCTTTCACGTTTGTGAACTCACTGGGTTGGTTGATAAAAATAGGAAAATACCTAGACCGCAATCCCTAGGTTGGTCTATGAAACCCTAGATCGCAATCCCTTTCTCACATTTTATATTTTCATGATTCATTATCAGTGTTCTGTTGCTCTTTCTCGTATTTCTATTTCTTAGAATACTATATTGCAGCTTCCATCTTTTTCATTTTCTCATGGGTAATGTGGAAGATTTTAACATCATATGAACCTTTATCTAACTATATTAATACAAATAGACAGTTTATCATACTTGAAGAGAAAACATACAGAGAATTTTTCTATTGTGGTGTGGGAATTGGGCACATGAGTTAAAAAAAACTAATTTTGTAATGATTTCATAACTTGGTTCTTATGGGTACTCAGGCTATTGTGGAGTGGTTTTTAACATTGTCTAATGTCTATCAAAAGTATCATAATACCAAATCTGTTCTGTTTATCACAACCAAACCACTTGTATAGATAAACTCATAAAGCTAATAATTTTTTTAACCGAACTATAAACTAACTAATCAAATGTAAAAAAAAAAAAAGAAAATATTGAGTTAACAATATTTTCTTTTAAATACTAAAAAATTAGACAAATTTTAACCCGCCAGAAGAAATTTAGAGTTGGAGACTTATTTTACTTGTTCTTTTATCTATTGGGTTGAAGAAGAAACTCCTGCAAGTGGTTATCTCCTTTATACCTCCATTTTTGTTCTTTTAGATTGACACACAATCCATGCATGGTTCCAATCACTTCAAACAAATGATCAACTTCTTTGAATTGGTTTTAAACTTCTTGTTCTATTTGTTCTTTAAACTTCTTTTCTCCATCTCCACTATATGACCTAGTATGAAGACAGTCATAGACATTTAATTTAGAGTTTTTTTTTTTAAACTTTCTTAACAATATTGATACCCTCATTTATTATTTATCCAAAAAAAATAATAAAATTTTGATACCCTTATTTAATATCAAAATTTTCCTCTAGAAACCAAGCGGTAGAGTTTCTTAGGGAGGTAGTTTCAACATTATCACAGGGTACAAATCGTAAGGCATCATCAAGTGTCGATGGGAGTTTTGAAATAATGTCACTTTTTTGGGTCTTTTGATTCAAAATGGATGAATATAAATTTGACAAATAATTATGTATAGATGTTGTGAGTAAATTTTTTATTTGTATATCATTACTCTTTAAATAAACATGAATCTAGCAACCTCATCAAAGTGTAAAAACATGTCAAAGTCAAACAGTAAAACAAATTTTCAAACATTTGAAAATTAAGGAATGCATATTTATCTTCATCTGGCAAAGTTTTAGACTCTGCCGTAATAACCTCAAGGATTTCAATAGCATTAATTAAGGCATGACCTTTTGTAGGGTGAAAGGTTATTGTCAAAGTTCTCCCATTAACAGCAACAGTCTTGTTCAGTACAAGAGCACTGTAAAGATCTCTGCTCATGTTCACAATGTCAATATCTTGAAAAGCAATATCACCATTTATTAGGATGTCAAATACCCTTTGACCTATACCAGTGACAGAAGTATCAATCTCTGCAAAATGAAACCAAATGGAGTAGTTCCTATTGGGATCCACATCCATTGTATACGCTAAATTTGCTTGTGTGTGGAATCCTATGAAAGAACTTGTAGATTTTGGTGCACTGTGTGCTTGTGTGTGGAATCCTATGAAAGAACTAGTACTTGAACCTCATATTTATATTACGGTCTCATTTGGCAACTTAGTGTTTTTCTCTATTTTAAACTATACAGAAACAAAGAAGGGTAGAAGTTAAAAAACAAAAAAATACATGTACATATATATTGATGCCTCGTATATTTCTATGCCCTAAATTTATATTCATATACATAAACAATAAAAATATTTTAAAAATTTGCCCACCATGTAGGCATCCTAATTTTTTTTAAAATCATTATGTCCTATGTCCACTGTCGTCTCTACTTCGTTGTAGAAGATACTGATCCTATATCATCTCTTCACTCATAAAACTAGTTTATATTACCAAGAACAAGGCTGTCCATGAAAATGAAAGATTTAGAAGAGCTTTCATGGAACTTTCAGGGTGAACACTATAGAGCAATCTCCCAAGTTAATGGAGACAACTTTATTTGTTTTTTTTTTATTCATAGCAATAGTGGTAGTGACAACACATACTCATCACTTCTGCTACTATGTCCTACATACTAAAAATTTCTTCAAATGTCACTGTTTTCATGATATATTATAATACTAGTGAAAGCAACTATCTTTAAATACTTTGGTAAAGATCCAATGAAGGTACCTGTATAAGATAGTGAGGGGTGGTGGGCTGGCTTTTTTGTCAATTGGCTTGAGTGCATTCAATATAAGAATTGTATGTTGCAATCCGGAGCACTAAAATAGACATTAGGTTAACAAATGTGTTACATGAACTCTTTTACTTCTTTCCATTTATACTTGTGTTCGCTAAATATGACAAGATTAAGGGTGCAAAAACTCAATTAAATTCACTAATTTTATATAATATTTGAAGAAGAAGACAATTACATTAGCAAGTAAATACATTTCTTCTCAAACGAATAGAGATATAAATTGATGTATATTCCTAAATAATTGACAATATTTTATCAAAAAATATTATGCAATATGCAATATATATGGGTGTTTAAGAGGTGTCCCACACTCTTATTGAACTTTTGAATCTAAAATCTAGATTTAGGAATATGTGGTTACCGAGTTATCAAAAAAATGATCCAATAGTCTATCCAATCAAATAATATATATATATATATATTTGTTTCTTTCTAGATCTTTTATTTTTTATCTTTTAAGTGGTTAATCGGTTGGTGTTGGTACATTTGTTTAACTGTTTATGTAATGGTTATTGATTCTTTGAACAAAAGTAGTACAGTTTCATCTCTATTATTGGTTATGCAGTTTGTTAATGTGAAAAGATGTGCAAAATAATATTTTTCATACATAGATCCTTCCTTTTCGCCCTATAATCATAAATCTCCTTAAGTATTGTCTTCTTTACTAACTCTGTTTCGATGTTCTATTGTTGTTTGTCACAGGTCCTCAATTTCTACATCTTAACGTAGAAGTGAAGCTATACCTCCCCCCTCCCTCCCTCCGTAGCAGTTGCATTGGCAGGTGTGCTTTTTAATTTATTTACTTTTAATTAATAGCAAGGCACTGCCAGGTGTGCTTTTTATTTATTTGTTTATTTTAATTGATAATAAGATACTTGCAAGTGTGCTTTATTTATTTATTTTCTTTCAATAAATAGCAGGGCACTAGCGGGTGTACTTATTTATTTCTTTGATATTAATTTAAAGTAGGGCACTGGCAGGTGTGCGTTTTTGTTAATTTGTTTTATTTTAATTGATAGTAGAGTACTTGCAAGTGTTTTTTTATTATTTCCGTTCAATTGATAACAAAGCACTGGTGGGTGTGATTATTTGTTCATTTTCTTTTAAGAATTGATAATTTATAGTAGAGCACTGGCGGGTGTGCTTTTTTCTATTTTCTTTTAACAATTGACAATTGAAAGCAGAGCACTGACAGGTGTGCTTTTTCTATTTTCTTTTAACAATTGATAATTGAAAGCAGAACACTGGCGGGTGTGCTTTTTTCTATTTTCTTTTAACAATTGACAATTGAAAGCAGAACACTGGTGGGTGTACTTATTTGTTCATTTTGTTTTAATAATTGATAATTGAAAGCAGAGCACTGGCGAGTGTGCTTTTTTCTATTTTCTTTTAACAATTGATAATTGAAAGCAGAGCACTGGCGGGTGTGCTTATTTGTTCATTTTGTTTTAATAATTGATAATTGAAAGCAGAGCACTGGCGGGTGTGCTTTTTTCTATTTTCTTTTATCAATTGATAATTGAAAGCAGCACTGGCAGGTGTGCTTATTTGTTCATTTTGTTTTAATAATTGATAATTGAAGGCAGAGCACTGGCGGGTGTGTTTTTGAATTTATTTCCTTTGAATTGATAGCAAAACATTAGCGGGTGTGCTTATTTATTTGTTTGCTTTTAATTTATAGCAGGGTACTGATGGATGTGCTTTTTTATTTGTTTGTTTCATTTTAATTGATAGTAGAGTACTTGAATGTGTGTTTTCTTATTATTTGCGTTTAATTGATAGTAAAGCACTGGTGGATGTGCTTATTTGTTCGTTTTCTTTTAAGAATTGATAATTGAAAGCAGAGCACTGGCGGGTGTGCTTTTTTATATTTTAATTTATAGTAGAGTACTTGCTGGTGTATTTTTGTATTTATTTGCTTTGAATTGATAGCAGGGCACTGGCAGGTATGCTTATTTATTTGTTTGATTTTAATTTATAGGAGGGCACTGGCGGGTGTGTTTTTTTGTTGATTTGTTTGATTTTAATTTATATAATGGCATTTACGAGTGTACTTTTTTATTATTTGCATTTAACTGATGCCAAATCTGCACATCTGTTGTCTACGTGCACATCTATTGTCTATGCAATTTGTTATGTAGATATGATGGATGAACCTGAAAGTAGTAGTCAGAAAGAGGTCAACAGTAAAATTGACAATCAAGTTGCTCCGAATGGCAAGGATGATGTTGTCAACGGGAAAGAAGAAGGGTTAGCTTCCCAAACCTATGATAGTTTACGAATGCTTACTGAGGTTGATGTTTTGCAAATGAAATTCAATTCAGAGGAGGATGCTTATTCTTTCTACAATGCATATGCTAAGGTCATCGGTTTTAGCATACGAAGAAGTAGGAAACGAATTGGTGGAGACAACAAATTTGTAGAGAGTAGGAAATGGGTTTGTTCAAGGGAAGGTGTAAGAGAGAAGAAATATTTACAACGTGTGGAACGGGTGAGAACTCCCATGGCAGAAACTAGACTTTTTTGTAGTGCCACATTTTGTGTGTGTTATGACAAGACAATTAAAAAATATGTTGTGACCCACTTTGTAGGGGAACACAACCATCCCTTGGCAGCACCACACTACGTCCCTTTTTTATGGTCACATAGGTTTGTAACAAATGCAGACAAAGCTCAAGCAAAGGCCATGCGCAATGTAGGTATGAGAACGAGTCAAATCATGGATTTTATGGTCCATCAATCAGGGGGTTACGAGAAGGTGGGCTTCATTCACAGAGATTTGCACAACCAGTTCCAAGCTGAGCGCAAAGTACAACTCGCAGAAGGGGATGCAGAGGGTGCCTTAGGATATTTATCAGCTAAACTAGATGTAGATCCATTATTTTTTTTCAAGTACAACGTCGATAAGGATAACCGGTTGGACAAGATTTTTTGGGCAAATGGTAGGTCTCGGATGGACTATGCTGCATTTGGTGATGTATTGGTATTTGATACAACTTATCGTACAAATCAGTATAAGAAGCCATTTGTGATTCTAGCTGACGTGAGTAACCATTTTATGACAATCATATTTGGATATGCTTTGTTGCCTGATGAGACAATGGAGACATACACGTGGGTGTTGGAAACGTTAATGGAGGCCATGGATGGACAAAGACCCATCTCTGTTGTAACAGATGGTGATAGGGCAATGCGTCAGGCAATCGAAAGAGTTATTCCAAATTGCAGACATCGTTTATGTTCTTGGCATCTGGAAGAAAAATGCCTCAACAAATGTCCACATACCAGAATTTACTAGTGATTTCGCACAGTTGATGTTAAAGAAATGTCAAATTGTTGAGTTTGACAATGCGTGGGCTCGTATGGTGAAACAATACAAGTTGGAGAACAATAACTAGGTGTTGGAGATTCACCGCAAGCGTGACAAGTGGGCTGAGGCGTATCTTCGTGGTCACATGTTTGCTGGGATGAGGAGCACTCAACGTGTCGAGGGTATAAATGCATATTTCAATATGTTCCTAGAACAAAAGGTAAAGTTGTACGAATTTGTAGCACAATATGATAGGGCTCTTGCTAGGATGCGTGTTAATGAGGCAGAAACAGAATCTAAAACAGAGAATAGTTTCCCGGTTTTGACTACGCCATTGAGAAGTTTGGAAAAACATGCAGCTGAGCTCTTTACTCGAAAGATTTTTTCATTGTTTCGACGTGAAATCAGCAAAGAGGGTAAATTGTTTGTGATGGAAAGAGTTGAGTTGGAGGATCGTCGCACCTATCATTTTGGTGAGTACAAGGCCCCAACAAGCACATGGACGGTTGAGTATTTTCCAGCAGATATCACAATAAAATGTTGTTGCTTGAAGTTTGAATCGGTTGGCATCCCTTGTTGCCATATGGTTGCTGTCATGAAATCTGAACAATTAATGTGTATTCCACCGAGTTGTGTCTTGAAGAGATGGACAAGATGTGCTAGGTCAGGATATCAATAACCAAGTCTTACCCAAATTTCTAGCACCCTAACACAGATAGCCCGGTTCGGTATACTAAGCTCATGTTTTAGTGAAATGTCATATTATGCCTCACACGCAGACAACGATTTTGAAGAGGCAAGGGAAATGGCTTTCCAGATGACATTGAAGATGAAAAAGCGCTGGGCATGGATCAACCCGAAGGCTTTGTGGAGCCTGGCCAAGAAAACAAAGTGTGTAAGCTAACTAAATCCCTTTATGGTTTAAAACAAGTTCCTAAACAGTGGCATGAGAAATTTGATTCCTGCATGCTTGAGAATGGCTATAAGACTAATGAATTTGATAAGTGCATATATTATAAAACTTGTGAGAATGCACATGTAATTATTAGCCTATATGTGGATGATCTACTTATCTTTGGCTCTAATTTGTATATTATAAATGAGACTAAAAATATGCTTAATAGCCACTTTGACATGAAAGATCTTGGTGAAGCCAATTTTATTTTGGGAATTAAAATTACCAAGACTAATGATGGCATTTTTCTTGATCAGTCGCATTATGTTGAGAAAATTTTAAAGAAATATAATTTTCTAGATTGCAAATATGTTGCTACTCCTTTTGATGCAGGCATACATTTATCTGTTGTAACAAATGAAAAAGAAGTGATTAATCAAAAGGAATATGCCAACATGATTGGTAGTTTGAGATATGCTACTGACTGTACTAGACCTGACATTGCATATATTGTTGGAGTACTTAGCAAGTTTACTAGCAAGCTAAGTCGAGATTATTGGCTAGCCATGGGAAGAATTATGAGATATTTATCTGGTACCAAAAATTATGGTTTGTTTTATAATAAGTATCATGCGGTACTTGAGGGATATAGTGATGCCGATTGGAACACTTTGTTAGGTGATTCTCTCTCTACCTTGGGTTTTATTTTTACCTTAGGTGGTGGTGCTATATGTTGGAAGTCTAAAAAACAGACTATAATTGCTGATTCTACAATGGAAGCTGAGCTTATAGTGTTAGTTTCAGCATGTGAGGAAGCGAATTGGTTGAGAGATTTGTTACATGAAATCCCTTTTTGGGAAAAACCAATTTCTCCTATATTAATTTGTTGTGATAGCACTGCTGCTATTGATAGAGTGAACAATCATTTTTATAATGGTAAATCCAGACCTATTCGAAGGAAACACAGTAATGTGAGATCCTATTTGAGTAATGACATCATAACTGTGAATTATGTAAGATCTTGTAATAATCTTGCGGATCCGTTAATCAAGGCCTTGGCGAGAGATAATGTCTGGAATACATCGAGGGGGATGGGTTTGAAGCCTATAAAATCATAAACCATGTTTGAGGATACCCAACCTAGGGACCAGAGATCCTGTAACTAGATTCAATGAGAAGAACGAATCATATGGTGGTTGTAAAAATGCACTCCTTAATATTTAGTTATCCATCTCTATGATGTAAGTGCATATATCCTGTAATGTTGGAGGGTTGAGTTTTTATACTCTTAATGAAATTCTGTAGCTCTTGTTGAGTGGGGTGTGTAAATTACAGGAACATCCTTGACAGATTTCACCTATGTGAGCATGAAAGTGGGGTCGCTTTCTATGAGAACAAGGCTTATTCTCAAATATGCTCATGAAAACTGGGATAAGCATAAGGCCGTAATGTGCTGGCTATTAAAAGCTCATGTCAACACTTGGATTATTATGTGTGAGCAGTAATACTTTATTTCCCCTAAGCAGTTATAGTTCAAGTTTGAGACCACTACTGACTCTGGAGTAGAGGTTGCTGTTTCACTAATGAAGGTTCAATACAGAGCACACATTCATGATGCATACTAGTCTATCTTTGGTTGGTAATCTATCTTTCCTTGTTGATATTAAAATGAGTGGAGGATTGTTGGACCATTTTAATATCTTTTATTTATTTATTTATTTATATTGTTCTTGAACCTTCTTTTATTTTATTTATGAATCTCATATTGTTCATGTATTAAGATTCATTGCTTTGGTGTCCTTTTATTTTATTCATGAATTAAGATTAATTAGAATTCATGAACTTGGTGATGAGTTAATGTTTGGTTCACTCTCCTTTTTCTCTAGGTTCTTGGTCATTTGTATATCTTAGTGGCTTATAAATAGTCAATCTCATCTACTATTTTCTACATCAACTCACCAACTATTTTTTCTATACTTGAGAGATTACTAGCAAAGAACGATGTTTTTCTTGGTGAAGCTTTGGGTTCACCATCTTGTGCAGAATTGGCCTGAACCATACGACAAGTGGTCGGGCTGTTGTATCCTGGAGGGGACAAGTCATAGTTTTGTGACTACTGCACCGCTATTTGGGTTCTTCCTACTGCAGTGGGCTTGATCTCCTTAAAGAAAACGAAATATCCGTGCCTCAACCTGATCTATTTGTATCTCATTTTCTTTGTATTATTTATCAATAAAATATATTTTTTCTAATATTTTCACCAATAAATATCATAATTAAAAAAAATAACATAAATAATAATGTATATGATATTGGGTATACCTTCTTATTGGAGTGTGGGACCCAATTGATTTATTAAAAGAGTTTTAATTTGGCTTGGTTTAGGTATAATATATTTTTATATATTATATTTGTGGAGACCCAATCTAATTTGGTAACAACTAGGGTTTTGAGGGAACAAGCCCAAAAGTTTAGATATATATATTATTTAATAATATATTTGAGGAAGATACACTGTTTTCTTCTTCCAAGATAGTGGCTGCAGATTAATTCCTCTTTGTGAGATAATGTGCTGCTACAAATTATATTGATTGAAAAATCAATTCGGTGGGTTACAAAAAGCTGAGCATCTTTGGTGGGCTAATTGTCATTATGGACAATCATACTACTAGTTTGATTTAGTGGGTGGATTTCGGCAATCTTTGGTGAAGTTGATTTGGTTATTATTTTAGGTCTTCTACAACTTTGGTTTTTGAAGATTTTTGTTCATCTATTTGGTGAGGTCTTTCCTCTTGTTTATTTGTGATTATTTGGAATTCACTTAAGGGTGGTTTTGTGAGACCATTCGTGTCTCGTTTGTAATCGTTTGGAAACGTTTTGGTTGATAGTGGAATTAGATTTCGATCCCGTGGACGTACCTCACATTGAGGGAACCACGTAAAATTCTTATGTTGCTTTTGATTGAATTTTTCCGCATTAGTTTTTATTCCCATTGATTAATTTACTTGTGGGGAATCATATATTTTTCCTAACAACTGGTATCAAAGTTTACGGTTTATTTGGGTTTATTTATTTGTGTAAATCAATGGAGGGGAATGTGGGTCGTATGTCTAGCTTCAATAGAAGCAATTGGGTAACTTGGAAAACTAAAATGGAAGACCTATTATTTTGTAAAGATTTGTATGGACCCATTGAGGGTGATAGTGGCAAACCCGAAGGTATGAAAGATAATGAATGGAAGAGGCTTAATCGAAAAGCCATTGGTGTTATTCGTCAATAGATTGATGATAGTGTGTTTCATCATGTTGCTACTGAAACTTCAGCACATGATTTATGGAAAAAATTAGAAGGCCTTTATGATAGGAAATCAACCACAAATAAAGTTTTTCTGTTTCGTAAGTTGGTTAATTTAAAATATAAAAAGGGCAGCCCTATTCTAGAACATCTGAATGAAATAAAGATTATTGTTAACCAACTTGTTTCTATAAAAATTATTTTTGATGATGAGTTGCACGCTTTGATGCTACTTAGTTCTTTACCCGAAAGTTGGGAGACTTTGGTTGTGATAGTTAGTAATTCGACGCCTGATGGAGTTGTCACAATGGGCCAAGTCACCAGTAGTTTGTTGAATGAAGAAACTAGAAGAAAATCAGCGGGTTCCTCTTATTCGGAAGCATTTGTTGTGAGAGGCCGAAGCAAAACAAGGGGGAGGAGTAAGACTCCTCATGGTCGTGATCAAAGCCGTGACAAATCAAAAGATGGTTCTTTTTCAAAGAAAGATATTGAGTGCTATTATTGCTATGAGAAAGGGCATATGAAGCGGGAATGCCGAAAGCTCAAGAATAAGGAGAAAAGGTGTGACAAAAGTGTGGATAAGAAACAAGAAGACACAACAGCAGTTACTACCGATGATCTCATGGTCGTTTGTGAAGATGATCGTATCAATTTTGTGGGCCAAGAGAGCAATTGGGTGATTGATTCTGGTGTTTCTTTTCATGTGACTTCTCAAGTTGATTTCTTCACTATCTACACCAAAGGAGATTATGGTTCTGTTCGAATGGGTAATGAAGGTTTGTCCAAGATTATTGGCATGGGTGATGTTTGCTTGGAAACAAATTTGGGCTGCAAGTTGTTGCTTAAAGATGTGAGGCATGTTCCCAACATTCACCTCAATTTAATCTTTACTAGGAAGCTAGATGATGAAGGCTTCAACAACAAATTTGGTGATGTAATATGGAAGCTCACAAAGGGTTCTTTGGTGGTGGCTAAGTGCAAGAAGACTGATACACTTTATTTGATGCAAGGAAAAATTTGTAAAGGTGTTGTCAATGCACTTCAAGATGATACTTCTACCGAATTGTGGCACAAGCGGCTTGGCCATATGAGTGAAAAGGGGATACAAGTATTGTTCAAAAAAGAGCTTCTACCCGGTTTGAAAGGTACACATCTTAAAACTTGTGTTTATTGTTTGGCGGGTAAACAACATAGAGTTTCTTTTCAAAAAAATGTTGCTTCTAGAAAAGAAAATGTTTTGGAGTTGATTCATTCGGATGTTTGTGGTCCTTTGAAAGTTAGAACACATAGTAGTGCACGTTATTTTGTTACTTTCATTGATGATTATTCAAGGAAAGTTTGGGCTTTTTTACTATAAACTAAAGATCAAGTTCTAGAAATATTTAACCATTTTCAGGCAATGGTTGAAAGAGAAACAGGGGCAGAAATTGAAGTGCATCCGATCAGACAATGGTGGTAAATACATTGGGCCATTTGTGGAGTATTGTCGCAGCCAAGGTATTCGGCACCAAAAGACAGTTAAGAAGACTCCTCAACAAAATGGCGTTGCCGAGATGATGAACCACACCATTGTGGAAAGAACAAGGTGTTTGCTTTCATAAGCTAAATTGCCATGATCCTTTTGGGGTGAGGCATTGGTTAACGTGATCAATTTGTCTCCTTCCTATCCTTTGAATGGTGATGTTCCTGAAAGAGTTTGGACCGGTAAAGATGTGTCTTATGAGCACTTGAGAGTGTTTGGTTGCCGAGCTTTTGTTCATATTCCAAAAGATGAGAGGTCCAAGCTTGATAGCAAGTCAAGACAATGTATTTTTCTTGGCTATGAGTGTGATTAATTCGGGTATAGATTGTGGGATCCGGTCGACAAGAAAATCATTCGAAGCCGTGATGTTGTGTTTCTTGAAGACCAAACAATTGAAGACTTTGGCAAAGGTGATCAACCGGAGCCAAAAACTAGTGATCTCATTGACATGGATCCATCTCCTTCATCTTCGGTGGATGATGAAAATGGGGGAGATGTGCAGCCACCTATTGAAGATGTGGAGGATGATGCTAATCCTAATGAAGTTGAGCCAGAAATTGAGGAAGAACATCCAACTCAAGAACCGCCACCACAACTTGAGTTAAGAAAATCTACAAGGGACCGACAACCTTCAAGAAAGTATCCTCCCAATGAATTTGTGTTGATTTTCGATCAAGGGGAGTCTGAGAGCTACCAAGAAGCAATTGAGCATGCAAAGAAAGGTGATTAGAAAAAGGCCATGGACGAGGAGATGAATTCCTTGCTTTAAAACCAGACTTATGATTTAGTGAAGTTGCCTAAAGTGAGGAAAATTCTGAAAAATAAGTGAGTTTTCAAATTGAAGAATGATGGCAAGAATCTGAGGTACAAGACACGTCTTGTTGTGAAAGGCTTTGGGCAAAAGAAAGATATTGACTTTGACGAGATTTTCTCACCGGTTGTAAAGATGTCTTCTATTCGGGTTGTACTTGGCATGACTGTAAGTATGAACCTTGAAGTTGAGCAACTTGATGTGAAGACCGCATTTCTTCATGGTGATCTTGAAGAAGAAATTTACATGGAGCAACCGGAAGGTTTTGTGGAAAAAGGAAAAGAGAAATTTGTTTGCAAATTGAAGAAAAGTTTGTATGGTCTCAAGCAAGCCCCGCGGCAATGGTACAAAAAATTTGACTCTTTCATGATGAATAATGGTTTTTCTAAAACCACTTCGGACCATTGTGTGTTTGTGAAAAATTTCCCGGATGGCAAATTTATTATTCTTTTGCTTTATGTTAATGACATGTTAATTGTGCGTCAAGATTCTACCATGATAAACAGGTTGAAATTGGAGTTGAGTAAGTCTTTTGCTATGAAAGATTTGGGACTGGCAAAGCAAATACTTGGTATGAAAATTGTTCGTGATCGCAAAGAGGGACTGATTTGGTTGTCTCAAGAAAGCTACATGAAGAAAGTTCTTGAGAGGTTCAACATGAATAAAGCAAAGCCGGTTGGTTGTCCACTTGCGGGTCACTTCAAGCTTAGTTCGAATCAATGTCCTACAAGTGAGAAAGACAAGGAAGAGATGTTGAAAGTTCCTTATGCTTCAGCAGTTGGTTCTTTGATGTACGCCATGGTTTGTACAAGACCAGATATTGCTCACGCCGTTGGTGTGGTGAGTCGTTTTCTCTCTAATCTAGGTAAAGAACATTGGGTAGCGGTAAAATGGATTCTAAGATATCTTCGAGGGACTCCGAAGGTGTGTTTGTGTTTTGGAGATGGTAAGCCGATGCTTGATGGGTTTACAGATCTGACATGGCCGGTGATGTTGATTCTAGGAAATCTACTTCAGGTATTTGATGACTTTTACAAGGGGAGCTGTGGCATGGCAATCTAAATTACAAAAATATGTTACTCTCTCAACTACCGAAGCTGAATTTATTGCCATTACGGAAGCTTGCAAGAAGAGTTATGATTGAAGAAATTTTTGCAAGAGTTGGGTTTGAAGCAAGAAAAGTATGTGCTTCATTGTGATAGTCAAAGTGATATTCACTTGAGCAAAAATTCTACTTTTCATTCAAGATCGAAACACATTGATGTGAGATACCACTGGATTCGTAATGTGCTAGATTCGAAATTATTGCAACTCAAAAAGGTTCACACAGATGATAATATTTCGGATATGTTGACAAAGACTTTGTCGAGGGACAAACATTTGAAGTGTCGAATTTTGGCGGGTATGGTTGATCTCTCCACCTAAGTCGGTAGGGGGAGAATTATTGGGTATACCTTCTTATTGGAGTGTGGAACCCAATTGATTTATTAAAAGAGTTTTAATTTGGCTTGGTTTAGGTATAATATATTTTTATATATTATATTTGTGGAGACTCAATCTAATTTGTTAACAACTAAGGTTTTGAGGGAACAAGCCCAAAAGTTTAGATATATATATTAGTCAATAATATATTTGAGGAAGATACACTGTTTTCTTCTTCTGAGAGAGTGGCTGCCGATTAATTCCTCTTTGTGAGATAATGTGCTGCTACAAATTATATTGATTGAAAAATCAATTCAGTGGGTTACAAAAAGCTGAGCATCTTTGGTGGGCTAATTGTCATTATGGATAATCATACTACTAGTTTGATTTAGTGGGTGGATTTCGGCAATCTTTGGTGAAGTTGATTGGTTATTATTTTGGTCTTTTACAACTTTGATTTTTGAAGATTTTTGTTTATCTATTTGGTGAAATCTTTCCTCTTATTTATTTGTGATTATTTGGAATTCACGTAAGAGTGGTTTTGTGAGACCATTCGTATCTCGTTTGTAATCGTTTGGAAACGTTTTGGTTGATAGTGGAATCAGATTTCGATCCCGTGGACGTACCTCACATTGAGGGAACCACGTAAAATTCTTGTATTGCTTTTGATTTAATTTTTTCGCATTAATTTTTAATCCCATTAATTGATTTACTTGTGGAGAATCATATATTTTCCCTAACATATGATACATCGTTTTAAAGGCATGTATGCTAAAATTTCCTTTTATGCTGACCATTTTTGGTCTCATAGTTTGAAAAAGCTATGAGTTTTCTCCGGAGAACAATAGTCATCTCACGCTAAGTTATTTTCTAGAAACAAACACAAAAATGTTAGTCTTATTATTTTAACCAACAAAATTTAATTAAGCACTACATAGAAACTATTAGGTATAATTTTTATTTATAACTTATAAAATATAAATAATTTAAATAAATTGAAAAAAATAACTATCTAAAAACTGGAAAATAATTTTTTTTTTTTAAATTATAATAAATTACGCTAAACAAACTCGGACCAGTAAATAATTTTCTCCTTTGAGTCCCATAAAATCCAAGATTTAGGATTGGTATAGTTAGGGGGTATGCATGTTGTTGGAGATAAAGTCACCTAATGCATTTAAGTGTATGGTGACGGATGCACTCACGATTTGAGTGTTGGCAGACTTTTGTTAAATTTCGATCAAATTTGTGCATTCATTTTGTTTGGTTTTTTAGCTCAAAAATTATTTTTGAGTTATTTTTCTTATCTCTTATTTTTTATTTTTAATGAACATTTCATATTTCATTATTTTTTTTTAAAGATATACTTAAAAAGTAAAATATTTGTGAAAGTTTTGATTTTTTATTTAAATTTTTAATAAATTTTTTCATATTTTTATTTTTTTAAATACACTTAAAAAATAAAATATTCCTACTCGAACAAAAATCAATTTGAACATCAACTCTAATTTCGCACCTGCTTTCATCACAAAGAAAGAAAAAGAAAAAGGAAAAATGCCTCAAACATTTGCTAATTGTCAGCATGTCAACAACAACGACTACTAGTAATAAGCAAGTAATGATATTTACCCTTTATTTTTTTAAGTCTCTTATGCTCATCTTAAGAGAGGGTTTTTTTTTTTTTTTTTTTTTATAAATAAATATATATATATATATATATATGAAAAAGCTTAAGGCTACATTAAAATTATTTTTGAGTGGTACGAGAGTATGATTTTGAATCTTCATAATTTTAATGTTTGGAAGGATTTAGGAGAATCTCATATTTCTAGAGAAATTTTAACCATTTAAGAATAAAAATAATAATTGAGCTCATAATATTTAAAATTTTATTATTTTCGCATTGAGGATTCCTAAAATTAATACAAAAATTTTATTATGAGATTATTCCCCAATTGGATTCTTGACATTCAAACATAACTTAAAACAATATAAATAAGAAATTGAAATGTTCTAGTTTATATCTTGTCCAATTAGTTTAATAAGTTTCGCAATTCATATTTATTAATGATACAATAGTGACATTTTATAATAATCAAAATATTAAAAAAATAATTATAACAATATTATTACAGGAACCGCGCTACAGACCCCCAGTGGGGGTCGTGCCCCCACTGACGTGGCGCGCCCCCACTGGCTGGAACTTCAAAAAAAAAAAAAAAAAAAAAAAAATATTTTTTGGCCCAATCACGGGCTGCCACCTCACTGGGGGTCGACGCCCAGTGGGGTCCGAAGCAATTTCCTTATTACAGTGCAGAATATTTTTTGTGGGGTAGGGTAATGTTGGCTTCACATTTATGAAGCAAGAGAATAAGCAGTTAGGTGACCCATATTTTTTATTCTATATTATAAAGTCATACTATAATTAATATAGCAAAATGCATTTACTTCAAAAGGGTTGGTAAAGCTGTCTAGAAATTGTTGTACTTAAAAATTTTAAAAAAAAACTGTCTAGATTTTAATATCGGCAATCCACATGGCTAAAGCACACATTTTTTGAATTAATTATTTAGCAGCTACTTTTTATTAATCAAATCCACTCCCTACACCTGTATTTCGAAAAGGATTTTAGGATTTAGTTTTTAATAATACTATATGTATCAATTAGCATATTAAATAGTATATCAATTGATGATGTGACATAATTTTTAAAAAATTTGGTATTTGTAATGTGATTAATGAGTGAGGTCAATAATAATATCATAACTAGTGTTGATACACTAGTTCGTACACTAATTAATGCATGTAGCACCACCATTATTTTTTGGTGATTTTTTACACTTCAGGTTTTACTTGAGTTGATGAAGTAGAAAAATATAAAAAAAATTAAAGAAAAAATTGGAAAAAAAATTTCACTAAATTAAAAAAATTTAAATACCCAAAAAGAGTTGACTTTTTATTTTGGTTTTTTTCTTAAAAAAAAATTTGCTATATAGATTTTCCTACACTAGATGAATCAAAAAAACAAAAATTTTGATATAATTTTTTTTAAAAAAATAAATTTTTTAACTGTACGACAAATCACCATAGAATTTTTGTTTCCCTAATTTTTTTTTTATCATTATGGCCTAATTTTTAATTATTAGATATTATTTCTGTTTTTATATTTATATCTAATAATTAAAAATTAACTCATACTGATAAATAATAAATAAAAAATATTATATCTCTCTAATTTGAGAGTTCTAAATAGAGCTATAATGACTTGACAATAAAAAATAAAAAACAAACACAAACATCACATCATTGTGGAGCCCACACTATTAGAGCTCTCTAGAATTCTTTTTTTAGAACCTTCAATCTTTTTTCATATAAAAAAAAGACACAATTGCACCAAAAAAAAATATAGTATTAACACAAAATAATAACAATGTCATGCAAGTAAAAATAATTTATGCATTAAATTATACAATTAAATCCTGTACTTCCATCTATTTACAGTTATTTTGAGATTATACCATTATTGTTTGCAATTATTCATATAAAAATTTAAATATATAACTTTTAAAATATAATTCAATAACTAAAATAAAAATAAAAATAAAAAATTTAATGAAGGAAAATCTCGTGCGGTCATCACGACGCATTGAGTACGCAGACGTGCCAAAAAATCAAAGCAAAAAACTTTTTTTTTTAAAATCACTTTACTTGATTTTGGTTTTTAGAATTCACTTTTTAGAAAATTTTATTTTTTTGTTTTTTGTATCTTTTTTTATTTTCACTGAATTTTTTTAATATTTTAAGCATTTTTTTAAAAAATTTTTTTAGACACTTCTAAAATAAATATACTTAAAAATTATAATTTTTGTAAAAAAAAATTCAATAAATTCACTAAATATCAATATATATATAAATTCAGTATGTTTTTTTTTGTATTTTTGTATATTTATTAATTTTTTCAAATACTTTTTTGCAAATATTTTACTTGTTAAATACATATAAGTAAGGTGAAAATAAAAAAAATTAATTTAAAAAAATTAAATTCAAAAAATTAAAATAAAAAACACTGAATGTTTTTTTAAAAGGTTAAAAAATGACTTTTCAAAAACGAGTTGAGACTTACAACCATCCCTATTTTTCAATATGGCCTCGTCATTGCTAGGGGTGAGCAGCGGATATATCGATCCGCCAAAACCGACCGAACCGAACCGATCCGTCGCATTTTGGACAGATGCGTGATGACGAGCGGACGGTTACAGATTGATTTTTTTTAATCCGCCAATTTAGCAGACGGATGGCGGATTTGAGGTTCCTTCGGCCGCAACCGAACCGCCAAACCGCGAGCACCCTTAGTAATTTATAAGATTTTGTATTTTCAATTTGTTTAAATGTTTTGTTTGTATTTTCAATTGAAAAAGAGTTCAAATATTTTGTTGAAAAAAAGTTTTTAACTTGAATATATTTTTTGAATTGAAAAAAATAAAAGTATTATTTATCTATATTTTTTGGTTTTTAAATCTAAGTAATAAATAAAAAATATGATATATACTAGTTGGTTTTTGTTTTCAAAAACATATATAAATGTAACAATACAGAGACATACAATATTTACTATTGCTCTGTTCATGGTTTTGGTGGTTTGAATTGTTTTTATATTTTAAGAACCACAGATTGTAATACTTTATGTGGATGAGGCATACTGTGATTGTAATATGTGGATGAGGCATGCAGTGATTGTGATATTCTAAAGTTTCAAACTTTTTTTCTTTGGATGAGGCATGTAGTAATTGTTATACTTTTTTAAGTCATTGACTATAGTACTTTCATTTTTCTTTTTCTTTTTTGGAAGAAATGCACAAGTTGAATTATGTTGAAAATTTATAAAATTTCAAACCGCCAAACCGATTCGCATCCAACTGCCAAACCGCCAATCCGCTCAATCCACATCCACCGGATTAGCGGACGGATGTGGATTGATTTTCTCCAATCCGCCAATCTGGCAGACGGATGGCGGATTGGAGGTTCCGTGGCCGCAATCGACCCCCGCCCACCCCTAGTCATTGCATTAGTAAGGGTGGGAATTCACCTGCTGATCCGTCCAATCTAATTCTATTTTTTTAAGGCTTTTGTTTGGGATACACTATATAGGTATATTTTTTATTTTTTTATCTTTTTTAGGTCATATTATCTTTTATTTTTTTACACATTTTCATATAAAAGTTAAAGGAAAATGATTTGGAGCCCTAAAAAAACCCGCCCTAATCCCCCTAATCCCCAAAACGACGTCGTTTTGGGGATTTTTTTTTTTTTTTTTTGCCTTGGCTTGAAAATTCGGGGGATTAGGGCTCCCCAAATTAGGGGGATGTAGCACTTCCCAAAGTTAAAATATTCACTTATTTATATTATCCCAAACATAATTTTGGTCCATTGAATTGGATTGATATTTTTAGTCCAATTAATAAATGGGTTGGGTTTAGAAATTGCACTTCTGGCCAGCCAGTTACATATTTAATTTTATAAATAAATTAATTAATATAATATATTAAATATATATACCCTTATAATTGTATAAAATTTTAATTTATTTTTTATTTGATGTTAATTTATTTGTTGATAATGTAGAAAACTTAATATTATAAAAACAATGGTTAATGGTGATTCTAGCTATTTAGAAGAAGATAATAAAAGAGGGGAAGAAGTTTAAAATTTTAAATTACGTAAAGGTCTTAATAGATGGACTTATTATCCAATAGAATGACATTTCATCAAACAGTTTTAAAAAAATATCACTAATTGTTAATTTTCAATGACAGTTTGAAAGTTGTCACAAAAAATGTCACTAATTATAAGTGTTAGCGACAATTTAAAAAAAAAGTCACTAATTTTTAACTTTCAGCGACAGTTTAAAAAATTCGTTGCAGAAAAACATTACTAATTATAAGCTTTAGAGACAATTTATAAAAACTGAGACAAAAAAATGTCACTAATTAACAATTTTTAGCAACATTTGTAAAAAATCGTTATAAAAAATTATTTTTAATGACAATTTTACTAGGGTTTATTTTCGATAGGATTTGATAAGAATTAAGTCAAACTATTATGATCTATGGATAGTTTACCATTTAAATTATAAATTTTTTGAGCTTATAAAATTGTTGGTGTGTTCGTTTAAAAAAATTTATAGTGTTTTAATTAATATGATATTGAATATTTCGATAAACTTTTGTTTATTTATGAAAAATAATAGATACTATAATTTTACTTTTTTTAATAGCTCATGTATATGTCCTGATAGACGGATTTGAAAATTATAATTTATATTAAGGCCAAGTTTGGTAAGTTGAAAAAAAGTCAAAAAGTCAAAAAATTACTCAAAAAATTAAAAAGTTATCACTATTCACCAAAAGTCAAAAAGTACAGCTGCACAACTCTCAATCCTAATTTTCCCCTACACACTAATTTATACAATTTTTTAATACACATTTTTCCATAAAAAGTTAAAAAGTTAATCCAAATAATCATATTTTTTTCTCAACTTTTTAGTCTAAAAAGTCAAAAAATACACTTATTTAAGACGTTCCAAACAATTCCTAAGTAGGTGTTTGGGTATATCTAAAAAAGATAAAAAGTTAAAAAATTATTAAAAAAAAAAAAAATTATTACTATTCACCATAAAAGTACAAAAAAAAAAAAAAAGAGTACCCAAGTAGTACCCATGCCAAGTACAACAATCAACTTGTACTATACACAAGCCAAGTACCTTGGCTGTGTAATGCACTATGCATGAGGCTTTCCTCTAGTGGAAGGTATTGTTGGGTTTGTGGAGACTCACCACGAGTCCCATTTAGATAATCAAAATCGTCAATGTGTAGAATTTGTCGAGTAATATATGTCTTTAAAAAATTACATTGATCGGATATCGATAACTATGTGATCAAATCAGATTTTTTTCAGCCGTTTATTTTTCACCGTCCATTTTTTTATGCAAAATTGATTTGATCATATAACTATGAATATTTGATCAACGTGATTTTTTATAGATATATAATACTTGACAAGTTCTACACATTAATCGGTTTAAATTATAAAAACGGAACCCATGATAAGCCCTTCCAATCCGATGAAGACTAGAGGAAAGCCTCATTCTATATAAAGCAGGTCTGCCCCCATCACACAATTCAAAGCCATCCGTACTGTTCCTTCAATGGTCACTGTTACTACGCATAGGCATAGGAATAATATGGTAATTTTAATATTTTATTCAATATTTTAATACATATTTTTTTTATAAAAAGTTAAAAAATTATCTCAAGCAATTATCTTTTTTTTCTTCTAATTTTTTATCAAAAAAATCAAAAAATATACTTAAATAGTTCATCCTAAACAATTCTTAAAACTGTGTTTGGAATAATTATATAAATTAATATTTGAACCGAACAAGATTAAACAAATACAAAATCTCTTATTAAATAATATCGACCGACTCTAACCCGACTTAACCTATGAATGACCACCTCCACATCATAGTTAGATTGATGCCTCGTTTTCTTCGTCTTCTTGTTTTTTCTGTTTAAATTATTTATTTAAAAAATAAATTAATTCAACCATTATAAATATATAATCTCATCATATTTGTTTTATAGTGTATCTTTTCAAAATTATAATTACTGTTCATTTCTTACCTAACAAATATTGTATATGGTTTAAATATAAAAACAAAGCAAATTAGTAAGGAAAATGACTCTCTAACAAATTGTGAATTAGACTGAATGGTCTGATCCAGTCGAGTGGATTTGTCTTCGCTTCATGATTTACTTCTTTTTGTTGTTTAGGTCCTGACATATATATCTATAAAAAGAAAAAAAAAATTAATTAGATAATCATAACTACATAAATTTGTTATGTTTTTTTTTTTTTTTTTTTTTAAAAAAAAAGGTATATTTTTAAAATTTTATTTATCAATATTTTTTTATAAAAATAAAAATTATAAAATCATGTAATTATATTTATTAGATCAATAAGAATTTTTTTTTTAGACCATCTATACACCAAGACCTAAAAATAAAAAAACTAGTATGTTTGGGATGACTTTTTGGCTTTTTACGAAAAGATGTGCAAAAAGTAGAGAGAAAAGAGAATCTTTGACTTTTTAGTATGGGTTGTTGGCTTTTTGGCTAATTTAGGCCTCGTTTGGGAACATGCTAATTTAGTAACTTTTTGACTATTTGGCTAAAAAGGTAGGTAAAAAAAACTTGTATGTTTGGGATGACTTTTTGGCTAATTACGAAAAGATGTGCAAAAAGTAGAAAGAAAAGAGAATTTTTAAATTTTTGGTATGAGTGGTTGGTTTTTTGACTAATTGGCTAAAAAAGTAAGTCCCCAAACGGGACCTTAGTAATTTTTTGACTTTTAGCTAAAAAGTTTGGTTGCCAAACGAGGAAGTAAGTCGTTAAGAATGAGCTCAATGACCAGGTTGAATTGTCCAATCTATTTATGTAAATTGCAGATAATTCAGCCCTCATTTGAAAATTAACTTTTGATTTTTTTTTGTTTATATTTTACTTTTATATGAAGTGAGAAAAATTAATGTGTTTGTCATCATTTTTTTAGTTATATCAAAAATTGTGAGATATTTGACTTTTTTTAAATAATTTTTTGACTTTTAAAGTTTTTTAAATAAATTTCTTTCTTAAAGTTTTTTTTTTTTAACGGGTCTTATTGGGCAAAATAACCGTCGCCTTGTGCCCAACAGATTAGGATTGGTTTGGAATGTTCTAAAAAAGTATACTTTTTGACTTATTAGCTTATATGAATTAGGTTTGAATTAAGTTTGATGTGATGTGTAGATGCTAAACTTGACCTTAATATTTGAACCGAACAAGATTAAACAAATACAAAATCTCTTATTAAATAACATCGACCGACTCTAACCCGACTTAACCTATGAATGACCACCCCCACCTCATAGTTAGATTGATGCCTCGTTTTCTTCATTTTCTTGTTTTTTCTGTTTAAATTATTTATTTAAAAAATAAATTAATTCAACCATTATAAATATATAATCTCATCATATTTGTTTTATAGTATATCTTTTCAAAATTATAATTACTGTTCATTTCTTACCTAACAAATATTGTATATGGTTTAAATATAAAAACAAAGCAAATTAGTAAGGAAAATGACTCTCTAGCGAATTGTGAATTAGACTGAATGGTCTGATCCAGTCGAGTGGATTTGTCTTCGCTTCATGATTTACTTCTTTTTGTTGTTTAGGTCCTGACATATATATCTATAAAAAGAAAAAAAAAATTAATTAGATAATCGTAACTACATAAATTTGTTATGTTTTTTCTTTTTTATATAAAAAATGGTATATTTTTAAAATTTTATTTATCAATATTTTTTTATAAAAATAGAAATTATAAAATCATGTAATTATATTTATTAGATCAATAAGAATTTGTTTTTTAGACCATCTATACACCAAGACCTAAAAATAAACTAAGAAAGTCGTTAAGAATGAGCTCAATGACCAGGTTGAATTGTCCAATCTATTTATGTGAATTGCAGATAATTCAGACCTCATTTGAAAATTAACTTTTAATTTTTTTTTGTTTATATTTTACTTTTATATGAAGTGAGAAAAATTAATATGTTTGTCATCATTTTTTTAGTTATATCGAAAATTGTGAGATATTTGACTTTTTTTTAAATAATTTTTTGACTTTTAAAGTTTTTTAATAAATATCTTTCTTAAAGTTTTTTTTTTTTTTTAAACGGGTCTCATTGGGCAAAATAACCGTCACCTTGTGCCCAACAGAGGGGTGTTTGATAGAAATTATTTTAAATTAAAAGTTGATAATAAAAAATAGAAGTTAAAATATCTCTCACGTAATTTTTGAACGATCAATTTTTTTTCAGTTTATTTAAGTTACTTCTTCCTAAAAAACTAAAAACTATACGAAACAATTTAACATAAACTTCTATATTAAAATAAGTTATAAATTATTTCCATAACCCACGCCAAACACTCCACTATCACGGTGGACTTGTTATGAACAGTGGCATATTAATATTAATTAAAATAGTCAATTTAATGTGCATTGTAACATTAAACAATATGCTGACTATTTTACAAGTCTCATAATAATTTGAAATGTAATTTGAAAGAGGCTATTTATTGAATTTCCTTGAGAAGAACCCCCAATTTATAATTTACTTTTCAACATGCTTGGACTCCCTTAAAATCCAATATTAGGTTTGGTTTAAATTGATTAATGTAAGGTGGTCATAGATTAGATGCACACAAGATTTGAAAATATTGTTGAAACATATTTAAATTTGACTATTTAAACATGTTTAAATTGACTATTTATTAAAATTATCAAAGCTTTACAATACTACAATTTAAACATGTTTAAATTGACTATCATTAAAATTCTCGAAGCTTTACAATACTACAATTTCAATATGGACCTGTCATTCATCCTTCGGGAGCTTCTATTTGTCCATTATAATTTTATTTTTATTTTTTTTTTGTTTAAACTTTATTCCTTGATGTTTGGTTATTTTTCATTTGGGGTCCTAGTATGTTTTTTTCTTTACTTTGACCCTTCATGTTTTGTGTTTTTTTTCTAATTTACTTTCAAAACTAACTTATGTCTAAAATTAGGTAGAAAATAAAACATTTACAGTCACGTAACATAAAAATATTTTATTATATATAACTTATACATTTGACACAAACTCAAATCTTAATATAATAATATATTTCTTATATCATGTGGCAGTTACTATGATATTTTCTATTTAATTTTGAACAAAAATTAGTTTTATGAGTAATTGAGAAAGACTTGAAACATAAAGAATCAAAGTGAAAAAATAAAATAAAAACATAACTCAAGGTGTGAAATAGGAAATGACCAAACATAAAGGGAGCACAGTGTAATCTATCCAAAAGTTTTATTTTATTTTATTTTTCCATTAGGATCTATGTTACATAGACTCCAGTAGTGCGGATGCATATTTGGAGGCTGAATCCATCAAAGCTGAAATTTTAGAATACGCCGACTTGGCAAAAAGAATCATATTTTATATTTTTAATCTATTATATAAGATAAAATAACAATATATATATACGAATATAGTGTCAAAAAGATATTTATTCATTTTATAACAATATATATACATATAATAATAGTGTTAGATACCAATATAAGAAGTGTCTCATAGAAAGCATGAACATATATTCCATACCATTATCTAAGTGTAGAGTGTCTGACATGAATATTTGATTTATTTTAAATAATTCATATAACATGATTTTGGGCATCAATTGTTAAACAAAATTTAATTGTTCGAATATCAATTATGAAACAACAACCCAATTTAATTCTTGATATTGTTATAATTAATTTTTATACTATAGTTAATATTTAAATGAAAAAATAGTGTGAAGTTAATAAAAGGACAGCTAGAAGTTTTATGAGAGCCTTCCTTGCCCCCAAACAAGGTGAGGACAATTGTTTCGTCCCTGCGCTTTCATCACCAAACCGCCAGGAAAATAATAATAATAATAATAAGTGAACTAAAATTGTCAACATGTCAACACGATGTCTCACCTTATGGGAGGTTAAAAGTCTAAAAAAGAGTACGGAAAACTTTTAAATGAAGTTTGAATATGATTATTCTATAAATAATAAACTTGAATTGTATTCACAGCTCATAATATGAAAGGAATCCAATTATTTGTATTCCACTCATTAAAAATTATTATATATAAATATGATGAATTTGAATATATTTTAAAGTTGGTCAATTTTTTTAAGAAGATTCAAAGTCAGCTCAATTATCGTATTGCATCATAATAATAATAATCAATTTAATTAAAACTTATTTGAGATCAATTTAAAATATAAACAATTAATTATTTAAAACATTTAATTTTAAAGCTATTTAAATTTTTTAAATAAAACTTGAGCAACTCAATTTATTTACAACTCTGGTACATTTACTGAAAGATCTTTGATATTTTTTCTTGTAACTTAGCCCTTCATCATTACCATGTTAGGACCCATCTCCCTATTATACTTTTTAGAAAAGGGTAGTTTGGGCTCACCCAATGAACCCATGCCAACTTACTTGATGTATTCGGCTTAGACGTATGGCTTATGTGCTCTTAACTCCACACGCTCTTCAACCCATCTACATTTATTCAGTAATGACTTATTTGAATCCAATGGATTTTCGTTAAATTTGACGCAATCAAAAATGAGCTTAAATATGCCTTATTTGCCAGTTATAAATTAAATTTACTTGACTGCCACACATATAATTGGATATAATCCTCTCATATATGACAAAATTTACACATTTACAAAATTCACACGGAAAGTTGAGCCTCGTTCTGGAGACATGTTGGGTACATTTAAACTTTTTCTTGTAATTATTTGCTTGTAATCAGTAGGAAAATATTGACAAAACATTCTCAATGATCCCTTTTTTTTTAAGGATATTTTAATTTCAATTTTTTGGGAGTAAGTAAGTATTTTATTTGGATTAAATGGGTCGGCAAACTTACCTACCCTCTTTTGAATAAAGTATACATGAACTTAGTCCCATTGGAGGACGTTGAATTTGAAAGCAATATTGATGGAACTTTTTGGAGATTTGGTTGACATATCGTGATTGATGATATTATTGCACAAGCATTTCGTAAGTAGCTTCGAATTTGATTAATCTATCTTTTTAATTCATATCCAGTAAAAATTTAAAATAATTATACATTCTTAATTTCATCTACTTTCATGCGAGATATATAATATTTTTATATTTCATATAATATTTCTTATTATGGGTTGTTTTGGAAATTTGGTAAAAAGCTGACTTTTGGCTTTTTACCAAGCTTTTTGACTTTTTTGGAAGTGATTTGAGAAGTTGGTAAAAAGTTGACTTTTTGCTTTTTAGTTTAATATTTATTTATGGTGTCAAATCAAATTAAAATGACCAAAATATCCTTACCCAACATAAGAGAGTTATTTTTTTATTTATTTTTCATAGGCCCTAATTTGTAATTTTAGGGCTGCGTTTTTGGCACTTGCCAAATGGCTTTTCTGGCGTTTTTGGCAGCCACGTTTTTAGACATTTTGTCCAAAAACGTGACTTTTTACCATGTTCCCAAAATGACACGGAGTTTTTTGAAAAAATGATTAGAAGTTAATTTTTAACTTTTAACTTGGGTTCCCAAATCACCACTACGTGTACACATTAACAATATTTTTTAATTATTTACTTTTTGTATAATCATCGATGATATTGCAAATGTAATGGCGAAAATGTAAATTTAATTCATGGTTTAGACAAAACACTAAGACCTTATTTGATTAATAGAATTAATAATCAGATATTAACAATTAAAACAAAAATTAGTGTAGGATAATTGGATTAGTGGGATAGAATATTTCTTCTTATCCATGTTTATTTTATAATAGATATAAAAATATATAATATTATGAGTTTATTTTGCATTATTAATTGTAGAATTAAAAAATTTACCTATTTTTTGTTGAATTTAATTTGAATAACAAAAAATATAATCAAACGGTGAATCATATAAACTAATAATTTCAAAATTATATTATAATTCATGGGTTGGGCTTTCCTCCCATCCGTAATCGGATTGGAGGGTATTGTTGACCCGTGGGGCCTTACCATGTATCCAGTTTCGATAATCCAAACCGTTCAATGTATAGAACTCGTCGCGTATTATACGTCTGTAAAAAATCACGTTGATCGGATATCGATAACTATCTCATCAGATCAGATTTCTGTCAACCGTTTATTTTTTCAACGTCAATTTTTTTTTTAATACAAAACTGATTTGATCACATAACTATTGATAGCCGATCAAGATGATGTTTTGCAGGTATATAATACTCGACGAGTTCTACATATTGACTGGTTCAGATTATCAAAATGGGATCCATGATGGACCCCCTACAAACTCAACAATATCATCTAATTTGATTACAAATTGAAGGGAAACCAGCCCCATAATTCATCCAATCAAATAGATAGCATTGTGAACGGTAAAAATGTTTTGAAGTTCTAATTCTTAAGCTCTAAAGCTAACTCTAATGAGTTGACAGTGAATCCTACCCACTGTGATGTAATATTTTGGTCTTGATTTGTTTAGACTCCGTTTGGTAAGTCTCTCAAATTATAGTTTCACCCATTGATTTGAGTGTAGTGTTTGTTTTGAGCTTTCAAATCATAATTCTACACCCATTTCTCAAAATTCAATTCAAAATATAATCATTACTTTTCAAAACTCATAACCAAACACATAATTCAAAACTCTTTTCAAAACTCAATTCAAATCAATATTTTAATTTTTTAAATATTTTGAATATTTTTAAATATTTTAATTTTTAAATATTACGATTTTAATTTTTTAAATTTTAAAATATTTTATAAAACAGTTGTGATTGAGACCTCCTCAATCACCAACCCCCACCACCCCCACACACACGTGGGGGTTGGTGATTGGAAGAGGAGGAGAAAAAAAAAAAAAAAAAAAAAAAAAATCTCGCCACTCAAAGGCCAAAGGGGGCCGTGGGGGTCGAGTTCGGATCCTCTGCCGCCTTTACCTGTGGTGGTCCCTGCGACACTCCCAAAACGACGTCGTTTTGGGGAAAAATTTCAAAAAAAAAAAGAAAACGAAAGCACAGAATCAGAGAGAAAGAGGGAAAGAAGAAAGCGGAGGAAGAAAGAGGAGAAGGAGAAGAACGAAGAAAGCACAGATTTCTTGGGTTTATATCAGTTTTAATGAAGCTCATTTATGTTGATTGGGTTTGTAGATCTCATTTATATTAGTTCTTGGGTTTATTTTTTTGTATTCTTTGTGTTTTTGCTTCTTTCTCTCTCTCTCTCTCCATTTTTTTTTTCTTTTTTTCTGGGTCTACAATTTTTTTTTTTAGTTATTGTTGTTGATAATGATTATGAAATTATTCTGTGTTCTTGGGAAAAATGGCCATTTTGGATTGTTCTGAAATTTGAATATAAATGGTGAAAGAAAATGGAGATTTGTCATCAAGAAAGAAATAGAAATCCAAATGCCCATTATCGATTCATACTTAAACCTCTACTCAACAAGAAAGCAAACAAGAAGACAAAGGATTACCAATAACAAAACCATTGTATTCAATAATGGAATCATTTGGTCTCTGGTTTCCTCTGTTCTCAAACTCCATTGTGTAAGACATGCCAGAACATCCACCCTGTTTAACACCAATTCTTAAGCATAAATCTTCATTCCGCTCAGATCTCATGCTTCAGTGCATCATCCGTCAAGGCAATTGCAGGCGTAACTCCCCTAGATGTCGGTGGTGCTGCTGATGTATATAAGGATACTTGTAAATTCATAATTTCATACTTTTTGACATATAAAAAACAGAATCCATTTAAAAGTCATGGTAGACACAGATGGCCATCTTCTTTCCCTTTTTCTCTCTGATTCTGTGCTTTTGTTTTCTTTTTTTTTTGAAATTTCCCCCCAAAACGACATCGTTTTGGGGGTGCCGCAGGGACCGCCGCAGAGAAAGGCGGCAGAGGATTCGGACTCGTGGGGGTCACCCCTGGAGGGGGTTTAGATCATTTTTCTTTATAAAAATAAATTCAAACTCTATTTTATAAAAATATTTTTAAATATTCTAATTTTTTTGTTATGTATTTGGTTACGATTTGAGTGTAGAGTTGTGAAAGTAATATGGAGTTTCGAGTTATGTGTTTGGTTATGAGTTTTAAAAATAATTTCTTAATTAAGTTTTGTTTTATGTGTTTGGTTACGATTTGAGTGTAGAGTTGTTTTTAAATTTAAAATATTAAAATTTTAAATTATTTTAATTTTTTGAATATTTAAATTATTTAAATTTTTTGAATATTTGTTTTAATTTTTTACTTACTAAATTTTTTAGATTATTTAAATTATTTAAATATTTATGATTTGAATTTTTTGAATATTTATTTTGAAAAAAAATTATTTCCTTTGTAGTATTTTCAATTAAAAAATTGATTAATGTTATTTTCTGTTAATAATAATTTTTTTTAATTGAATTTTAAAAAGAGTTTGGTTATAAATGTCGCTCAGAATTTTTAATAGTGTGAAAGTAGTGTGTTTTGTTATGAGTTATAACAATTTGAATTAAGTTTTGAAAACTCTTTTCAAAACTCATCACCAAACAAATTTTCTTACTTCACATGTCAACTCAAATTTTCAAAACTCAATTCCACGTACAAATCAAAACTCAATTCAACACTTTATTCAAAAACCATAACCAAACAAATTTTTTACACTTAAATCATAATTCCACAACTCACAAACTCAAAATACAACTCATATTCTCAAATCATATTTACAAAATTCTATCAAATGCAACTTTAATTTTTTTTTTTCTTTTCTTTCTTCTTACTATGTTGTTAGTGCTCCAATAAAATACTTATACTTGGTTATCATTTTTCAAAAATACTTTTAAGAAAATTCTACTTTCTTATTTTTCGTGTTTTTTTGTTTTTACTGATTTTTTTTAATATTTTGAGCAATTTTTTTTTTATTTTTAGACATATCTAACATAAATATACCTAAAAAGTAAAAAAAATTTGAAAAAAACCTTTTAAAAATTCACTAAATACCAAAAATACAAAAAAATACGAGAATTCTGTACATTTTTTGTATTTTTATGTATTTATTAATTTTAAAAAATATTTTTTTACAAATTTTTTACTTTTTAGATACATCTAAGTAAGGTACATCTAAAAATGTTTAAAATTTTAAAAATATTCACTAAAAACAAAAAAAATACGAAAACAAAAAAACTCAATTTTCAAAAAACTTAATTCAAAAAACTTAGTCCTGTAAATCATTGCTATGGTGAGGAGGGGTTGATGGGCGCAATCTCCAATGAAAATCCAAGCATTGCCCAACTGGTATGATCAATCAGAAGTTGGGATTATGAATTGGGCCCTCTAGGCAAGTCTCTAGAATCCGGATCCTCGGTGCCCCTTTCTTGCGGCGCATCTTGTAGCCCTCCAAAACGACGTCGTTTTGGAGGTTTTTTTTTTTTTTTTTTTTTTTTTCCCTCCCTGTTTTCTTCTCTTCATCAGAACCACCAGATGGGTTATGCTTTGTTCATGGTATTTGCTTAAAAAACTCATTTGGGTTTTTACTATTCTCCTCTTTTTTTTTTTTTCACTTTTTAGCTAGATTTTCCATCTGGGTTTAGTGAATAAATGCTAAAATTCAACTCTCTAATTTTGCACGTGTGTGTTCTCTGTTTCGTAGCTCAATGGGTGAAGAAGTTGGAAACAAAACTATAAACTTTCTTGACAGATTCGATACACAAAAAACTAAATTTTCAAATTCAGTACACCTAGTACTGGATCTGGGGCTCTAAGCAGGGGGAGAGAGAAAATGTTCTAAATTTCATTATGTTGAAGAACATCACAAACTTGAGTCATGCATCGATCAAACATTTCTACGAATCTAACAATCCCAAATCATTCACTAAAACATTTTTTTATATTAAAAAAATAAAATAAAACTTATTACAAACTTGAGTCAGATCATTCAAAACAAAAAACAAAAACAAAAAACAAAAAAAATTAAAAAATTAAGATCTAAAAAAAAAAAAGGAAAAAGAAAAAAAGAAATTGAAACCTCCTAATCTTCGTTAGACAAAGTGCACATCGTTTGATCCTTCCTTACATCCCCGGCGGCTGTCCTGGCGGCCGGAGAAGAGCACGGCGATGGATGTCCAGAAGACTTGGCCGGCGCAGGGGCCGCCATGACGGTGAGGCAACCATCGCTCCAGGCTCGCCTGATCGGATACGATACGTTCGTATATCGCGAAGTATGGGAACAATGGCCCCACGATTTGTGCATCCCGCGATTTGTGCATCTCTTTCTCTCTCCCCCTGCTTTCTTCTTCCCCCTCTCTCTCTTCTGATTCTGTGTTTTTGCGTCATTTTTTTTTTTCCGATGATGGTGGCTGAGAAGGAGAGGAAGGGCGATGTTGGGTGTGTTCCGGTGTCGGAGGTGGTGAAGGAAGAAGAGATGAGGAAGTTGAAGGAGATGCAGGCTTTGAAGAGAATGGAGGCTAAGAAAAGAATGGTAGAGAAGTTAATTAAGCAGAGGGGAGCTGGTGGTTCTGATGAAGAGAAAGAAAACAGGGGCAAAAGGAAAAGAAAGAAAGAAAGAAAAGAGAGAAAAAGAAAAAAAAAAAAAAACCCCTTCAAAACGACGTCGTTTTGAAGGGCTACAGGATGCGCCACAGGAAAGGGGCACCGAGAATCCGGATTCAAGTCCCTAAGGTGGGGTCAAACATTTTTTTCTAAAACGGAAAAATTACAAGTAAAAATGGTAACTATTAACATTTTTATATAATAATAATCATTTTGTTTGGTTTTAATTTCAGTTTTTAAAATTTTGTTTTTTTATTTTTCATATTTTTTATTTTTACTTAATTTTTTTAAATATTTTAAATTTTTTTAATTTTTAGATACATTTAAGATAAATACACTTAAAAAGTATAAAATTTGTGAAAAAATTCACTAGATATCAAAAATACAAAAAAAAAAAAAAAAAAAAAAAATTCAATACATTTTTTTATGTTTTTGTGTATTTATTGATTTTTAAAAATATTTTTTATAAATATTTTACTATTTAGATACATCTAAGTAAGGTGCATCTAAAAATATAAAAAAATTGCTTAAAATTTTAAAAATATTCACTAAAAAAAAATGAAAAACAAAAAACTGAATTTTTAAAAAATTAAATTAAAAAAACTGAAACCAAACACATTAAATAATATTGATATATATTTGCTAGTATTCAACAAAGTTTATTTATATATAATTACTAAAATTATAAATTAAAAAAAGAAAATCTAATCTTGATTTAAGTTTTATACTCTCTTTTTTTTTTTTTTTTTAATTCAAAACTTTACTTTTTAAAAAGCATGATTATATAATCAATGAGATTTCAATACAAGCTTGGTTTATTGTGTAGTAAAGAAAGGACTTGATATAAGAAATTTATTTTTACACTTTAGACTCAAAAGTTCATAAAATTTTAAGTTGACCCCTAAATATTTTTGAGCCCTTTAATTAATATAAAATCATTTTGGGCTGCATTAGTTATATTGGGCCTTTTATTTTTCTTCCTAATATTATAATGGCACATTTGTTTGGTAGATTAGATTGAATAAAATTATCAATGAAAAGATTATTAATATGAGAATTGTTAGTGAAAGAATTAAATTAAAGTGTGTTTGTTTTGATGATAGTGTAGGAGATGGTTAATGATGCGATTGTTAAATTATTTTTATATAAAATAAATAAATAAATTATTTTTATATTAAAAAAACTAAAACAAATATTAAAACAAACAGGTACACTGGTTAAAAAAATTTAAAAAGTAATTTTTTTTATATAAAATAGACTCAATCCGCTCACTATTTTTCTAATCGTATCCAAAATTCACCCAAGCTAATCAAGAGTAATGAGCCCTCCACACTATCAATCCCCTCTCTCAAATCAACACCAAATTGGACCCACAACTATGGGGGTGTGCGGTGCGGTTCGGGCGGTTTGAGAGTAAAATTACAAATCAAATGGCGGGTTAGCGGACTAGCGAATTAACAAATTGCGGTTTGGGCAGTTTTTAGCGGATTGGCGGATTGAAGAATATTCTAACTAATTATCACACATTTGCATAATATATAACACTAATTGATATAATATTTTTTAGATATATAACACAAAGTAATTTTACATAATATGTTTTATATATATAACCACTAATTTGTAATAAATTTTATATCTTAAATCTCTCACACTCATTTTTACATTGATATTTCATTGAAAGTTAAAAAATATATATGTCTTTACTATAGCGGAGCGGAGCGGAGCGGTTCGGTTGGCGGATTATAAATTTTAAAGTTTAAATCGCAGTTAGCGGTTAGAGCGGTGCGGATTGATGTGGATCAGTGCGATTTTAGCTGAATAGATGGTATTTTGCACAGCCCTACCACAGCCATATCAATCCAGTCCAGCTACCCAAGTCGGTAAACAAACATGGCCTAAGTGCTTATATAAGTTGGGCCCCTATTTTTCCCTTAATACTAAAAGGCCTCATTTGGCATGTAACACTTTTAGCTTAAAAGTCAAAAAATTATTAAAAAATTTAAAAAGCTTATAACATATATCAAAAAGTCAAAAATTCTTTTTTTTTTGTATGCATCTTTTCATAAAAAATTAAAAAATTATTTCAAATATATTAATTTCTTTATCTTATATTTTAATTAAAAAATTTAAAAATTATTAAAATAACCTATTTTCAAACCACACCTAAGAGCTGATCTAAATTGGGGCACTATTTTTGCTCAAAATCTGGGGAAAGGTTGCCTACCCACAGGGCGGGCAGACCTGACTGGTTGGACAACCAAAAAAGCTCAATGGACAAAAGGCTTAAAATGATTTTGCCAAAAAACAAAAAGAAAAAAAAATCGTGGTGCATAACATTTCCATAAATTTTATAGTCATGGGAGTGTTTGGAAAGTAACTTTGTTAATTTTTTTTAGTTAAAATAGCACTAAAAGACAAAATAAGTTAAAATAGTTAATAAGACAAAACGTAAAATCAAATTTATAATCATTTTATTTTTTATCTTACAAACATCACATCTAACTATAAAAAAAATTTAACTATTTTCCTAAATACAAAAATTTTAACCTCTTAAAATAGTCAAAAACTAAAATAACCTACCAAAATAGTAACTTCCCAAACACTCACATTGTCACCAGTATCATGTATTATATTAAATTTTGAGTAATGATACATAACTCTAATTTGAGAGCTTTGAATGGAACTCTAATGAAGTGGAAGAGAGAGAGAGAGAGAGACCGCCTTCACATGGGTACTCTCCACATCATTAGAATTGTATTAGAGCTATAGAATTAGAACTCTCAAATATTATTTTATTATGAATTATGAAAAGATATCCCAAAATTAGTTATATGGTATAGAATTAAAATTTAGTGTGATGTGAACTTCATCAAAAATGATGGTGAGCTGTAACATATTTTTTAGGTTTTTTTTTTTTGTTATTATAGTTTGGTTTAGAAATTGTTTTATGAATTAATTATTGTATTCTTTGAAACTTCACTGGTTTGGCACAATATATCAGCATGATGATGTGGTGACGTGATTTTACCTGACTTATTGAATAATTTTTTTTCTATGCAACACCTTTCTCTCTTCTTTAGTTTTTTTATATCAACAGGCCTAGGGGACACAATTTGAGACTTGGGTGTGCTTCTTAGAAGTTTTAGGTTTAATACCCGTATTATGCACGGGATAATTATAAATATTTATATTTATTTTAGATTTTTTTTAATATATAAATTATGTTTTTTAAGATTTTTTATAAAAATAATTTAATAATTTTATCACTAACCATAGTGTATGAGAGAAGTTGAAAAAAGTATCTATAATTATTTGTATGAGGGAATTTTAAATGCTGATCAGTGGATTTTGACCAAATCAATAAATGCAGGCATGTAGAAAGACATGTGGATTGAAAAAAGTTAATAAATGCTGATCAGGAAATTTTAACCAAATCAATAAATGCTGAATTTTTTTAAAAAAATTTAAAAAATTCAAATTGGGATATTAAAACTCCCATAGGCCTTGGGGGTTAAAAACCATCTTTTACTTAATATATAGTATAGATTAGTTGGGCATTTACTCTAATTTTAAATAGAACTCCCATAAATAAGCAGTGAGATTGATCTCCTGAAATTAGTAAAAATACATATAAATTGAGATAGACACCTGGTTATTAAAAAAAAAATTATCACTGCAATAAAATCTGAAAATTATGGGCTGCGATATTCAATAAATGGCTGAATGGTCAACGGTTCTCAATGCAATTTTTCTCTATTTTCTTTTTCTATATTATATCAATTTTATGAAATCAAAAATTTTGGGCTGCCATATATGTTCAATAAATGGCGGAATCGTCAACAGATCTCAATGCAAAAATTTCGAAATGTGGTTGCAACGTTTGACTAAATTAATTGTTTAGTATTTAGTTTTGGGACATTGTGTGTTGCGAGAGAGATTCAATGACAACCACATCAAGATAATTAATTATGGTACGGACCAAAAGAATTTAAATATATATATATATATATATGTGTAAATTTAAGAGAGATTAACAATTATATGATCTCTGTTAAAAAAAAATAATAACAAAAAAGCAATTATATGATATTAAGATTTACATAATTCAGCACTTACATTCACAAGCAATCATAAAGAGAAAATTTTCACTAAAGCAAAGAAAATAATTGATCCAAAGACTTTACAATTGTAACAAAGCAGACTCTAACAAAATTCGCTAAACCTAAATACACGTTCCCTCATTAAGAGGTTATTTGGGGTGTCTTAAATAAGTGTACTTTTTGTCTTTTTGGACTAAAAAGTTGAGGAACAAAATATGAATATTTGGGTTAACTTTTTGACTTTTTATGAAAAAATGTGTATTAAAAAATTGTGTAAAGAAGTGTGTCGGGAAAGATATGTAGTATGCCGTACAGATGGAAACATTACAATCGGCTTGGTGAATACATGCGAAAAGATTGCCTACTTTTCAGGCTTTGATTGGACGGTGTTGTTCGGTCCGTGGGGGCCCACCACGGGTCCCGTTTTTCTAATCGGAACCGTTTTAATGTGTAAAAATCGTCGAGCACTATATACTTATAAAAAATCACGTTGATTAGATATCGATAGCTTTCTGATCGTGTTAGTTTTCTTTGTCAACTGTTAACTATAATATCATCCAATTTTTATACAAAACTGATTTGATTATATAGTTAGCGATATCCGATATAGGTGATTTTTTACAAACATATAGTATTAGACGAGTTCTACATATTCAACGGTTCGGATTATCAAAACGAGACCCATGGTAGGCCCACACAAGCCCAACTTTACCATTCAAATAAATAAATGTACACATGTTATTAATATTATTTTTTTTCCTTTCATTGCAGGTGGCTGACGTCCGTACATGATGGGTTGGTCGGATTGAACTTTTATATTAATTTAAGGAAAATAATTAATATTTGTATATTATTTTTATATATATATATTTTTTGTGAATAGTGATAATTTTTTAACTTTTTTGGTAGCTTTTTAACTTTTTGGCTTTTCTTAAACTTGCCAAACCAGCCCTAAATTTAAAATCCTCCATGTATAAATTTGACGAAACTCTACCAAGGTGGTGTTTGGCAACCTGGTTTGGTGCATATTTTAGCCCCAACGGAAAAAATTTCAAAAATCGAGCACTGTAGCTGAGTGAAGGGCAACGTCCAGCTGTATCGCATTATGTACGTTAAAAAGACAGTTTTTCCCTCCGTCTGCTTCATCTGGTAAGAGACACATGCACGTCTCATATCTCTCATATCTCACACCAAACTCTCAACCCTCTACCTGGACGGTTTTACAATAGATGTGAGTAGCTATCTCCGGCGCACGCATTCCGGCGGAACTAATGGTGAACACCAACAAGCCAATCGTCGAGGATTCTTAAAGGTACGGATGCGAAACACCATTTGTTAGCTTTTTCTTCACCGATCTGCACGATGATGATGAACTCCCTTGCAACTTTTTCCTTGCTTCAGCTTCGGTCGTGAACTCGAAGATCTTCTTGGTGCGCTTCACCAGGAAGTGATTTTTTCAAAAATACATACAAATATTGATGTGTTTCGAACTAAACCAAGCAAACCATTTTCCTTCTTTCAAATTTTCCTTCATTTTGGGTTTTCTTCCGATTTTCTTCACCAACCTTTTTTTTCGTTTCTGCCATGTAAATAACAACTAAAAAATCCATTTCATTGTGCAACACTAGCTCTGATTCTTGTTAGTAATTTTTTTTCCCCCTATTTTGATTTTCACTATAACTACCAAAAATTTGGACAAAATAACAAAAATGAAAATAAATTCGTAGTGTAATTTGTTGTAAAAATCTGAAATTCAAAATTATTCTCATATATAAACTTTGTCTTTCATCAACAATTAATCAAATTAACAATTTACATTTGTTTCACTTATTTATTTGGGGAAAAACTAAGAAAATCTTGTAATATGTTATCCTGTTTTAAAGTGACTGAGAAATTATCCAAAAGTAATGAAAAAAAAAAAAATTACCGATGCTTTTATTTGGGAAAAAACTTAAATCGATTTAGGAACTTGTTTACAGCAGTTGTCTGTTTTAAGCATCATAATTTTTTTTGAATATAATTTCATTTTCAGTTCAAATAGGTTTGGCTTTGCACATTAACAGATTTGCATCTCTCTGTTTAGAGCATCTCTCTGTTTACATATGCACTCTCTGTACACTATTTCCATGCCACAACGCATCACCATTTTTGTGATGTATTGGACTACTTCTGACATGCTACTCAGAATTAATGGAAAAAGAGTTATCTTGGCAGATTACTTACATTGGAATGGATTCAAAGGATTCATTTAATTTGAGCTACAAAATCTTGGTCTTGGCTATTGAATGAGTTGGGTTTCCACATTCTTAGGTTGATGTTGTTTTCTTTGTGCAATATTCCTTAATTTAATGAGGGACTTATATCCGAATCTGGGTTATTCTCATTTCATTGCTTTATGGGTTTTCAAAGAGGTTATTTGATGTATACTGCCTTATCCCTGCTGTCCAACTGAATGATTTTTCAAATCTACAAATTTAATTTAATTTATTGGTGATAATGTTATTTTTGGTTATTTTGTACTTTTGCCGCGTGTTGTACTTTCGTGTAGCAGTCGTAGTTGACAACATGTCTACAATGTGGGATTGGTGCACTGAATGAAGTAATACAAGTGAAATTCATATTTGTTCATATTTGTTCAATCTGTTATGCTGTTCATATTTGTTCCCAAACGTATCTATCCTGTCTTAGCCATTAAAAGATTCATCCTTGCTTTTAGCCATCACCAAGACAACTCTTTTTTGCGAACAAATGTTTTTAATTTATGTACACAAACAAAATGTTAAGAAATGGACAAATGTGAACTGTATTGTTAGTAATTGGATTTCCCAAAGCTTTCTGAGTGACCTTAATTACCTATTCACTCAATTTGTTATGCTATTAACAATCAACTGTTGTTATAAATGTAGATTGTAATTCTTTTAATCTGTTATGCCGTTATAAATTCACTGTTACATTTCATCGAATAAATTTGCATTGCAATTATAACCCCAATCTGTGGTGCTGTTTTAGTTATGTGCTTGGTCTGTGTGTAGTAATATAGCTTTCTCTTTTTCCACTGCCACGTCAACATGGCCACAACACATGTGTGCTTGTGGCTATGGCCACTGTTTTGTGAAGGTATCCAGATCTCACAAAGATCCTGGCCGTGCATATTATGTTTGCCCCCAGCCCGTGGTGAGTTGTAACAAATGATTATTTGTCACTCTAGTTATATGCACACTGTAAATCCCATATCTAATAAATGTTTTACTCATCAGCAATGTGTTAATTGGATTGGTTGGTGTGACGAATCAGGGACACGAATCCCCGACCATGACTCTGGGTCAATCGATGTAATGCAGTTACGGGCTGATGTCGTGAACATTTTCAATACTTTGAGTGTAATGAAAATGGTGATTTGTGTGTTGTGCATCATGGTCATCATTTTATTATTGCGAATGTCGCAACCCTGTAAACCATTAAAATAGTTGTACACACTAGTTAGTGTTTTGCAAAAGTACTCTTTTGAACAAGTAAATGCTTTCTCGTCGTTTGTATGTACGCACTACATCGTGTTAGTACTTATCGTACTAATTTTTTTATAAAAATGTGGAAGTTTCCTGTTACATATTGTTCATAGTTTATTGTTTGAAATGTATTCATCAACTGCGTTCTAATGTATACAATACGTCCTGTCACATTAGTGTAATGGCTGCAACACGGTCGTCCCCTCGCACCCCATCTAAGAATAAAGGGGTTGGCCCATCAGGTACCGAAGGCATTGTTGATGGCTTAGATCATTTACATAAGGTGAACTGGGACAGTGCAGCTATATAAATATTCCTACAGTGTGTTAAGGACACAATATTAGCGGGCCGTCGGGTAGGTACAACAATAACCAAAACAGGGTACAATGAAATTGCATTGAAATTCGCTAAGCGCACGGGTAGACGTCATGCCATTACACAGCTTAAGAACAAGTGCGGCAGTTTGAAAAAGGAATGGCAAGCTTGGAACAAGTTGATGGATAGCAGTAAGGGTGTGACTGGCATTGGGTTTGAGAGGGACACCGGGTTGTTCACGGCGTCGGAAGAGTGGTGGGACAATCTGAAATCGGTATGCACTAGCATATATCTTATTTTACGTAATACGTCCTCTAAGTTTAATGGCAACTTGTACTTTTTCGTTTTCATTATTTGTCGTAACCTTTTCACATATGTACGCTACGTTAACTCCAAATTGTTTCTCTTTGAAATAACTACAAATTTGAACACAGTACAACCATGAAAAAGAAACTACATTTAAGAATTGTCAAACTAGCCCCTTTAATTTTGTACACACATGTAATCAAAAGTCATTTGTTCGTTGATTGTCCTATGTCACTATTGCCATAAACTTAAATTGTCCTTTGATGTTTCATTTGTAGACAAACAAGATCGCTTACAAATTTAAGACGAAACCATTATAGCATGAAGATTTGATACGTGAAGTATTTACCAGTGCAACTGCGACTGGCAAACACCATTGGACGCTAGGGGAGAAGCCTGTGGATGTTGGCGAACGCGAATCCGACTCAGTGGACTTTCCTAGGTTGGCACCATTTACGGAACTATACAGATCGGTCGTTAACTCACCTCCAAACTCCCCTACCATCCACCTTGAAGAAGCAGAACCCGGGACAAAGAGGAAAAAAAGGAGGTAGCACTAATGGAAAGTCGAAGAAGGTCTCTAGTGGAGCTGTGACAACCCTCACTACTGTTTACTGATCACACCACTGATTAGTGCTAATCTATGATTAAGCATGTTAATTGACTAATTGACTGAAATTCTGAACTGATTGATTGAGTGTGTTAGTTTGAATGCAATTCTATCTGTTGACTGTTAAATGATCTGTTCATGTTTTATGTTTTAAACTGCAAATTGAAGGCCTTATCGGTGGCCGAACCAGAAATTGATTAGTGTTTTGTGTTAATTAGAATTTATGTGATTTTATGGCATGTTTAATTGAAGTGTGATTTGGTATGATTAAATTAGTTTAAATAATGTTGAATTACATGAGTTGGACCTGACTACCATTTTGCCACTTAGTGGCTTGACACTAGACCATCCCTTTTGTGCCTCATTCATGTTGAATACATCTTTTGTTCATCTTTGAAAGACAAAACCGACTAGAGAGAGGGATGATAGAGAGATAGAGTGATTTCATCTCGTTTTGGCTTGGAGATTAAGAGATTTGAAGGCTAATTGCATAGTTGAGCTTCTACACTTGAAATACAAGGTTTAAGGTAGAGAATTCAATCTCTCATTGATGCATTTATGTATTGTCTTGCATGGTTCATGGGAGTTTAGTGATCTAAGTCAAGTTTTGGTCTAAAAATGTTGAATTGAAGCTTAATCCATGCATGCATGTACATGTTCTAGCATTTTGAGGTTGTTTTCAAGGGGATTGTTACATGCATGTTCATATCTTGAGTATAGTTCATGAATTCATCATGTTCTTGAGGAAATTGACTCTTTTGAACAAGTACTTAAAGCTCTAAAGTTGTTTAAATTCTTACATGTTGCATACACTTCATGTTCTTGAAGTTTTGTTTGAAATTGTGTTTAATTGACTCACCTTTGGGCCTTGATTTTACAAATTGAGCTTTGAATCATGTTATACTATGAATTTACAAGTGTTTTCCAGAAAATTGGCCCAAAAGGATCTAATTTGATGCATTAAAAGTTGATTTTGAGCTTGAAGGTTCAATCTGGAATTTCCAGAATTTGGACTCACGCTCGAGTAGGGAAAGTGACGCTCGAGCGTGGAATACGGGTAACCAGCACTTTGCATTGTTTTACAGTCCGCTCGAGCGGGGTAATGCACGCTCGAGCGGGGACCTCAGTCACACGCTCGAGCGGGGGTCAAGCGCCCGTTGAGCGTGAATTTTGTGCATCCAATACTTTTGGCATGTTTTGCAGTCCGCTTGAGCGGGTGAATTGACGCTCGAGCGGAGCTCTTTTGTCAGCATGTTCGCTCGAGCGGGGAAACCCACGCTCGAGCGGGACCCTTATTTCAGCAAAACAAAAATTTGAAAAGTTGTTTTAAGTGCATCTTTACATCCTCATTCCATCCTAGGCATTCTTAGGCCTAGTTTAAGGCATCTTAATGAGGATATTGATGTAGAACCACACCGAGGCAAATTAGGGATTAAGTTATTGCTTCCCAACTGTGTAGCTTAGTGTGTGCTCGTTCTGTAACTGTGCAGGGTTGGCATCCGAGGATGCTCATTAGCTGCTTAGCCCAGAATTCTGTGAGTAACACTGTCGTAAAGATATGTTTAATTGAGATTATTTTCTGAACAAATGACTGAACTGCTTTATGAATAACACTGTTTACTGAATGAATGTTTGTCCTAATTGCAAATTGTATTCGTGGCATCCAGAGCATTTACTATTACTGCTACTGTTGCAGAGATCTCTGTCGGTTCCCATGTTTGGAACCACTACTGTTTACTGATATGATGGCCATCAACTGACTGTTCGGTCTGTTAAGACCTACCGTACTGCTTTGCTATTGGATGTACCACATATGACTGCTATGACTGAATAACTGTTATACTGATATAAATGACTGTTTTAAATACTGAAAGGGCATTCATTCTTAACCTCTTTACACATATGTTATTCACTGGGCTTTAGCTCACTGCTCATATATATATGTAGGTGTTCAGGCACTGGACCGTTGCTAGGAGCGTCAGGCTAAGCTCTTGTTTTGTCAAGCCAACCTTTGTGTCTCACTTCGAGGTTCCAGATCTGTTCAAGCTAAGGCTGCTTTTGGGGTGTTTAGTCTCACCCATCTGTCTCTGTTTTGTACCGACTGTTTAAGACTTATACTGTACTGAATGCTTCCGTATATGATGTAAATATGTTACAGTTATGTATGTGAATATGATATGAAAAGTCTTTTTGCATACAGACTGTTATAGCTCATTGGACATTTTTTAATTACTGTTTTGGCCTTCGTCAGCCCCTGTACTCTGTATTACTGTTTTACTGTTAAGCAGGTCTTTGGTAATCTCGGATTACTGGCCGGTTACGGTGTTAAACCCATAGGGGCGAGTTTGGGTCGTGACAGGAGCATCGATGCTTGCGGATAGTTTTAACCATCTGTCTAAGGTGGTTGAAGCACAGAAGCACCTGACGGTCAGGCACGGAACTGGTGTATCGCAAAAGTATGGCATTGAGCCATGTATGCAGTGGTTTATGGCTATCCTGGACTTCATCAGTACCCCCCTGATCCATTTCGCCTGCACTGCGTTAGAGAACGCGAATTATCGTGAAATATTGATGTGCATGCCAGATGATGAGAATGTAGTTGGTTGGCTTGCGCATTGCAGGTTTCAAAAGGCCTGTGAGTACTTGGGTTTGGTCGTTCACGCTAAAAAGGGACTTGTTCGGTTTTGATGTAGTGTGGTTTTTGTGGACTACTTCTGTGGGTCTCTTTTTCTAGTTGTTTTGGTTTTTTTGTGTGGTTGCACAGCGCTGTAGTTACTATTACTTTAGTTTTGTGCACGGTACATACTTTTGTCTCGCGCACTATGGGATCATGGTGTAACCTTTACTTTTTGGGCATAGTTCACTTTGATGGTTTAATGTAATGTCACTCGTTAGTTGATGTGTTCCAATTTTATGGTTGAAATTTAATGGTCCAAATGTGCTTACCTTACAACTGGATAATTGATTGGTGCGTTGTGTGCATTGTAGGAGTCATCAACAAAAAATGTGGAAAGGTTAAAGTAGCAACTATAGAAATTACGATGATGTAATCATCGAACTCGCTGAGGAAGAAGAAGACCTACAAAAAAGCATAATCTGTGACGCTCTGCAACATGCAATGGAATATTACCTGAAATACATGGAGAAGATCCCATGCCGAACTTCTATTCTGACCGGTCGTGCCTGGATTTAAGAATTGTTTGATGGGCACGTAGGCAAACACGAACAAAATTTGCATATGCCGCTGTATGTGTTGTAAGTGTTGTGTGACACATTGCGAAGCGACTTCGGTTTACGGGTACCAACAAGACCCCATGGATTACATATTGAAGAAAGTGTTACGATGTTCATCCATACATTGGACGGCTGCAGTAACCGAAAACTTCAAGAACAATTCCAACACTCGGGAGAAACTGTGTCACGACATTTCCATGCAGTGTTGGAAGTGATGAAGTTGTTCACAGAAGTGCATTGTAAGCCCACCCGAGATCAAAATAATAGGCATCCATATTTGCGATCCAGAGGGAAATACGTGCCTTTCAAGGTTAGAATATTAGTTCTCGTTACCGGTTACTTTTCGTTTGATGTGATGTATTTAAACCTTATGTGATGTATATTATTGGTGCAGCATTGTATTGGAGTATTGGACGGTACTCATATAGAAGCCGTGTTGCCTGCCCGTGATGCCGGCCCATATTACGGTCGCAAAGGATATCCAACCCAAAACATACTAGCAGTATGCGACTTTGACATGTGCTTCATTTTCATATCTTGTGATTGGGAAGGAAGCATGCGTGATAGTCGCATCTTCAACGAAAAAACTGAGAACGAACATGCACCGTTCCCGCACCCCCAAGAAGGTAACACATTTGAAATTAAGTACTAATTATCAATGTTGTTCAAAATTACTAATTGATTGACCAAATGTAGGTAAATATTATCTTGTGGATGCGGGATATGCAAATAAGAAAGGGTATTTGGCACCATACAAAAAATCTCGGTATCACCAGGCGTAGTTCCGGGATCGTGGACAACTCGATAACCCAAGAGAATTGTTTAACGAGGCGTACACGTCATTGAGGAGCGTGGTGGAAAGAACATTTGGAGCGTGGAAATCGCGCTGGAAGTTCCTGCACAACATGCCAGACTATGATTTTGCGACGGTGTAGGTGCCATTGGTTGGTGCGTCAATGGCCTTACACAATTTCATCCGTAGGCACGAGATAGCTGCTAATGCACACAACGAACATGTCAGTTGTTGCTCTGTTCCAGATGACATGCCTGCCGCGGAAGGAGGAGAAAATATGGATGATGGCCTCATGGTGGGGGATACGAATGTAGATATGGCAAGAGTTCGTGTGCGCATACGTGACCATTTGTTTCACATACGGAGTCAAGGACTATTGTGAAATGCTTGTTATCTAATTTATGTGTTTGTGTAATTTGTAATTTGTATTTTCGCATTGCAATGTGACTGAAACAAATGACTTAAATTTGTAATTCGTGTACGGACAATGCAAGTGTGCTGCAAATTTAAATTTAGTTGAAGTACTTTCCATGAATTCATTTACTATTTAAATGCAGGTTATTTGTGTAAACTACAAATTTTTTTATCTAATCTCTCTAAAATTATTAACTGCTTCTATAAGTAAACTACTCTTCATTTGGTAAGCACATATGAATTATTTCTGTAAAATTGCCTTTTCTTACTTCACTAAAATATCTGCAATTTAGAATTTCCCCTTTCTGAAATTGTATTTAAAAAAAAAAAAAAAAATTAATCTCATTGTATATTTGGTAGTATTAATGAATTTCAAAGATAAATCAAAATATCAAATTTGTAGTATTTTTTTTCATTCATTTTTAAGCAGATCCAAATATTTTGGAACAAAAAAATATTTGAAATTCACCATTTCCCCTTTGCGAATTTTCTTTTTTTAAAAATTTAAAAATGTGGTCAAGGTATATTTCGTAGTACTAATGAATTTAAAAGATAAATCAAAACAAAAAGTTCGTAGTATTTTTGTCATTAATGTTAAACACCAAACAAATTTTTTGTTCACCAAAAAAAAATTCGAATAAAAACGTAGGACTTGATTGGTTTTGTTTATCTTGATAAATTATGAAAATTAATTATGGGGAAAGAGTTACCAAGTTTAGTTGGTTAAAAAGGTTGTATATTTTCCAAGTAATTTCGGAGTATAGGAGTTCAGTAAATAAATTTAATTTCATTTGACTAGATGTGTGTGACAGACAAAGTGATTTATTTTTTTTTTTCCCGCAAATTCACTAAATCAAACCCGGTTTGTAATTAATTTTTATATGTGAAAATGAAAATAAATGTTTACAAACAAATGTTTTTAATTATTTGGAGAAATATATATAAATCTTAAAATAATTAAATAAAAATTTTAATTATTTTAAATATGACAAAGTAACAGCAAAAAAAAAAAAAAAAAAAAAAAAATTTGATTTTTGTCAATTTATTGCAAAAAATTGACTGTTGTTATCAAAAAAGTCGGACTGCCTTGTGTTTGGGAAGAAAATGAGTTGGGTTTTTTCTCATTTTTTTCACTAAAAGACAAAAATTTTGCAAAACCAAAAAAAACACATCCAAACAAAATATCACATCCAACCCCATAATCATTTCACTTTTTCTCTCACAAACATCACATCCAACCACAAAAAAACCCAACTATCTTGCCAAACACAAAAATTTTTTTATTCAATAATATCCTACATCTAATAAAATCTACATAAAAACCCACTTTACAAACACTATCTTAATCTGCTTGACCGGTCACACCCATGGTGGCCACGTGGACACTCCACACATATTTGCAATTAAATATTATTAGGGACAATTTGGTCAATTCACATTCCACAATCATTTCAAACACATTTTCTAATGCAATAATTTCTAAAAAAATCAATTCCATCCTCCCAAACACAAACTAAAAATCCTACTAAAATAGTCAAATCACATAAAAATCTCAAAAAAACTCACTTCCCAAATAGCCATCATGTAAAAAAAAAAGAAAAAAAAGAAAAAGACTACCAACTAACCAAAATGCCGCAAAAATAAAAAAAAGGGGGACACTCAAGGAGGTCACCCAGGGACTAAGGCCTCGTTTGGCAATAGGCCGGTTTAGTCAAAAAGTCAAAAAGCCAATAACTCATACAAAAAAGTCGAAGATTCTCTTTTCTCTCTACTTTTTACACATTTTTTCGTAAAAAGTCAAAAAATAATCACAAACATACTAGTTTTTTTTAGCATATATTTTAACTAAATAGCCAAATAATAAAAAAATTACTAAATTAATCTATTCCCAAACGAGGCCTAAGGATCTCAAAAAGATTTCCCAAGAAAACTTAGAAGTTCACCAAAGAAGTACAAGTGTCGGTGTTATATAGTCAAATTCCTAAACTTCATTAATGTGTAAAAATTAGCAAGTTATTGGGATTCAATAAGGGGTGATTTGTAATGATTTAAATAAGTGTATTTTTTAATTTTTTATAAAATATGAGTTGTGTTTGAAGTGATATGATAGAGAGGTGATGTGATTTAAATAAGATGATGTGACTGAAATAAAATAATAATTTTTTAAACTTTTTTAGGTTATGACAAACAAAGCTTAAGTCTTTACACAAATCGGAACACAATAGAAAAACAAAAAATATCAAAACTAAATCCATTTGGGTATGGACAATCAACCAATGCCTAACAAGGAAATTATAGACTATTTCCGGATTATTACATGTTCGTACTTTTAATCAATCATCATTTAATTTGTCCTTTCATATTTCTTAATTACCTAACACAATACCTTATATACCCATCTTTTTCAACAATCACAATACTATGAAACATTACAAAGCTTTGCGATAGAGTTTCATTGTTAGAAAGGTAGTGTTTCGGCAATCTTGAAACAAATTACAAGTTTTGATGTCTATGATAGAATCAATCTTGGAAAAATCACTTTTCCTATTATTGATTACATGAATAAGAATATTCATGATTGAGTCCTTGTTTTGAAATAATTAGGAAAAATTTTAATTTAGTGTAAACTTAAAAAAATTATAAATAAATGGTAACAAATTAACAATTTTTTTGTATTCTCACCGAGACGTAACTTTTCCAAACAATTATTAATGAACTAGTGAAAAGTCAAATTAATAATATACGGTTTCTTTTATAAAATAGTAACAAAATCAAGTACTTCTTATTTATGTATATTGTGTTAGGATTATTTATCTATGTGATAAATAAAATGATTTATTTTATTCTTGGGAGCTGTACGATTCAATTATTTTCATGGGTTATTCTCGGAGAAAGCAGCTGCTGGTTTGGTAAGTGATATCTGTGTGTATTATCTTTGTGGAGCCGTGAGACTGAGAGCAATAATATTTTGGGAGAGTGGGATGTTGGTTAACTTTTTAAATTTTTGATTATTTTAGTTTAGGGTTAAAAATGAATAGATTTTTTTGATTTTTTAGACTTTTGTGAGAGAAGAAATAAAATAATTATGAATTGGATGTGATATTTTGTCTTATTATACTACAAAACTTATTTTGATTTTTTGTTTTTGTTTTTGCATGACTATTTAAACTAAAAAGTCTTTGGCTTTTTTTTATGTCAAACGGGCTCTGAGAGAAAAAATGAAATAAATAAATAGAGGACCAATTAGTTAAAATTGTCAATCTGTGCAAAAGAAGTTATCAAACATGTCACGCAAACACAGTTATGAAGCTAAAAAAACAACGGTCAACTTGCAGCACCGCCATGTATACAATTAGTAGAACTCATTAGTAGAAAATTAAGGAAACTGCTATGTATCCTAAGTAAACAGTAGTGATTTAGACCCTCTCAAACTTCAACCCCTACCACCCCCACACACACGTGGCGGGTGATGATTGGAGGAGGAAAAGAAAAAGAAAAAGAAAAAGTGATCAATCAAAAAAGAAAGGGGGTCAAAAGGGAGTGGAAGAAAAGGGGTCCCAATCTTTATTCTTAAGTAAATTATCAAATAAATTGTCAAACCTCTCACATAGGTGTGAGATTTGTGTGGGTCTCACACCTGTGCGAAAAGTTTGATAATTTATTTAGTAATTTATTTGGAATCGCTAGCCTAACTTGAGAAATAAACTAACAAAATAAATGCTTTACTTTTCGAGAAATGATTTATTACTTTAGAGAAGGGTGTTACTAGGGAGCCCGAAATTTTGGGGCTCAAATGCCCCAAAATTTCCATATAAGGAAATAAAAAAAAAACAAGGCAAAAAAAAAAAAGAAAAAAAAACAAACTTATCCAAAAAAGGAAATTTGAGTAATTTGAGCCACAGTTTTTAGGGCCACCAATCATTTTCCTTTAGAGAAATATTCTATTTCATATACGATTTAGACCAATTACCGTTATTTTGGACTACGACTTGATCGTGAGAACCCTTCTACCATATGTTTAGGGTAAGTTTGGGAAATTCAAAAAATAGTCAAAAAAAATTAGCATTACAATAAAAAAAATAAAAAAATTCAAAGAACTATATAAATGTCAAAAATTGTCTTTCTTCTATATTTTTTGTACTTTTTTTTTTCGTAAAAAGTTAAAAAATCATTTCAAATATATAATTTTTTTCACCTCATATTTTAGTCAAAAAATTAAAAAGTTATTAAAATAGCACATTCTCAAACTAATCCTTAGTTACGTATTTTTATGATACATGTTATTTATTTTTATAACAAATGTTAGGTGATTTTGTTATAAAATTATGACACATGGTGATTGGTAAATAAAGTTATGCATTTCTATAGTGAAATTACATATTTTTGAAAAATTAATTTATTCACACTTTGAAAAGAGTGCATACAAAAGAAAGGTTAGGCCATCGATAAAGAATCGAGTTGAATGGTCTGAAAATATGGATTTCATACCCAAAAAGTATAATGACCCATTCAAAATAGTAAGCTTCATTATTTTGAACTGGTCAAAATGTGTGTATTTTTCACACTTTCTGGCACCGTTTGAGAAGAAGGTTTGTAGGTTTTTTTGGTTATTTTAGTCACAAAAGATAAAATAGGCTATTCTAACCACAACCAACAAAACATCACATTCAATCCATAATCATTATACTATTCTCTCACAAAAAAAGTCAAAAAAGCCAAAAAGTCAAAAAGTCAAAAAGCCCTTCCCAAACCAAACTTTTTAATTCAAGCTAAAATAGCCAAAAAATTCAAAAAACCAAAAAGTTAACCCACTTCCTAAACCAACCCTGAACAAAATTGAACTCATATTTTGTGATAACTGTTACATGTTTTTATGATTCAAAAATGCTTCAATGAAAAAATATGTAATGTTATCACAAAAATATATTACATGTATTATAAAAATATAACAATACTACAAACTCACCCTCATCAACTCAGAATTAATCGAGAAAAATAAATTAATGATTCAAATTCATTTCATATGTAAATCCCGTATTTCGTTATTTCAATTTTCACCACACAAATACAATCGGAATAAATTCGAAATTCATAAGAATGGTTCCTAACATTTTTCATAAAATTATGTAAGCTAGGCTTGTTTGGAAAATAAGGTTTTTAGCAAATATATATATATATAAAAGTTTTCAATTTTTTTTTCTCCATATTTTCACAAGTTGTTTTTAATAAAAAAATAAAAAAAATAAAAAATATTTAAAAAGACAACTATGAATTGCATGCACTCCAATTATTGGTGAGAACCCATAAAAAAAAGCAGGTGCATCAATAATTGCTCCAATATGTGAGATTGAGACCCACCAATTTAATTGGATTTGGCTTTCATGAGGCCCATCAATTTATGCTTATTTTGAAAAGTAAGAAAAAAATTAATTATTTTTTAATTTGTTTAAAAAAAATATATATAAAAATAAAGTAATGATATAATTTAAATAAATTAATAAATTAATTTTTTGAAATTGTCAAAATACCTTAATTGGATTGGACTTTCATACTCTGATTAGAGAGAGTAGTTTAATATCTTCATGTTACACCTTTTATACTTCTGACTTTTTTTCTCATTGAAGGGTAGTCTTCTACGATCCAATTTTTGCCCGTAAGATTTATTCACGAGCCTCATTACATTAATTTAAGTTATTCACGAAAATTATTCATAAAATAAAAATTCTAATAGAAGAGTAATCTAATCTTATACAATCCTATCTTTATCCGTAAGATTTATTTGCTAGTCACATTACACTAATTTAAGTTATTCATGTAAATTATTTATTGAAAAACTATTTTATTTTTGTAAAGAGTAGTTTAATCTTGTACACTCCTATCTTTGTTTGTAAGATTTGTAGTGAGTCTCATTAGACTAATTTAAGTTATTCATGTAAATTATGCATAAATAAAAAGAATTTAAATTAATTTGCTAATTATAATTATATAATTTTATTATATTATATTCATCCTTAAAAAATAAATAACAATCATAATTTAAAAAATATTTCCTTGATTTAAAAAAAAATAAGTATAATAAAATCATGGTACAATGATTACCTTATTAATTTAATATTTTTTTCAATGAATAATTTATAAGGATGAACGATTCATATCACTGCAATGGGACCACTGGTGAGTCGGATATTATCAGATTGGACTGTACTGCACATTTCTTCAATTGTGAAGAAGTAAAATGTTATACATTTTAATATACATCTATATAACAAAGCTGAATAAATAAAAAGAGAGAGATTGTAATGTTGTTAAGGATTGTAGGTACCTTTGACATCTCCATCTCCAAAGAGAGAAACTTTTTCTAGGAGGAAGAAGCATGCCGAGTTGGGATAAGTTACCAGCAAAATAAGCTCCATAGCAGTTAGCAGTGACGCAAGTGTAGGGGATTTGAGCCTCTTCAATTGCTTTCCTCACTCTCATCTTATCCACGAATGTCCCATTTCCTGGCTCCATTGCATGTTCCATGCGTGATGGGTCCATCCCAAACTCCGAAGGTAAAAACTGCCACTTAAAAAAAAAAAAAAAAAAAAAAAATCACACCATTTAGAATTAGAATCAAAATATTTCGAAACCTATATGCTGACTAGAAATGTTATTACCTCGTCTGGGAATATATTTTTTTAGTAAATTTTTAATTTTTTAATCAAAACATGATTTAAAAAAATTAGGAAAAATTACAAATAAAACCTCAAGGTTTTGCGTGTTTTGCAAATTAAACCCCAAGTTTTTAATTTTGACAATTTGAACCCCGCAATTCATTCCGTGTCACAATGTAAGCCCCTTGTCCATCTCCATTTCCTAAAGTAACGGAGAAAGCCATTTTTGGCGCCTAAACCAACCCAAAACAACGTCGTTCCTTATTGGACCCATATAAAAGCCCCCAAATCCTGAATTTCACCAATTAGGGCTACAATTTGCCCCAATTTCCCCCTATTTCTTCGATCTCATCGATTTAGGGCAATACGAACGATGAATCCACTACTAAACGAATCTCCATTTCAGCCATTACGAAATGTGAGTGAAGGAAACAGTTGGGGTGGAAACAATTGGGGTGAATCGACTCGTTGCAGTTGTGGAATGAGAGCAAGAATCCGAACTTCATGGACCCATGCGAACCCAGCTAGGAAGTTTCTTGGTTGTCCAAATTATGGAGTAAGTTTTCCCAGTCCCATGAATAATATGAAATTTGTAATTTATGTACTTTATTTATTTAATTTAATTTAAATTTTTGTTTTTGTTTTTTTTCTCTAGAAAAACGGGGCTTGTGGCTTCTTCTATTGGTATGATCCACCCACTTGTCCTCGTGGTAGACAAGTGTTGCTGAAGTTGGTGGACAAGGTTGCAAGCTTAGAGGAAATGGTAACTAGATTAAAGGAGGATGTTCAAATTTATCGCCGTAGCTAGAAATGGATTGTAGGTGGATTGATTGTTGCAGTGATTGCAATTGGAATGTTAACAGTGAGCAGTTAGGGAATGTAGGTTGGTTAGTTAGTTAGCTAGCTAGGTAGTTAGCATTTCTGATTTAGGAAATGTAATGCAACTATGCACTTGCCAATGTGAACTTAATGTATAATTTTGAATGAAATGATGCTTGTTTGGTTGTATATATTTTGTTTGTTTGTTTGTTTGGTTGATAAATGATGGCCTAAATGTTTTGACAAAATGTCCAAGTGAAGGGAAAACATATTACAACCTTGTAAAAACAGATTAAAAGCCATTGTTGAACCTGTTTCAAACCAATAGACAGCATTGTTCCAAGCATATAAAAAATCAAGCATGTCAAAAACAGATTAGTAAGCATTGTTCAACCTGCTCCAAACAAATATACAACACATTCCAAGCATATATAATAACCATCCAATTGGGTACATCATTGATGTCAACCATGTATACTAAGCATGTATAATAACTATCCAGATATTGCTCCAAACCAATATACATCTTTCATCATTACAAAAAGAAGCAGTTCACCATCCATAATCTGTTTTCAGGTCACATGACCATTACCAAAAAAATCAATTCATAATTACAACATTCAGTTGACTATGTCTTTATTCACACTAGCCTGACTACCTAAGACCTGTTCAACTTCATCCATTCTCATGGTTGCTGCTGGTGTTGATGTCCGCCTTGTTGATGCCCTTTGTGGTGGCTGCTGCTGTTGTCCATGTTGTCCACCAGTTGATGCCCTCTGTGGTGGCTGCTGCTGTTGTCCACCAGTTGATGCTTCCCTAGATATTGCATCTGATCTGAATCCTATAAAAGTTTGTCGAGTCCTCACCTGTTAACAAAAAATTGTTAAACCACAGTTTAAGCATATATGGACATCAATTACAAGTAGAGCATACCAATACATTACTTACATTCTTTGATGAACTTGCAGCTCCATCTTTTTACCCTTGATAGGCCCCTTACATGTTCTTTGATTATGACCATGTACACCACACTTGGAGCATTTCAGGCTGATACACTTCCTCTGCAACTTGAATGGGTTTTGAGGCTCATCTGGGTCTCTAATTCTCTGCTTTTGAGGCCTACCAGTTGGCATTTTCAAATTAAGAGGAAGTAAAGGCCCAGAACCCGTCTTGGGCCACTGATCTTGGCCATTAAGTGGATTTATCAGTGCCTCATAAGTTCTCAAGTAGGTCTCTTTTTTGAAAGCCATATGCACATAATCCTCAACTCTCTCTTTTTAAAAGAAAATAACAGTCACAGCATGAAGACAAGGGATTCCAGTTAGATCCCACTTGAAACAAATGCATGTCCTATTCTCTAAGTTGACAACATATCCACTTACTCCATATCTAACTTCAAATAGAGCACCCCCTGACCAAGTAGGTATCCATACTCTAGATTTTACCTTTGACCTCTCAATCTTAGTTTGTATATTTGCACATATTGGCCCTTGGTACTTCATCATTTTGTCCCTGCATTCATGTAGCCTCACCATTAAAGCCCTCATGATCCACTCTAACATGGTAATGATGGATTTATCTCTAGCTGGTAAGACCCAATTGTTAAAAGACTCTGAAATATTGTTCAACAATCTATTTCACTTTGTTCTGGGATTGAATGCATGCCTACACCACTGAGCTGGATTAAGTCTCATTATCCAATTATAAGCTCTACTGTCTATACTATGCAACTTAGTCATATGTTTCTCCCAATCAACCCTTGTATATGCCTTTGCAGCTTTCCATACACAACTCTTTAGCTCCTTCCCTTTAAACTCCTTTTTGAAATTTGCATAAAGATGTCTAACACAAAGCCTATAATGGCCTTCATGGCACAATTCTTCAAGAGTTGGAACCAATCCCTGCAAAACATAAATGTCAAAATCATGAATAATGAAAAACAGTAAGGAACATAACAGAATAATGAAAAAAATCATTAAACATAAATAAACCTTTTGTTGATCAGTGATGAAGGTCCATCCATGCTCTGCACTTGTGTCAATACATTCAAACAAATTCTCTACAAACCAAGTCCAACTTTCTTTATTCTCACTCCCAGCCATTGCATAAGCAATTAGATACATCATGTTGTTTCCATCCTATCCCACAGTAATAAACAATTGTCCTTGACAAGGTCCTTTCAAATGACAAGCATCCAAGCCAATCAATGCCCTGACACCAGCTAAAAACCCTCTTCTGATTCCATCAAGGCACACAAACATTCTCTGGAACCTATGCTTAATTTGAAGTTGAGGCCTCCATACATTGATGTCAACTCTTGAACCTGGATTGGTCCTTATCAACTCAGCAGCATAATCCCACAGTTTTGTATATTGTTTAGCATTTGTTCCCTCAAGTTGCACCAATGCTTGTTTCCTAGCTTTGTAACATTTCATTTTGGATACTTCTACAACACAGTCATCTTTCATAGTGTCCTTAAATTCATTTATTTTCCAGGTAGGGGTGGTCCTGAATTTGTTCACATACTTAAATGCCAAAAAAGCACTAGTTACTTGTCTGTTCTTGTAATTTCTGTTGCAAGTGTGTGTAGGTTTGTATGTCTTAATTTATAATGTGTTCTCTCCACTCATCTTAGAGGCATAAAGCCTCTACTCACACCTATCACTATAGTTGACTTGAACCTTCCATGTCTCATTTTTAGTGAATTTGACATCATAGCCCCCTTTCACTGCATATTCCCTCACAGCATCCTTAAATTCAATGGCATTATTAAATAACATTCCAATTTTAAATTCAAAATTAGCCTTATCAACCTCAGGCCTAAATTCAGGGTACTTTGGCTTCCCTAAATTCAGATCCTTCGGGGGTTAATAATTCCTCCTTGGATGAATTCTCATCATTTACAACATATTCCTCAAATGCATTGCCTCCTTCTCTATTTGGTTCCCTCTCTACATTACCATCAAACATGATATCATCAGTAGGGTCATCCTCACCCTCACTACTAGCTAAGAAATCACTATCTGATAAGTCATCATTTTCCTCATCTTTACAGTTTGCTTCATCTTCATAGTCATGAGATTGAGGATGTTGAGCATTTTCAGCATCATTTACAGGAACATCAGTAAGGAACAAAACAGGGTGAGGGGTGTCTACATTGTGTGGCACATGACGCTCAACAAATAATTCTAATGTGTTTGCAGAGCCTAGATATTGAAACATTTCTAACACATCTTGGTCAGTGCCTAATCTTTTTAACCCTCTAACCAGATCTTTTGTGGGAATCCTATAAAATACTGTTTGAAATCACATATCCCCAACTTCTTCACCATATATATCAGCTCAAGCACAGAAAATGTATCAGCATGAACAGTATCAAACACATGTACTTTACCCCCAATGTAACTCCTAGGCCCACCATCACTATCTACAAAATACCCACTATGATGTAAAACCAATTTCATATTTATATCATCCATTGCTACATTCACAAATAAACAAACATATCACAAACAAAAAAAAAATGCATCAAAAATCAGTGGACTGAACAAGTGGCATGGGACCAAAAATGGAGATAAAAAATTTGATAAATCAGTAGTCCATAACTCAATTAATGCAGTGGTCCAACCACTCAGTTAATGCAATGGTCCATCAATGGAGATAAAAAATTTCATAAAGCATCCAAGACATTAAAGTAACCAACACACACACATACCCATGCAATAAAGTAAGATACAAACACAGAGTTTGCCATTACTCACAGAATCAGAAAAAGAAAAAAGAAAACTTCATATACAAATTACAAGAAGAAAGAAACAAAACAAATCATATAAATTACTTACCAACACTTCAAATAATACTAACCAGCAGTGCTTCAAACTTTGGTCCAGATTTTCTTCCAAATCGCAACAACCCCTTTGCCCTAAATTGACGAAATCGAAGAAATTAGGGCAAATTGTAGCCCTAATTGGTGAAATTCAGGATTTGGGGGCTTTTATATGGGTCCAATAAGGAACAACGTCGTTTTGTGTTGGTTTAGGCGCCGAAAATGGCTTTCTCTGTTACTTCAGGAAACGGAGATGGACGGGGGGCTTACATTGTGACACAGAATGAATTACGGGGTTCAAATTGTCAAAATTAAAAACCTGGGGTTTAATTTGCAAAACACGCTAAACCTTGGGGTTTTATTTGTAATTTGCCCAAAAAATTAATATGTTTGGGATGATTTTTTAGTTTTTTATGAAAAAATGTGTGAAAAGTAAAAAGAAAAAAAAATCTTTGACTTTTTGATATAGATTGTTAGTTTTTTGATTTTTTAGTATTTTTTTTTGACTTTTAAGCTAAAAAATGATATTGACAAACGAGGTCATATTCAAGAAAATAGCAATATTTAGAAAAGGATTCAAAATTTGAAATTATGGTAAGAAATAATGATGATACTTTTCGAATTTCCATTATATTATCTGACAATTATTAAAAAAAAAAAAAGCACATCAATTAGTCTTCGTTTGGCATTGGTTTTTTTAGCTGACTTTTTTATATTGGGACTTTTTAAGCCTTGTTTGGTTTTGTTTTTTTGGCTTTTTTGACTTTTGTGAGAGAAAAAGTGTAATGATTATATTTTGGATGTGATATTTTGTGTTATTGGCTTATGTAGCCAATTTTATCTTTTTGTATTTTTTTTAGCCAAAAATCTAAAACCAAACAAAGCTTTAGTATAACAGATTTTTCTTAATTTGAAATAATGATAAATTTACATATTTATATTGTAAGCGTTAGATATATAATGGAAATTATTAAAATTGTTAGACTTAAACTCACGTCGCCAATCTAAGCTACTCAAATTTAGTTAATATAATATAAGAGTTTCTCTATTCATTGTCAATTGATTTTGAGTTGAATACTTTAACATAATATCAGAGTTGGATCTTGGGTGCCTTTTACATCATGTGGTACAAACAGTCCATTTCTCAATCACCTTCACGTGCTAGGGCCACTCAAGTTTGATTAATATAATGCAAAATAAATAAATAACTTATAATTGAAGTGATGATAAATTAGACACTATTTGGCATCTCCTACAAAAGTGTCTTTTTTATCTTTTTATTTTTTTTAGATCACATCATCTCTCTATTTTTTTTACATATGTTTTTATAAAAAGTCAAAAAATATACATATTTAGATCATCTCAAATACCTTCTAGGCAAAGATATAAAAATAAAATAACAATTACTCTGTTTGGTTCCTGTTTTTCGAACCTAATTTTTTGAAAATTTTAGGCTGTGTTTGGTAGGGTTTTGGAAACTTAATTTTATATTTTAGTTTGAGTGCGTTGTTTGGTTACAATTTTTAAACATTGATTCCACACACATTTTTGAAAACATATCTATCCAGTCATCCTCCCGGACGTCCAGCCTGTTGACCGAAACAGTATTTTTTTTAGCACCTGTTATTTTTATATTTTAAATAAAAAATATTTTTGGATTTTTTTAAAAAAAAATTTATGAGCTTTGAATAGAATTTTGGGTTATGTGTTTGGTTATGAATTGTAAGTTTTTGAATCAAATATCATATGTCATGTCAAAAATTTCAAACTCAATTCAAAACTCTTTTCAAAACTCATAACCAAACAAAATTTTCACACTCAAATTATAATTCAAAACTCACAAACTTAGAATACATTCTTTATTCTCAAATCATAATTTTAAAGCCAGAAATGATACATCCCTCTAATTTGAGAGCTCTAAAAGAGCACTAATGATGTGAAAAATAAAAAAATAAAAAAAAAAGAAGAAAAAAAAATCAAGACTAAAACATCACATCACATAAGGCCCACATACCAATTAAAACTATTAGAGCTCTTAATTTGGAGCTTTCAATCTTTTTTCTTTTAAAGCTCTACCTAACACTACCGTACAGTTTCTGATTGTTACTCTATTCAGGATATCTGGAAAGGTTTTCAAAATCAATTTTTTGGATTCTTTTTCAGATTTTATGATGTGAATAGATGTAACCCGTTGTACACTCTATAGCCCTATCCCTAATAGACTTTGCCTACTGCCTATGAGTTCGGATCCCCTCCTTGAGTATCCTCCTTCATTTCCTACTTGCAACGGCTGAGATCAGCTGTTGCAGATCCAACGGCCATATATATATATATGAAATTGAAATTTCAGAAAATTCTCGCTAGTTACTATAGTTATACATTCAATTCACTCTCACTCTCACTTGCACTCAGCCTCACACTCACCTGTCGTCCTCCATCGAACCCACCCTCATCGACGATCAGACGGCACCGGCGACCCAGACGGCGACCCACTCCAACTCTAATATTCTCTGCTTCGTGAACCATAGCTCTACCGCGACCACCATCGGTCGAGTGAAGAAATTTCTTGATGAGAACGTGGATTCTCAGGCCATAGATGAACCGGGTTTGTCTTCGAAACACTGAAATTAAGAAGTTAGGGTTGTGTGATTGAGATCGAGAAAATAGATTTGAAATTTCAAAATTAGGGCTTTGATTTGGGATTCCAACAGGGAAAAATTAGGGCTTTGAGAGTGGGTTTGTTTTTGTGTGTTTTTGATGAATCAGTATCCATAAACCTATTTAATTAGTGAGATAAATTGATTAATTTTCTGTCTTAAATTTCAAAAGTAAAATAAAAATACATTTGTTGCTCCTTCTTTGTTGTTCTTCTTCTATGTGCAAAATTTGTATAGAGATATACATATTTATGTACTTTGCATGATTATTTCCTTTATATTTATTTTACTGAACTAGTTACTGCAGATAAGATAAGATGTTTGTTTACTTTATTTTGTTTATTTATTTATTTATTTTGTTGGTTGAACCTGGTATATGAATTGTTGAGGCCTGGTGTATGAACTTCTGTCTTAACTTGTTTGTTGGTTGGGTAGAGGCCATTGGATTCATGATTTACAAATTGATAAAATTTTTAATTTAAAAATTTTGGTGCTGATTTATTGCATTTTTTTTTTTCAAACGTGGAAAGTTTGATACTTCACTCTAAAGTGTTAGTATTGGTCATGAAAATATGGTCAGACATCTTCTTTGAATATCTAACACTTGGTTAGTGCAGATCTGCAACTAGTTTGGACTTGGAAATGGGAACCATTTTTTCTTATTCCTAAAAACAGAGTATTCTTATGCCTTTTGATTGTTGGACCATTTCAGGTTATTGCTTCCTCAGTAGTGCATATTAACAAAAACAGATTCAAGTTGTATGTGAACATAACCTATATAATTTGAATTGAATATTAGAGACAGCCATCTATGATTCTTTCACACTCATACAATGTCTATGCAAGGGTTAGAGAGGGGCAACTGCATTCTTAACCACACTTCACTGCTGAAATGAAGTAAAGAACAACTTCCATTAGCACCAAGTTTATCGAAATCTCATTTTTCAATTATGAAAGTTAGCATCTTACATTGTATGTCAAATTTTAATTCATTCATAGTTTATTTCCCTTGCCTGCAGTACCACAGCATCCCTATGATTATCACTTCTATCGTTGTTTGTGTAAGCCTTGTTTTGACCATTGTAATGGATTAACTCCTGATTGCCAAAGTAGGTACTCTTTCACTTCAAGCTTTTGATCTCCTTGTTATAATTGATTCTGTTTTCAAGCTGATATTCAATTGATGTACATAGCCCATCTATACAACTTTTTTCTTTTATAATTGACAGTGTTGGTGATTCTCTAGTTCTCCTGAAATCCTCAACTACTCTCAACAGAGAACTAAGGTTCTTAAGATTGTTTAGATAACAATAATAAAAACAAATGATAATGAAAGAAAAATAGAGCTAAACATAATTTTCCAGAATTTTGACTGCGACAGTTTGAGATGGAAGAAAAAGGAGAGGATGACTGCAACAATTTTTTTATCTAGTAGAATAGGTTGTGTCCTTCCATAGAGTGAAAGACACATCAAAGCTTACACCGCCTATTGTTTTGAGATTGTTTGTATTGTGTGTGCAAATTTAAAAATGGCTTCTTCTTCTATGAACAATAGCAACATAAGATTAAAACTGAGACTGTGCAATTGTGGAAGAACAGCTGCCATATATATTGTAAGAACCAATGAGAATCGAAATCAAGGGCATTTGTTCTTTGTTTGCCCATCAAAATATGTAAGTATGTATTGGAAATATTAATCCTTTAGTAGTGACAAATTAATTTGTGTTATTCGATTAACTGATTGTCATGCATTGTAGAGTAACACTGCCCATTGCAATTACTTCAAGTTCATGGATGAAGATGATGAAGACGTTACGTCCACAATCTGTTCCAACACTATAGAGCTTGTGATGGTATTACAGTAGAAGACTTTAACGAGCTAAGGATGAGGCTTGATGACGTGGAAAATGAAAATGATGACTATGGTGGAAGGCTTGAAAGGATGGAAAAAAATTTGAAGGCGATGGTGTATTTCATTGTATTTTCTATAATTTTGTACTTTATGATGTAACTTATTGTTTGGTTGGCTTCGGGAAAATTTGACTAATGTTATTATGGATTTTATGAAACTTAATGGATGTATTGTCAACGTTTGTAGTATTTTGGCTTTGATGAATTGATGTAATGATTTTAGATGGTTTTCATGAATGGAAATTTGATGAATGTAGTTATGGATTTGATGATTATAGATGCAATGATTTTAGATGGTTTTCATGAATGGAAATTTGATGAATGTAGTTATGGATTTGATGATTATAGAACTTGGAAATTATAGCATTTTGGTCTTGTTTGCATCAATCTTACCATGATTTGGTTTGAGTGTAGAGATAGTATTTGATGGTGTTAGAGCTCAAAATTCCTATACCAACTGTTCAACTAGCAAATTGCTACTTGGGATTCTAGCATTTGATTGGGTATCAAGATTTGTAAGGAAAAATGTAAAAAAGATCTGATCAACCCAAGCACCTCTTGAAGAACCAACCACTCACAAGTTATCCACACAAAGCACAAAGTCTCCATTACCATAGGCCTGGGTTCAACTCTACAAATATCAAAAACGAGAAAATATTACTCAAAACACAACCAATAGTTCACTGCTTATAATAACATAACTACTAGTGGCAAGATTGGAATTTATGCTTTAAACTAACTTTTATGCTTGAGAATACACGTGTAGGTCTTCAAAAAATAAGACACCAATTTGGCATAATTTTTCTAACAAATGAAAATGATGTGTCCCTTTTCTTTCACACAAAAGAAAATCTAAAAATTTCAACACACACATTGGTCCATTTATTCCTTTTGAAACAATCACTCAGAAGAAAATGAAGTACTACATCCTTCCATGTAGCAGTGACACTAACAAACCATACAAAGGATAACATCAAGTGTAAATACGAGCCATTAACATTAACAAAATGTGGAATATTACCAGTGTAAATACAAGCCATAACACACACATTTTAGCCCAATTTCAGTAACTACAGCAACAACATCACTTTCCAGCAACAACAGCAACATGAACAATTTCAGCATCAGTTTGCTTCACAGTTTCAGCTGCTATGACTTCTATTTCCAGTGCGTTCCACCTCTTTCTGCCTGTTGATAGCCTAAAACGGAAAAAGACAGAATTTTCCAGAATTTTCAGCGACTAAATGAATGAGCTAAACATAATTTTCAGCAACTAAAAAGACAAAATTTTCAACATGTACCAAGACAGAATTTTCAGCAAGTAAAAATTAAAAAGACAATAGCAAATTCAGCAACTAAATACATGCTTTAAACATAATTTCCAGCAAGTAAATACATGCTCTAAACAGAATTTTTAGTAACTAAAAAGCCAAAATTTTCAGCAACTAAAAATTAAGAAGACAACAAGGTCGAACCTGACTATACATTGGACTATTTGATTCTTGAGAATATCAAAACCCAATGTCATATCCACATGAACCTTGAAGTAGTGACTAGAATGTTGGTTGAGCAAAATAGAGTTGAGGCATTGAATTTGGCAAAGAATTTGGCACTACATACATCTCTCGCAAATTGTTTGCTTACAACAATGTCATATGTTAGGCTTCGCAATCATGTTTTGAGTCACATATTATATCCACACAAAAAATACAATGTTAAACTAACACTCACATGATATGTGGGATACATCAATGGCGGAGGAATAGAATTACCACCCATGGCCAAAGACGGAGGAAGAGGATGAAGAGGAAAAAGAGGTTGAAGAGGAGGAACATGTTGATCAACATAGATATCTCCTCCAACAGATAATGGAGAAGGTGTAACTATTGGACTTGCAATATATTTTACGAAGCCAAGCTGTTAGCATGGGATTTTTTTTTGGAGTTCGCTACCAACGCAGCTTCGAATCCATCTTTTACTTTCCTTTTGCCCTTACTAGGTTCCACATTTTTCTTCAATACTTTTGGTTGCACAACATGATTCATATCTTCGCAATCCATTTCAAAGCTTTGGGTTGCATCATCATTACTTACTTCATTTTCAACACCAAAATGAGCACTTAACTTGCGTTCAACATTTGTACCTAATGTAGCAAGTTGTGCAATAGAAAACTCATAAGCTTTTTCAGTTTCTGTAGCTCTACGTGCTATTGCTCTAAATGTGGTCATCAATGTCTTATACTGCGAGGCTTGTTAGAATTTCATATCTACTTGAATGTCATTCCCCGTAATGTCCTTCACAGTTTCGGCCCTTGCTTGTTTCGTCCACCTTTTTAGAATGTATTGTGGAGGAACCTCTTTCATCTTTAATATGTCTCTAATAACCTTCAATGAGTGACAACACAAAATTCCTTCCCTTTCAAACTTTGTACAATTACAACCCAAAGAGCCATCTCTCTCCATCTTCACTTTCCTTGCATGATTCCTACCAACTAGCCTTGCCATATTCAATTACTTCTATGTCCGATTCAATGGATCGAAAGTACTCATTTTGAAATTTTTCAAAAATCTTTTTTGTGTGCACATTACCCATTTAAATTAACATTCTTATTGTCGCTTTCACCTTTGGCAACCTTTGGCACAAAGCAAATCCTGCTTTTAACTCCTTGTATCGCTTCTCATAAAGTACCCTTTCAAAATGTATGAAGAATTCATTTAAATTAAAATCAGAACGAACGTAATCCTTTAAAAAAGCATTAAAAAATTCACTAAGTTGTGTGGTACTCATTCTTGCAGCCCATGTTGATCTAACATATGGCCAGTCCCATTTTTCTTTCATCGCAAAAGTCAATTTCAACCAATGGTTATCATGCACATCATATTTATCAAGCATTTCCGCCCACTCTAACTTCCATTGATTTTCATCTTCAATGTCAAACGGGAATTTATTTAGTACACCCTTTACCCCCTTATCTTGGAACAGACAACTAACATGTTTTAATGCATTTTTCATCAAATGCCAAGTACACAATTGGTGACTCGTGTCAGGCATAACGATGGGTATGGCTTTAGCCATTGTAGCATCTTGATCGGTGAACAAAGTTTTTGGTGCCATTCTTGACATAGCCTCTAGAAAATTTTGAAACAACCATACAAACGATTCGGCGGTCTCATCATACAACAAGGCTGCACCAAATTTAACTTTTTTCCTATGATGGTTGAATCTCACAAAAGATACAAAGGGTCTATGTTCTTTGTTTAACTTGTAAGTCGTATCAAATGTGACAACATCACCAAATTGGGCATAATCCATGATCATTTGTGCATCGGCCCAAAACATATTCGTTATTTGCTCCTCATTATCTAACTAAAAAGAATAAAAAAAACAAGGCTTCTGCAAACATTTTTCTTTAAAGTATTGCAACACATTGCCTACTTCTCAGTATGCTAAACTTTGTTATCTATTGGTTCTCCAGTAATTTTTTTGATCTAATTTCGTAAACCTAAGACATTGCCTCCCACCAACTTCCCTACCCATGAGTTCAAAAAACTGGCCTAAACGAAGACCAGATTGTGCCGCCAATTCTAACTCAATTACTTGGGTAGCTGATATCTTTCTTTGTGACGGCAACATGTGGGCACACTCGGGTGATACAAGATCGTGGTTATGTTTTTCTTTGAAATTAGTCACAACAAATTTCCCAGTACCCTCATCTAATTTAACATAAAGTTGAGCTTCACAACCAGTCCTAGTTTCAGCTCTAGGGTTTTTTGCCAATGGGTCTCGCTTGTCAACCTTCTGAAATCCCTCCTTGTTGCAAACCAAAAGTCTACAAATAAGTTGGTTAGTGAACTTGTTCTTCTTACAATAATCCCTTCTTATGCTAAACCTTATCCTTCCTCCATATGCATTATACAAATCATATGCACATTGTTTCGAATCAAATGTCATTCCCTATTTTGGCTTCCAAGCACAATCATTCTCAACTTTCATATCCATATCAAAATGAAATTGAAAAGCCATATAAATCAGTTTAATTATGTTAGCACCAAGAACAAACAGGAAAACAAGACATTGTTAATGTTAAATTATTTTGGCACCAAGAACAAAGACAGTATTAATGTTTATGAATCAGTTTCATTATCAAGTTTAATTAATGTTTATGAATCTGTTTAATTAATGTTTAAGAACAAACCAGTTTACTTAATGTTAATGTTACAAACTGAAAACTCCATGAACAGTTTCCACACTGTTAGCTCTAAATGTCCTTATCAAGTCATTAAATCATATTTTCTATTTAATTCTGATGCCTCCAAATCCCAAAGAATTTACAACAGACTGGGAACTTCAAAGATAATGGGGAAAAACCCACACTATTGACTTGGATTGATATTATTCAATCAAACACTTGATTTAGATCATAGACAATCATATTATTCAATCAAATCTTCCAAATATATATATATATAGTTGGTTCAATCTAGTATGCAGTGGACAAATCAAACCCACTTCATAAAATGTCAAAGATATTTCTCACAGATATTTCAAAGCTATTTCATAAAATTTCAGAGGTATTTCACAAATCAAACCCAAATATTTCAAACCCAAATATTTTTGGTAATCTTCTTTGATAATTATAATTATTTCAGAGCTCTTGATTGGCGAACAAAGAAGATTACCAGAGCTATTTCACCATCATGATAGCTGTGTGAGTGATTTTCTGACCACACTGCCCGCTTAGTAATTCAGCTGTAGAACACTGGCAGAATAGATGGCACCTTGCTGACCTGCAACAGAAAGAGAAAGCTCCGGCGGTGGTTCTTCCACCCGGGGGTACTCCGACGATCAAGTCAGTATATCTCTCAAAGATAATCAAGTATTCAACTCATAAGCTTGAGTATATAAAAACATACCTTAGACCCATGGGGGTGCCTCTTATTTATAGCCGACTCAATCCTAGTCCCAATGAGAGCCTAACTCCAATGGACTTAGGATTACTGCTTATCTGGGACTCCCAGTGGGATTAGGATAAACTCCCTAAGAGTTTATCTTTACCCAAACTGAAGTCTTCTCCCAATCTAGGACTCTTGTCCCATATCCAGGTTGAGTTCCCTCTTCATTCTAGGACTCTTGTCCCTTATCCACTTATCTCGGATTCCGATATCTTCGGAGGTAACCTCGGCCTAGCCGAGATGACCTCGGTACAAAGACCAAGACACGTGGCACCTCGGCTGACACGTCGGCGTCACTTTGCCACGTGTTAGTACTCAGAAAATATATCCCCACAACTGCCCCCTAGGTTCTATTACCTCTGCATTCTGAGGTGATGGAACCTATATCTGTTCGTTCATCTGTGCCCCTCTGTCTGAGATCAAACTCGCCGATCTCAAAGTTCCCTGGACTTTACTGTCCACTTCTGCCAAGTATCAAGCTTCATGCTTTCCAAGCTGCTTGAGATTGCACCTTCTAACCGAGGTTCTGGTTCCACTAATTCGTAAACTCCAAGAGCTTTGCAACTGCTCTATTCACATTTTCTAGTGGGTTCCCGATTTCTAGTCATGTATTTGACTCCGGCGACATTCATATCGGCGTTCATTTCACTTGGTAGGTTCATAAATTCCTTTAAGCTCAATTTTTCATAACTCTTCTGAATCTGTTTACTTGCCATCTGTTGCCTTCTATTTTGAATTGTTTACTGTTTGAATGCCTGGCATTGTTCTCGCTATATCCACTTTCTGTTGCTAGCATTGTGCCTGGGTCATTGTTCTTACTTAGTGCCTGTGCTCTTGGTTTTATTCTTGAACTTTATTGTCTTCTTGACTCTGAATTTTCTCTTTTTTCATTCAATCCTCTAGCTTTTTCTCTTTCTAGCTCTTTTGCTTAAATCCGTCATTGTTCCAAGCTTTCAAGCTCTGCAACTGTCTTCGTTCCTCTCCTCCGGTGAAGCTTACGTTATTCTGTCATTTTCGCATCCGTCGTCAGACTTCGGCAATTCTCATTCCGGCTTCCTTCTTTCTAGTAAGCCACTTTTCCTCCTGGTTTTATTTCTTGTTGCTTTCCAAGAAGCTTTGCTTCATTGTTAATTACCATTGCTGTTTTACCCGTTGTTTCCAAATCATCTTCTTGAATACACACTGTTCACATATCTGTTGATTTCTGCCACTGTTCTTGGCTTGACACACCTATGCAATCTTTTTGTCTTGATTTCCTGATAGCTTCATCACCATTTTTGATTTACGAATTACATTCTTGTTTCTGTTTTCTGTGTCTTTTTCCAAATTCTTGCTTTCAATCCTTGCCTTCAAACTCTGAGGTGCCAATCGCCGAGAAGGGCTTTGATCAAACTCTTCAGGAGATCGATGCTAAGCTCGAGGCTGAGAAGGCTGCTGAGAAGTTCTTTCCAACGGTCTTCTGGGGGTGAGACACAATCTGCCGCTGATGCCGAGTAGTTTGCTTCCTTCTTGAAATTGATGCCGAGATAACGGTAGAGAAGCTCCTCCAATTGACTGCCGAGGCTAAACCATCGTCGTTCGTCGAAGCAGATCAATCCGACGTTCTTGCTTTCATCATCTCAGTTCTTTAAGGTCTTCATTTTTGTACTTGCCTTCTTTTATACATGTTTCATATTTCCCAACTTTCTCAGCTCTTAACAAGCTAGTTGGTCATCTTGGATGATCATATCTCGGAAACGTCTTTCGTTGTTTATCTTGGCTATACCAAACTTGTAAATTGTTACAAATTTCAACAAGTGGTAGACTTCATAATCTTCGGTTAACTCATCTTGTAAATTGCTCAAAAAATTTCAACAAGTGTTAACATTCCATACTCCTTAATTATCATTCCTTCCCCCTGCACCTTCTCCCTGCCCCCTAATGTGAACATAAGTCACACTTAGGATCACATTAGGGAAGTTGGCTTCGTGTCGTAGTCACAGACCCGATGCGTTTTTCTTTCGCCGATGTATTAAAACTTCTGGTATTTAATTCACCCCCTTTAGACCCTCTTTCTCTTGGCCTTTGCAAACTATCATCGCTGTTTCTTGAAACATTTATTCCTTTCACAATTCTAGTCACCACTTCTAGCGTGCACTTAGTGGTTCTGTTTTAATCAAAACGACGTTTGACTCCGGCGAATCTTTTCCTGACATTTAACTTTGTGCACTCTTTAACTTGTAAATTCTCTCAGAATTTCAACAAGTGTTGAACATCATCTCAGCTTAACTTCGGTTAAGCATCATCTCCGTTTAACTTCGGTTAAACATCATCTCGGCTTAACTTTGGTTAAGCATCATTTCCGTTTAACTTCGGTTAAACATAATCTCGGCTTAATTTCGGTTAAGTATCATCTCCGTTTAACTTCGGTTAAACATCATCTCGGCTTAACTTCGGTTAAGTATCATCTCCGTTTAACTTCGGTTAAACATCATCTCGGCTTAACTTCGGTTAAGTATCATTGCAGTTTGTACTCTTGTACCTTTTTGCTTCTTTGGACAGTATAAGTTCCTTTACATGGCCGATGTGCCTCTTGTTTCTGTTGAATGCTTTAATACAACTATCTTTCTTTGAATGCTTGTACCTTTGTCTTTTCTTGACTGCCCTTGCATGATTCTATACTTAGAATATTTTGTGTGTCTTTAGTATGCTCTTCCTTCTTTGTGCAATCTTCTCGGGGTTACATACCTCGGGTATAATAACTGCAAACTTTTCTTCGGCAAGATACTGACCTGCAAACTGTAAATTGCTGCAAATTTCAACAGATGATCACATGTCGGCTTAACTTCAACTTGTAAATTGCTACAAATTTCAACAAGTGTTAAGCATCTTTTTTGGTTTATCCAACCAGTAGATTGTCATAAATCTGTAAGTAATAACATCAGTTTCACTTCGACTTGTAAATTGCTACAAATTTCAACAAGCGAAGAGAAACAGTAATCTCGGCTTAACTCCTACTTGTAAATTGCTACAAATTTCAATAAGTGGTGAACTTTGTATCGGTTTGACCAACTTGTAAATTGCTACAAATTTCAACAAGTGGTAAACTTTGTATCGGTTTAACCAACTTGTAAATTGCTACAAATTTCAACAAGTGGTAAACTTTGTTGTCTTCTTTCTGCCCCCTGCATGGCTTCCACATACTCCTCTGCGGACCTTATAAAAGGCCTTCAACCTGGCTAACTGTAGTCTGACCTTGTGTGTTCCCTTTTTATCCTCTGGGATCTTAGATCTGTTCGCTGTGCTCTTCTCTTCTCGGACTTAAGCGCCGAGATCTTATCTTTTTAGATCTGCTCACTCGGTTTGAGCTCTTCTTTTCTCGGGCCAACTCATCTAGGCCGAGATCATCTCTTCTAGGATCCGGGATCTGGAATCCGGGATCTGCTCACTTAGGCTGAACTCTTCTATACTTGAATGTCATCTCCTTGGGAACGCTCACGCCCCCTGTCTTTGCATCCCTCCTGGAAGGGTCTTCGTTCCTCCGCAGGTATCTATCCTTCCATACCTGGAGGTCATCTTTGTTGTAGTATCCGCTTCGATCTGTTGTCTTTGATGCGTCACCTTCCTGGCTGGCGTCTTTCACTCCGTGACTCTGGTCCCGAGTTTTTGTGTTGCGGTCGTCCTCTTCAGCGTCGAGGTCGATAGGTCTCCCACTCCCAGCAGGAGTGTTTGTCTTCAATCTGATCCTTCTGTCTGTCATTGGCCATCTATTATTCTTTCTTTCCACAGACAGCGCCAAATTGTGTGAGTGATTTTCTGACCACACTGCCCGCTTAGTAATTCAGCTGTAGAAGACTGGCAGAATAGATGGCACCTTGCTGACCTGCAACAGAAAGAGAAGGCTCCGGCAGTGGTTCTTCCACCTGGGGGTACTCCGACGATCAAGTCAGTATATCTCTCAAAGATAATCAAGTATTCAACTCACAAGCTTGAGTATATAAAAACATACCTTAGACCTATGGGGGTGCGTCTTATTTATAGCCAACTCAATCCTAGTCCCAATGAGAGCCTAACTCCAATGGACTCAGGATTACTGCTTATCTGGGACTCCCAGTGGGATTAGGATAAACTCCCTAAGAGTTTATCTTTACCCAAACTGAAGTCTTCTCCCAATCTAGGACTCTTGTCCCATATCCAGGTTGAGTTCCCTCTTCATTCTAGGACTCTTGTCCCTTATCCACTTATCTCGGATTCCGATATCTTCGGAGGTAACCTCGGCCTAGCCGAGATGACCTCGGTACAAAGACCAAGACACGTGGCACCTTGACTGACACGTCGGCGTCACTTTGCCACGTGTTGGTACTCAGAAAATATGTCCCCACAATAGCCAAAAATCTGAATATAATACCATTTTATAAAATTTATAAGCTATATTCAGATTTTTAATCTAATATTTCTGGTATATAGCTAATACTGAAATCTGAATATAATCTAATACCATTTTATTTAATCTAAATCAGATTTTTGTATAATACCATTACCATTCCAAATATCTGAATATAGCTCTGAAAAGAAATCATTTTATAAAATTATCATATTTCTGGATAAAGATTACCGAAATAAAATGTTCAAGCAGATTCACTCACTCTGAGAGAGATTACCGAAATCTAAGAACTTCTCGCCGTCGTCGGGAGTGGGTCACCGATGAGGGTGGGTTGCCAGTGAAGGTGAGTCGCCGATAAGGGTGGGTTTGGTGGAGGACAAGCGGGCTGAGTGAGAGTGAGTGACAGTCAGTGTATACTCTATAAGCTGTGTAATGCTTTGGGTGGGAAAATGAAAGTTTCAATTTCAATTTTTTTTTTTTTTTTTTTAATCGTTGGATCTGCAACAGCCGATCTTAGCCGTTGCAAGTAGGAAATGAAGGAGGATACTCAAGGACGGGATCTGAACTCATTGCCTATTGCCTATTGCCTATTGCTTATCATCTTCATGAATGTAAATTGTTTAAAAGTAGTATAAAATTTATAAAAAAATTATATGGAATACCGTAGGTGTTTGACATGTACTAAAAAAGTACACTTTTTTAACATATATATATTTATTTGGATCACATCAATCAATATCTATCAATATTTTCTCTCTACTTTTCTACATATTTTTTTTTTATAAAAAATCAAAAAGTACACTTATTTAGAATATCCCAAACCACTCCACAATAAAATATGAAATTATATAATTTTTTGTATTTTGTAATATTTGTTATATTAGTGTATTAATAAGCTCAAAAATTATAATAAATTTTTAAATATATATTTACAATTTCAAATATAAAGAAAATTTATATTATCTTCAACAATTTATGAAGACAAATTTCAAATACAAATTTATGAATTTCAACAACTTTAAAATTATGTTGTAAGCACTGAAAAATTACATATATAAATTTTCATAAATGCATATTAGAAAATTTATTATCACAAAATTTCGTAACAATAACACAAACATGCATAACATCGTGAGAAATTGACGTAAAAAACTGTCCAAAATTTTATATTTGATGTTGTAAAAGTTTGTTAGTTGGTTATAATTTTTTTAATGCCAATTTGTGGACGAAATTACGTATTTTATGATTAATATTACGAAATTTTATGATAAGATCACACATTTAATGGTAGGATATGCACCCATAATAGGTACATACCAAATTATGTTTTGATACATATATAGTATGTACATATATATATACACATAAAACAAATATGATGATATTTTTGATGTGACAATATTTTTTTATTTTTTATTGTTGAATATATCCTTTGCAACCCTCTCTCTCCACCTATGCCTCTGTTTGGAAAGATAGGTTTTGGGCTTTTTTTAGCTAAAATAGTCACAAAAAAATAAAATAGACTTTTTAGCTTAATAAGACAAAATATCATATCTAACCCATAATCATTACATTATTTCTCTCACAAAAATAAAAAAAACCAAAAAAACCCAGGCCAAAAAGCCAAGCCCACTTCCCAAACAAATCCTATGGAGGGAAATTAGAATTTGTAAAACACATATCTACTTTCAAAAGATACTTTTCAAATCACCTTTTTTAAAAATAACTCAAAAAAAAAAAAAAAAAAAAAAAAAATGAAACCAAACATGATGAATTTTGTTTTTAGGGAGAATTGCTTACAAATATGATGGTATTTTTGATGTGACAAATTTTTTTTTTATATTTATTGTTGAATTTATCCTTTGCAGCCCTCTCTTTCCACCTATGGAGGGAAATTTGAATTTGTAATAGTGAATTTTTTTAAAAACCAAACACATCTATTTTCAAAACATATTTTTCAAATCACTTTGCTAAAAAATAACCCAAAAAAATGAAGCCAAACATGATGAATTTTTTTAGGAAGAATTGCTTGTTAGTGGGACAAGTAAAAAAATTTACCAAAACATTGAAGGTTCAAGTTGCTATGTGGTGAAATGCAAGTGAAAACTTATGAAAATGTAAGTCTCACTTACATCTCCCTATATTTGTGTGTGTGTGTATATATATATTTCACTATAAGGTAATTCTCTTTTTTTTTTTTTTTCTTTTTTCTTTTCTTTTCTTTCTAGATTCTAACGTTTTGCAGATGGTGTTCGCACGAAAAACAAAAAAGAAAAAGAAAAAAAACAAAAATCAAATCAAATCAAATCAAACAAACAAACAAACAAAAACATGATTAGACCGTTTGGTAGGGCTTATTTTCAGCTTATTTAATCTTTTAGCTTAATTTAAGTTATTTTGGTGTGTTTGGTTTAGGTTAATGGTGTAGATTATAGCTTTTTATAAATGGAAAATGAGCTTTTTGGTTGAGTGGGGGAAAAGGTGCTTATTTTTTCAGCTTAAGCGGCGAGCTGAATGTCAAGGATAAAAGGACTTAAATGTCACTACAACAAAAAAGGTCTATGGTGACGAAACGCATGATGAAAAAATATTTCGTCCCCAAATATACATGTTTTAGTGATGAAAATAAGATTTTGTCTCCAATTGTACTATTTTTAGAGATGAAAACAAAATTTTGTCACCAAATGTTTAAAATAAATAAAATAATAGGTGACGAAATTTTTTTTCATCTCTAAATTTTATTTTTTGTCGCAAAACAAATTCCCGCCCTTAGAAATTTTGGTGGAAAATTTGGAAGCCATATTAGAGACGAAAAGTTTCATCACCATTGTAAAAATTTTCTGAGACAAATATAATTTCATCACCTATAATTTAAGGGGACAAAACGACACCGTTTTGTCTTCCCAAATCACTCATCTCCTGCGCTCTTTCTCTCACTCTCTCACCCAGTCTCGTCTCTCTCTCTCTCTCTTTCTGGTCTGAGCTCGTGAAACCCTCTCACCAATCTCTTCCTTGTCCTCTCACATGCACACGAGCACTGTCGGAAACCCTCTCTCACCGTTCGAATCGCACCACTAGAAGCCCTCTCTCTCCGTTCGAATTGCACCACCAGAAGCCCTCTTCTCCGTTCGTTTTGCTTCATTGATGCGGCACCATCGAAAGCCCTCTTCTCCATCCATTTCGCACTAGATATCTTCTTTTCTATATATATATATATATGTACACTCTTTGTGAATAAAGATTTGTATGCGATTTCCCTCAATTTTTTTTGCGATTTCCAATTGGGTAAATTATTAACGAAACCGTAGCCACCATCTCCATTCACTTCATCACTTGTTTTGCTGCCTTTTCATCTTCGGCTCCGCCACTTCTGCTTACTAGGTTAGTCTCTCTCTCTCTCTCTCTCTCTCTCTCTCTCTGTGTTCGTGTATATATGTGTATATATATAAATTTCTAGTTTGATAAAAACTGGGCTGGGTTCCCCTTTTAGATGTTCAAATAAAAATTGGGGAAATTGAAAATACTAAGGAAATATTAAGAATTAGGCATGCGTTTGGCTGCCGAGAAAATACTGAGGAAATTGAAAAACAAGAAGGCTTCCATGATTTTTTTTTTTTTGAAATGGGGATTTCTTATCCAAATAACCTTCTTTGCTAAACTTTAGTTGAGTTTTTGTTTCTAGAGGGCAAATCAAGGGACATTTACAATGCAAATCGTTCATATGGTTTTTCCCCCATTGTATATTTTTAAGCAACCTAGCAAATTGTAATATTAATTATGTTTGGAAGTGTGAATTTCTAAGGAAAATTTTCAATTTTAATTTTTCTAATTTTGTTCTATTAGAATTCATTACTATATGGGTGTGTTAGTTTTGCCTAGCCTCTCATTTTGTGAGAGATTAATCTTATTAGGTTAGATGTAATGTTTTGTCCTAGCCTTAAGTTTGGTGTCACATCTTGAAAGTTGTGTTGATCCTCAGCTTGTATATTGAGCATCTCTGTAATATCTATATTTTTTGGTATAAAACTAACCGCTTACTTACCCAACCAAAGAAGAAGAAGAAGAAGAATTTGTTACTATGGATGATGAGGCCTTGTATTCCTTGATTGTTTGGTCTGATGAACTCAATATGTGAGATTTGACATTAGACAATTGTGGCATAGTATAATTTCTGGAAAAAAAAAAACAAAAAAGAAGAAGGAAAAGCTATAACAAGGCTCTGTTATTAGGACTTTGTGGCATAGTGAGGTACTTGCCTGAATTTTGGCCAGAATTATGGATTTTTCACTATAGCGAATTTAGGACAATGGAATGACAGTTGTTTTCCTCATTTATAATGACGTGTATATGTAATTGAATCGTGTAGCAAACCCTATGTAATTGGGGTTTAAAGCTTGTGTTGGATGCATTAGTTTCTGAAACAATTATGGGTCAAGTGATTTTTAAATCTGCCCCTCTGTGTGCTTCTAGTCTTCAAATAAAAACTGCTATAAAAGTCATTGTTTTGTAAGCAGGCATTACAATCCCTTTGTTTGTTTGATGAGAAAATTAAGTTAAAATGTAGGAAAGTATTGAGCTTTAGAATTTATTTTCAGTTAGGCTGCACAATTAAGTGTAGTTGAGTTTTCCATTATTTATGGGAAGTATATGTGCTCCTCCCTCGCATTGCCTTTGCCTTGAGGTGATTTTAATTTTGTTTTCTCTTATTTTCCCCCACACGTGCACAACTTTTTTGTAATTCTACAACATAATTACATGTTTACATTAGATTTGGTTGTTGAGAGACTACAGTAATTAACTCTGTTCTATGGGTCAGGAAAAGAAGTCACTTGTTGCACATTATTAATATAAGACATTGTTCTAAACAATCTTTCATTATAACACAATAATTAACTCTCATGTTCTAAACAATTCAGACAATCACTTGAATGCATCATCAATCTTGTTGTTATGAAGGGAGACCAATATGATGTAAGAGAGCAAACAAATGAAAATGAGGTATAGCAAAATGTAATTCTTAATCAAATCATTATGTGTTTGAATGATATTTACTTTAAACTATATGATTTGATTGGTGTGCAGACAGTGGTGGACATCTTGATATTATTTATATTCCCACCCAACGCGCCAGCCAGCATCTTTTATGATGACACTAGTTGTTTTCTTTAATTCCATCAAGGAAATAATTGTCTATTATTTGTTATGCTTCTTCTTTCTAGACATTTATGTGAACTCTTAATTCATGACCTGATACCTATTTATGTTGATGAATTTGCTTTACACTAGTCAAGGAACATCATTAATGTAAATTTTGGTTAATTCATATTTTGGTCATATAATGACTCTATTCTTCAATGTTGACATATCTGCCTCCTGTTCAGTTTGTTTTTATTTTGTGGACATATCTATACTCTGTATTAAACCAGAACAGTTTGGGTTTCCAGCTTGGTGTCCACATGGAGAAAGTGTGCATTGTCCTTGATCCTTTAAATTTAGAATAATAAAGGGGGAAAAAAAAGAAAAAGAAAATATAGATGCTGGTGAAAAGACAACTTTACCTTTTTGAAAAAAGTAAATAATAGCAATTAAGACCCAATTCTCCTCACCTCACCTCCCTCCCTCTCTTTCTCTCTCTCTCCATATCTTTCTTTTCCCTTCAATTTTTTTTATATGTATATATTTTCTCATTCTATATGGGATTATGATCATGTGCATTGCTTATGCATCACTTCAGTTTTTTTTATTTGATAATGAGTAGTGTCATCATATTTTTGAAGGTGAGAAACCTTGGCAAGCTGGTGGATCTTGCCAGACAGTATTACAAAGATGGGGCTGATGAGGTATGCCCAGTTTTGGATAGATGTGATGTTCATATTTTATTGAAGAGTCATGAAATCAATGTATGATCTTATTGGATAGATGTGATGTTCATGTTTTATTGTAGCATTGCAATGTTGTTGTATGATCTTATTATTACTACAAAATTGGCACAAATCTCCTATGGATGGTGGTGGAATAGTGCCTGAGCTTTTAGTCTTTGGTTGATGCATCAAGCTAGTAGAATCTCCTCTTTTATCATATCCATGTTTGGAAAAGTTAATTATTTATTTATTTTTACTCTGATTATTCTCGCATCATATCAAGTTTAAGGGGTTGTTATATGCAGTTTATAGAATTGTTTATAATTTTTTTTTAATTTTAGAAATTTACATCAAAGTGTTTGGTGTACATTTTGCTTACATCTTATGAGAAAGAAGTAGTTCATCAATTTTTAACTTGTTAGAATTTGCACCAAACAAGCCTTAAATCTACACTATAAATTCAAATTGTAAGCATTTTGGAGAGGGAATTCTCCCATATTCTTAATCTAATTTACATTCTGATGAATTGTGATATTGATGTCCAGGTCTTTCTTTATCTAGAAGTTCTTCAGGCAATTTGGATAGCGAAAAGTTCTGTAATCTTCCTAATGGGACCGATCAAGCTTCTGAAATGCCTTTATTGGTAGGCAATAAAGGTACACTATGACATCTCAATGTACTCCCTTCCTTAGTGGCATCATTCTTTAAAGAATATGTAGTACTAACTACTTTAAAAAAAATAAGCAAAAATAATAAAATAATAATAAAAAAGAAAGTATTATAACAATTGCAAGGAGATGATTTACAACAACATTAGCTTGTTAGGATGCAATCATGAACAGGCTTGGATATGAAGGTCTGATGTAATTTGCAGGTTGCAACACCGTGCCATTGCAATTGATGTATCTTATCTGTAGTGGGTCGAGATAAATTTCAATGGAATAAAATGGCCATCACCTAAACAAATGAAAAAAAAAAGAAAAAGAAAAAGAAAAAAAAGAAAAAGAGATGCCTTGTTAAGTGCCGCAGAGGTCTCTAATCATGTAGCTGAAACCTTCATTTGTGGAAGGCCCTCGTATATTATGTAAACCATCTATTGAAAACTAGCACGAGACTCCCGGTTCGAAAACTAAGTCCAAAAATGCACTTTTTCACACTTAATCTTGAAAAATAGGCCATCGGAGGCCAAAATCGTGCAACAGCCACGAGACAGCCTAGGGAACACCTCAAACACCTCGGGAGGGACCAATGTGAGTTGTGGAAACTTATGAAACTAGCATCGGACTCTCGGTTTGAAAACTAAGTCCAAAAATACACTTTTTCACACTTAAGCTTGAAAATAGGCCATCGGAGGCCAAAATCGTGCAACAGCCATGAGACGGCCCAGGTAACACCTCAAACACCTCAGGAGGGACCAATGTGAGTTGTGGAAATTTACGGAACTAGCACGGGACTTCCGGTTCGAAAACTAAGTCCAAAAATACACTTTTTCACACTTAAGCTTGAAAAATAAGCCATCGGAGGCCAAAATCATGCAACAGCCATGAGACGGCCTGGGGAACACCTCAAACACCTCAGGAGGGACCAATGTGAGTTGTGGAAACTTACGGAACTAGCACGGGACTTCCGGTTTGAAAACTAAGTCCAAAAATCCACTTTCTCACACTTAAGCTTGAAAATAGGCCATCAGAGGCCAAAATCGTGCAACAGCCACGAGACAGCCCAGGGAACACCTCAGACACCTCGGGAGGGACCAATGTGAGTTGTGGAAACTTACGGAACTAGCACAGGACTCCCGGTTTAAAAACTAAGTCCAAAAATGTACTTTTTCACACTTATGCTTGAAAATAGGCCATCGGAGCGCAAAATCGTGTAACAGCCACGAGACAGCCCGGGTAACACCTTAAACACCTCGGGAGGGACCAAAGTAAGTCTTGGAAACTTATGGAACTAGCACGGGACTCCCGGTTCGAAAACTAAGTCCAAAAATGTACTTTTTCACACTTAAGCTTGAAAAATAGGCCATCGGAGGCCAAAATCGTATAACAGTCACGAGGCGGCCTAAGTAACATCTCAAACACCTCGGGAGGGACCAAAGTAACTTCTTAAAACTTACGGAAGTAGCACGGGACTCCCGGTTCAAAAACTAAGTCCAAAAATGCACTTTTTCATACTTAAGCTTGAAAAATAGGCCATCGGAGACCAAAATCGTGCAACAGCCACGAGATGGCCCGGGGAACACCTCAAACACATCGAGCGGGACCAACATAAGTTGTGGAAACTTATGGAACTAGCACGGGTCTCCCGGTTTGAAAACTAAATCCAAAAATGCACTTTTTCACACTTAAGCTTGAAAATAGGCCTTCGGGGGCCAAAATCACGCAACAGCCACGAGATGGCCTGGGAAACACCTCAAACACCTCGGGAGAGACCAATATGAGTTGTGGAAACTTATAAAAGTAGCATGGGACTCCCAGTTTGAAAACTAATTCTAAAAATGCATTTTTTCCAACTCTTAAGCTTGAAAAGAGGCCATCCGGGGGCCAAAATCGTTAAACAACCCCGAGAAGGCCCAGGGAAACACCTCAAACACATCAGGCGGGACCAACATAAGTTGTGGAAACTTATGGAACTAGCACGGGACTCCCGGTTTGAAAACTAAATCCAAAAATGCACTTTTTTCACACTTAAGCTTGAAAATAGGCCTTCGGGGGTCAAAATCGTGCAACAGCCATGAAACGTCCCGGGGAAACACCTCAAACACCTCGGGAGGGACCAATGTGAGTTGTGGAAACTTACGAAAGTAGCACGGGACTCCCGGTTTGAAAACTAAGTCTAAAAATGCATTTTTTCCAACTCTTAAGCTTGAAAATAGGCTATCCGGGGGGCCAAAATCGTTAAACAACCCCGAGAAGGCTCGGGAACACCTTAATCACCTCGGAAGAAACCATTGTAACTTGTGTAAACTTACGGAACTAGCACGGGACTCCCGTTTTGAAAACTAAGTCCAAAAATGAATTTTTCCAATAGTTAAGCTTGTAAATAGGCCATCGGGGGCCAAAATCGTGTAACAAGCACAGCAAGGTCCGGGGAACACCTCAAACACCTCGGGAGGGACCAATGTAAGTTGTGGAAACTTACGGAACTAGCACCGGACTCCTGATTTGAAAACTAAGTCAAAAAATGCATGTTAAATTGTATATTTTATTGATAAGATAATAATTGTGTAACTTGCATTCTTTTTCTTTTTTTTTTGTGTTTCATTTTTTTTCAGATTTGAGATTTGATATGGACATGTTTGGTAATTTGGAGAGCAGAAGGTAGCTCATTTTGTGTTTTTGTTCATATTACCTTACATGTATTTTGGTTGCGTTGTAAATTTTATATTTTTGTTGGTATTACAGTATATGTTTGGTAATCTGCACTTGATATTTTATTTTTGTTGATATTAGTAGACATGTTTTTTTGTGGATATTAGGAGACGTGTTTGGTAATCCGCATTCGGTTGATATTATATTTTTGTGAATATTAGTAGACATATTTTTTTTTGGATATTAGAAAACATGTTTATAATCCGCATGCAGTTCATATTGTATTTTTGTGGATAGTGCTAAAATTCGATTGTGATGTTTATGAAAATGAACAGATTTTTGTATTGATTTGGAATAGATATTTTATTGAATAGGTTATTGAATAGGCCATCGGACAGATTATTGCATAGGTTATTGAACAGGTTATTGAAATGCGCAGGGAATTTTTATTGAAAAGAAAAAAATTAATATGAAAATAGTACGCCCCTTTTAAAAAATTTTAATTTTTATTAGTGACGAAATGAAAAATGTCACTATTAGTTTTCAAAAAACATGAATAATTTTGTCACATTTGTTGAATATTTCGTCGCTAAATTGAAATATTGGTGACAAAATGTTTTTTGTCATTGAATAATTTTCTTTTCTGCTTATTTTAGTGACGATTTTTTTTGTCACCTTAATCCATATCATTGGTGAGGAAAACTTTCGTCACTAAAATCTATTTGGTGACGAAATATTTTGTTGCCAAAAACAATTAAAATAAAATATTATTTAGTTTTGGTGACGAAATTGATGTTTTAAAGGACGAAAAATTCAACATTTGGAGACGAAACATTTCGTCGCCAAAAATGAAAAATAGGTGATGAAAATGTTTTTCGTCACCAGGTACTTTTAGCGACAGCGTATAGGCCACGAACGTAGTAAAAAAATGTTTTCGTCGTAGATCACTTTAGTCACGAAAATTTGATGTTTGGAGACAAAATCAGTTTGTCACCAAAGGCTTTTTTTGTTGTAGTGTGTCATTCACACTTTCAAGTTATTACAAGTCTACTAGGTATATAAACAAAAACACACTCCTTCTCTCCTTCTCATGAAAGTAGAGGGGTGATTCACAATGGAGAGGCGATTTCTGGCGACGCCGGAAAAGATGAAAGAAGAGAGCGGAGAAGATGAGCTTGCCGCCGGAGCTCATTACGATCTCTCTTCTCTCTCTCTCTCTGCCCCATCTCGTTCGCGAGGTGATTTTCACGAACAAACCAGAGCGCACTCTCTCTCACGAACCAAATCTCTTCTCTCTCTTCGCGATCTCTCTTTTCTCTCTCTCTCTCTCTCTTTGCGATCTCTCTTTTCTCTCTCTTTCTCTGTCTCTCTCGTCACGATCTGAAGAGGGAGCAAAACCCTAGTGCTGTCGCTGTCACCACTGCAAGCCATCTATCACAATTGACGGTGTTCTCTCGAGTGTTGCGATCACGATGACAATCAACCCTAGCTCGCAATCGACAACCCTAACCAGAGTCGTCGTCATCGCGATCTCAAGGCAAAACCCTACGCATCGCGATCTGAACCAGAGTCGCCGTCGTTATGATCTCCTGTCGTCGTCTCTCTCTCTTTGCCTTTCCAGATCGCGGCGATGGCTAGGGTTGCAAACCACCGGTGGTGTACGGATGAAAGAAGAGAGAAGAGAAAACAAAAATTTAATTGGTATATTTTGTAATGAATTAATAAATTAAAAAATAACAATTTTTATATTATTACTTGTAATAAAAAAATTATTGATATAAATGAAACAAAATACATGAATATTAATTGATATTAATTGTAATGAATTAATAAATTAAACAAAATTAAATAAATTGCACAATTTATTTCACAATTAGTGAAATAATTTTTTTTAAAATTAAAACTGAAAAAAATGAAAAAATAACAATTTTTATATCTTATAAGGGCAAAAAAGACATTACACAGCAAAAAACTATTTTACAACTTATTCAACCAAACACTACTCTGCTGATTAAATCTATAATCCCATAATTTGCACCAAACAGGTTAACAACTTATATTTAAAACTATAATCTATAATTTGTTAAGCCATAATCTGTAATCATTTTGTCACAGCTCTACCAAACGGGCATATTATCTCTTATTCCAACAATTGACGGGAGGATATTGGCCAATTACTGTCCAGAAAATTTGAATGGTTTATTATGTAATAGTGAAATTTTTTAAAAACTAAACACATTTATTTTCAAAAACATGCCTTTTCAAATCACTTTATTAAAAAATAATTCAAAAATGAAACCAACATGGTGAATTTTTTTTAGGGAGAATTGGTTGTCGGTGGGGACAAGTAAAAAAAATTACCCAAAACGTTGAGGGTTCAAGTTGCTATGAGGTGAAACACAAGTGAAAACTTATGGAAATATAAGGCCTCGTTTGGGAACAGATTTTTTAATAACATTTTAGTTTTTTGGTTAAAATGTAATGTAAAAAAAAAACTAGTATGTTTAGATGACTTTTTGGCTTTTTATGAAAAGATGTGCAAAAAGTAGAGAGAAAAAGGAATCTTTGACTTTTTGGTATGAGTTGTTAGCTTTTTTGATTTTTAATAACCTTTTAGCTTTTTGACTAAAAAAAAGCCACTTGCCAAACGAGGCCTAAGTCTCACTTACATCTCTATTTTGTATGTATATATATATTTTCACTATAAGGTAATTCTCCTTCTTTTTTATTTTCTCTCTAGATTCTAATGTTTTGCAGATGGTGTTCGCACGAAAAACGAAAAAAAAAGAAAAAAAAACAAAAACAAAAATCAAATCAAATCAAACAAACAAACAAACAAAAACGTGATTATCTCCGATTCCAACAATTGACGGGAGCATATTGGCCAATTACTGTCCGTAAAATTTGAATGGTTTATTATGTAAAAACTTTATTGACACGATCATCTTTCTAAAAAATTAAATTATTCAGATATTAGTGATCATTTGATTGTACTACATTGCGAGGGAGATTTGCGCCGGACCATGGCGCTGAACCAAATCTGCATGGCCTCTCGGGCTATCATGTTTGGTCGAGCTATGTTGTTGGCCAGAGTGCGAAGACATGCATGTGCCCAACTGGGCTATGATTCGGCTAAGTGCTCGGTTGGATTCACAGTGGTGCATCTGGACCAAGCCAAGCACATCCCGGAATGAATTTCGACCGGGATGAAGGCCAGCATGCCTCACAGCCAGTCGGTTCGGATGGACCGACTTCTTACAGTTCAGTCGTCTCGGTCATGGTAGTGTTTCTTTCCAAGGGATAGGTCGGTCATGGTATCCCGGTTGAGTGTGCCACCTAGACCAATGGTGTGATGGAGGGGAAATCCACTCCTGGCACACATCAATACCGTTTGGCAGTTCCACACATGCTGTTTGGAGGTTTTGGCCCTCACACGCGTAAGGTAGTGAGAGGCGAGCACTGCCACCTGTCCAGGGAAGGACAACAGAGGTAGTGTACGCACAATTCCTGAGGCTGCATGGCCAACCTAGAAAAAGGAGGAATGGGGGACGTTGGAGGTAAGCAATTTGAACAATTCTCTCTCTCTCTAAAAAGTGCTCTTTTTTTCTTCAAGCGGTCTAACTTGATCGTCGGAGGGACTTTCGGGCAACACACCGCTGGGCAGCTCACCGTCTTTTTGTTTTAAGGACAGGCGACGTTACGTGGAGCTTGAGTTCAAGGAGTACGGAGAACAGAGGATATTTCGCTCCCGTACAATTGACGCCGTCTGTGGGAAGTCTTTGATACACAAACCTTGCTCTTCAAGCTTTTTCGACCATTTCCATGGCTAACAACGATGAAACTCCACTGTTCGTCGTCGATGGTGTCATGCCAGAGTTTGTTCGATGGAGAGAAGGCCCCCCTGCTATTCCAGCCATGGTGGGCCTGGAGGCCTCTTCGAGAGGTGCGCGAGACAAAAGTGCAAGGAGTACTGGTCGCTCGAAGAGTCCAGAGGGCCGTTGACGGCGGGGGGAGTCATATGCACTGTGCCTGGAGCACAAACTCAAAGATTAGGACGCCTTTATTCTCAAGATAGCGGCTGAAGTGGAGGTGCTGAAACGCCAGATCAAGGGGAAGGGTGTTGCTGGAGAAGGCAGCCTCAGTGAGCGCACCCTGTCTCCTCGTTATGGTAGTCACCGCCAAGAAATGATGCACTCTCTCTCTATCACCAGAAGCTATGGGGTCGGGGACTCTGACCCACAGGTGGGCAAATCTCACACTCGTGATAGCACCTACCGTCCCTCACGGCCATTGTCGACATCGCGAAAATCTTTTTTTCGCCCGTTCGGGAGACCTGAGGGATGTGTTGGAGGAGAGGGCTTGCCGTAGGGAGACTCAGAGATTGCCGACTTTGCAGAGGCTAAGCTCCCAAATCCGTTGTAGTGAGGAAGTGGCAATGCTAGCACCCGGAGTGGTGGCCCCAGCACTTGTGGACAAAGAGCTAATGAGACTTACAGCTACGTCGCTGTCCCTAGAAATCAAGAGTACACCACTCCCTGCCGGATTCCACCAGCCTAAGTTCATGTTGTACGATGGCAAGACGGATCCGTACATGCACGCGAGTCATTATCGGCAAGTAATGGCTGGACACCGACGCAATGACGCCTTGACGTGCCTCATATTCCCAGCAAGCTTAGGAGAACTGGGCCTGAAATAGTTCGAAAGGCTTCTGGAGGGGAGCATCGAGGGATGACAGCAATTAGCGGAGGCCTTCATCACCAGATTCAAAACCAACACTCGAACACCAAAGGAGGTTGACCATCTCCTGGGCGTCAAGATAGAGTTTGGAGGTTCGTTGAAGGCATACAATGCGAAGTACTGGGAAACCTACAATGAGATCTTCGACTGCCCCACCAATCTGGCGATTACCCAACACAAGCGCGGTCTTCTAGTCGGACATAGGCTGCGAGATTCGCTTACAATGCACCAGCCCACAACCATGGAGTCCTTAATGCAACGGATCAATGAACACATCCGTGTGGAGGATGATGCCGCCTCCACAACCGAGAAGGCTAATCCGGTCGTAGTGGACAGAAGAATGGCGGGAAAGGTTCACTCAGTGGGCAGGAGGACAACCACCCAAACGACCGGTCAAAAGATCAACGTCGTGGCGCAAACCGCGATGATAAAAGCAAAGGTCGCAGAAATGACCGAGCTAACGCTCCTCGTGATGAAGAGGAAGATGCCAAGCGAAAATTGAAAGCGTGAACCGATATCACCACGGTCTTTAAAATCCCTATATACCGCATCCTAAGTGAAATCTGAGGTGAACCTTTTGTTCGTTGGCCGACCAAGTTGGGGAATACACAGAGGGGCTTCAACTCAAGATATCACTGCACCTTCCATGAAGAACGGGGGCACTGAACGGAGGACTGCTTGCCGCTCAAACAACATTTGGAGAAGCTGGTAGCGGCAGGACATCTGGACCAATACATAGATGGGGGTATGAAAGTCGCTCCACTGGGACAGACCGAGCCAAACGGCCTAGCCGCCCTGGATGCAGCATCGCAAGGCGCAATCAATGTCATCCATGGCATCATTGAACCGGCATGGGTCTGCGAGCTGAGAGGGATGATCAAGAAAGCCGAGCACATGAGGGAGGTGCTCTTCGTCCAGCCCGCTGTGAAAAAAGGGAAGACCGAAGAAAAAGAAATCCTTACCTTTTCAAGTAAGGACTTGGAGAGAATTCAAATGCCCCACAATGATGCCTTAGTAGTGATTCTTCGCGTCAAAGACTTCGACATCAAAAGAATTTTGATTGAGCAGGGGAGTTCAGTCAAAATCATGTATTATGACGCATTCAAACAAATGAAGTTGGAGGACAAGGACTTCGCCCCTGCAACGTCTCCTTTGGTTGGCTTCAACTCTTAACTAGAATGGCCGATTGGAAAGATCATATTGCCGATCAAAGCGGGTTCGGTCATGAAGCAAGTAGAATTTTGGGTGCTTAAGGTCCCATCAACCTACAACTTAATCTTGGGCTGGGGTTGGTTGCACGCCATGCAAGCAGTAGCGTTGACCTACCATCAGGTTTTGCGCTTCCCGGTGCCAACCGGCCAGGTAGAAGAGGTTTAGGGAGACTAGGTAATGGCAAAATAATGCTTCGTTGCGGTGAATGGCAGCCGAGCCGCCAAAGAGTTCATTCAAATGATAGAGGGCCCGGAGGGAAAGGAAGTCCTGAAAGACATAGGAAGAAAGGCCGAGGAGAAATCGGTCGAAGATTTGGTAGAGGTGCGCATTGACGAGAACGATCCAACTAAGTTCTTTCTTTTGGGATCATCTTTGTCCAGCGCCGAGCGACTCGATTATGTCGACTTCTTGGTTTCCAACATGGAAGCTTTTGTATGGACGCCTTATGATATGCCTGGCATCGACCCTAGCTTCATTTGCCATCAGTTGAATGTCTTCCCAAATGCACGGCCGGTCATCCAAAGGACACGACGCTCAGCCTTGCACCATGCCGAGATAGTGGCGGAGGAGGTCAAGAACTTGTTGGAAGCGGGGGCAATAGAAGAAGTGCAATATCCTCGGTGGATCTCTAACACGGTAGTGGTGCCGAAGAAAAACGGTAAATGGTGGGTGTGCGTTGATTATAAGACGGTCAACCGCGCGTGTCCAAAGGATAGCTTTCCCCTCCCGAGAATCAACCAGCTAGTAGATTTAACCGCTGGCCATCAAAGGTTTAGCTTCTTGGATGCGTATCGTGGATACCACTAGATAGCCATGTATGAACCAGACCGAGAGATCACTTCATTCACCACTCCAAGAGGCCTGTATTGTTACAAAGTCATGCCGTTCGGACTGAAAAATGCCGGGGCAACTTTTCAGAGGATGGTAACCAAGATGTTCGCTCCCCTTCTAGGCCGCACCATGGAGGCTTACATCGATGATATGGTGGTAAAGAGTAAGGAAAAGTCTCAACACCTCGTCGACCTAGCAGAGATGTTTGCTACACTTAAACATCACAAGCTGCATTTGAATGCCTCCAAGTGCGCCTTTGGAGTTGGCACCAAAAAGTTTCTAGGTTTTTTGGTCACAAACCGAGGAATTGAAGCCTACCTTTCCCAAATCAAGGCGATACAAGAGCTGGAGCGACCAAACTCCATGAAGACCGTGCAACATCTTGTCGGGATGGCAGCCGCGCTGAACAGATTTATAAGCCGGTCTTCAGATCATTGCAGGCCCTTCTTCAAAACTTTGAAGGCCAAGTTCTTCTAGGACGATGAATGTGACCGTGCATTGGCGGATCTGAAAGTATACCTTTCCTTAGCACCTATCCCAGTCACACCGAAATCGGGCGAAGAACTGTATCTCTACTTGGCGGTCTCTCAACATGTGGTGAGCGCCGTCCTAGTTCGTGCTAAAGGTACCCAGCACCTTCCCATCTTCTACGTAAGCAAGACCTTGCTCCCGGTTGAATCAAGATATCTACCGCTAGAAAAATTGGCCCTGGCCTTGATGATGGCTTCCAGAAAACTGGCGCACTATTTTCATTCCCACACAATAGTTGTGCTAACCGAGTTTCCACTCAAGGTGCTCTTTGAAAAGGCAGACTTCACCAGGAGAATTTTGAAATGGGCCGTAACGGCCCAATACGACATCAAGTTCCAACCGTGTACCGCAATCAAGGCTCAAGCTCTTACCGACTTTGTGGTGGAATTTGCCCCTGGAATGCATCATGTTTGCCTAGTTGATTTAGCTAGCGTGGATTTGGCGCAGCCCACGGTTCAGGCAACAGGGACAAGTGGTGGATCACAAATGGAAGAAGGGCAAATAGAAGCCGACATGGAGAAGCCGGATAACTTACCGAAATACAAGCTTGACCGAGACATGGAAAGAGACCAGAATGAACCAACCAGTACCTTGGAGTTGAGGAGCTCCCAAAACCCATCTGCTGGAAGTTGTTTATTGGCGAGATGTGGAAGCTCTTCGTCGACAGGGCCTCCAACAGACATGGCGCCAGGCTGGGTATCGTGTTGACTTCCCTGGACGGGCTGGTTATCGAGCAAGCAGTTACGGTCGGCTTCCCGGCGTCCAACAATGAGGCGAAATATAAGGCCCTCCTTGCCAGATTGAGAAGTGCATTAAGAATGAAAGCGTCGGCCCTTATGGTATTCAGCAACTTTAGGCTGGTGGTCAATCAGGTCTCTAGGAAGTATGAAGCCACGGATGAAAGAATGGCCAAATATCAGGCACTGGTTTGCGCAGAAATCAAAAAGTTCGCCGCAATAAGAGTGGAACAAATCAATTGCGAAGAAAACAACACAACTGACGAACTGGCCAGCCTTGCAACCATGCAAACAACTTTCCCCAATCCTTTGATAATAGAATTCCTACCTCGGCCAAGCATTGAGGAACCAGAAGTGTCCGAAGTACTCTGCGCTAACTTGGGACCATCCTGGATGGACCCCATCATCGCCTTCCTAAAAGATAAAATCCTACCAAAAGAAAAGAAGGCGGCCAACAAAATCCGGGCCAAATCAGAGCAGTTTTGGCTCTCTCAATCTGGGGCCTTATAGAAGAAGTCTTTTACTGGGCCGTATCTGAAGTGCGTCCACCCCAACAACGTGGAAGCTTTCCTCTATGAGATTCATGAAGGCATCTGCGAGAGTTATATTGGGGGAAGATCTTTGGCTTACCGAGCGATCTCCCAAGGTTATTGTTGGCCGTGCATGCAGGCGGACGCACAGAAATACGTTCACAGGTGTGAAAAATGCCAAAACTTTGCTCACCAAATCCACCAGCCGGCCAGAGAGTTGCTCCCCTTTACAAGTCCTTGGCCGTTCGCGCTTTGGGGTTGGATATTGTGGGACCACTCCCAACAGCTCCGAGCAATCGCAAGTTTTTCATCGCTACTACCGACTACTTCACTAAGTGGGTTGAGGCCGAGCCATTGGCAACTATAAAGGAAAAAGATGTGAAGAAGTTCGCTTGGCAAAATGTCATCACTCGCTTCGGTATACTGAAGGCCCTCATCTCGAATAATGGCACTTAGTTCGATAGGAAACTCTTTCGCGGATTTTGTGAGGAGTTAAAGATCGAGTTCTACAACTCAACATCGGCCTACCCTCAGTAAAATGGTCAAGCAGAAGCCTCAAACAAGACCATCTTGGATGGGCTGAAGAAGCGACTAGAGAAAGCCAAAGGGAAGTGGGCTGAAGAACTCCCCAATGTGCTCTGGGCATACCGTACCACGCCGAGATGTTCGACCGGGGAAACACCATTCACCTTGGCATATGGCATGGAGGTCGTCATCCCATTGGAAATCGGTATGCCAACCATCCGGTCTGAAAGTTTTTAGCCAGACTTGAACAATGAAGCAGTGGCCTTGGAACTTGACCTAGCTGAAGAAAAAAGGGAACGGGCTCTGATCCACATAGCAGCCTATCAGCAAGAGCTCTCCAGGAAATACAACAAGGCCGTGCATCTAAGGCTATTCAAGATCGGAGACTGGGTCTTGAGAAAGGTAATGGGCAATACAGTGATCCCTGGCGAAGGCAAACTCGGTGCAAATTGGGAAAGGCCGTATAAGGTAACTGGCCTCGCAGGCAAAGGGGCATACCATCTGGAAGACTTAGATGGTAAACCTATCCCCAGACCATGGAATGCAGCTAATCTTAAGATTTTTTACTTCTGAAATGTAATCGTTTTTGTTCCTTTGCCTTTTGAACCTTAGCCTTTTGGCATTTGATGTAAATCGCTGACATGTAATGAAAGATAGCCCCACTTCTTTCTTATATTATGTGTCTCTATGCAATGACATCACAAGGGTATTGGGCCACTATGGATGCCAGGGGCAAGAAAACCAACTTACACAGGGTTGAGCTGACTTTTACTCGCCGGTGTGGAGACAGGCTGTACAAACAATTGGTGTTCTGTCCAACTTGCATAAGGCCCGATTTGAATTTGCTCGCCCAATTGAAATGTTGGTGTTCTGCCCAACTCGTATAAAGGCCGAGCTGATTTTTCTCGCCCAATTGAAGTGTTGGCGTTCTGCCCAACTCGTATAAGGGCCGAGCTGATTTTTGCTCGCCCAAATGAAATTTTGGTGTTTTGCCCAAATGGCAAAAGGACTGAGCTAATTTTTGCTCGCCCAAATGAAATTTTGGCGTCTTGCCCAAATTGCAAAAGGGCCGAGTTGAGTGTGCTCGCCCAAGTAAAATGTTGGCGTTTTGTCCAACTTGCAGAAGGGCCGAGCTGATTTTGCTCGCCTAAGTGAAATGTTCGCATTTTGCCTAACTTGCAAATGGGCCGAGCTGACTTTGCTCGCTCGAGTAAAATATCGGTGTGTTGTCCAATTTGTAGTAGGGTCTAACTGATTTTGCTAGCCCGAGTGAAATGTTGGCGTATTGCCCGCTTGCACCGGGACGAGCTGCTTTTAGTTCATCCGTGGCAATGGACGCTTGGGCCATCCAGGTTCATGGCCGAGCTAATTTTACTCACCCGAGCTGGAACTTGTATTCGACAAACATATCAAATCGAAGAAGGCTTACTTATCATACCGAAGCAATAACAAAAATAGATACTTGGCGAGCAAAAGATAAACCTTTCATTGACTGAGAAAGCGAAATTACAAAAGTGGGGCTAAGCCTAGTTACATTCAAAAAAAAAAAAAGAAAAGAAAAAAAAAAGGGGGGTGAAAGATCAGTCCAAATCTACGTGAGCAGCTTGCTCGGCCAATTCCACCTCGGCCCCATCTGCCACGACATTCACCACCGCAACAACCTCATGCTCGGTCTCTCGTTCTTCGTCCCAATCAGAAGCTTCAGGAGGATTTTGCTCGACTGGTTGCACGGTTGTAGCTTCCGCTTCGGCTACCTGCTTAGCCTCTTCAATGAGCCTCTTTTGCACGGCGCTGGCATAAGCTTGCATATAGGCCGGGATGAAGGCAGCAAGCGGGTTTTGAAACACCTCGGCATCCTGACCAAGGCCAAGTTTTTCCATGGCAGCTTTCCAACCGCACTGAAAAAAGATGTTCTTGGTCCCTTGAACTTGCCGTTCATATGCTTTTTCACCCTCTGCGCAACCGCGGTCTTCAGTATCCTCGACCTTTTTATCCACCTCGGCTTTGTGGGCGTCGCGGAGTTTACGCAGCTCGGCGATGTAGCGAGCCTTGGTCATCTGAAGGGCCCTCTGTTTCTCCTCATCTACCTGGGCCAACCGTTTAGAAAGTTTGTCTCGCTCGGCCTCTACTGCTTCATGCGTGGCCTTTAGTTTCGCTTGCTCGGCCGCCTTGGCCTTGTTGTCAGTAATGGCCTCCCTTAAACTTTTCCGCATGGCAATCATTCGCCTGTGGGCCAGGTAATTCTTTTGCGCGGCCTGCACAACAAACGAAAATGTCAGAACTCCACAACTGAGCAGACACTTGACAACAGAAGAACTTGCAAACTTACCAACACTATTGACTTTGTCGCAGAGCAGAGAACCTTCAGGTTAGACAGCTCGTCGTGCTTCTTCATGACGACAGGGAGGAGCAGCCCCTTCATCATGTTGAAGCCGAGAGAGTAATCCTTGTCGGCGTAGACAGAGTCTTCCGAAGAGATTGCCCGGCCTTTGTACGTCAATTCGGGCGACCAGACTTGATGGGCACTGGAGCGAGCGGATGGCTCGGCGCTTAGTCTGGTCCCCTAAGTCAACAGAGGCGTGCTCGGCGGAGTCTTCGTTTGCCAAATGTTGTTCGGTCGAATCCTTTCTCGATCTCTTCTTGGACCAAGTTGCACCTTGTTCACTGGCGAGAGCCAGCACGGCCCCCTTCGCCTTTACAGCCAGATTAGAAGAAGTTCCCCCAGCTTCCTCCGGTAGCTAGGAATTGCTCTACTTACCGGTAATCATCGACTTGATAGCCTGAATTTTTGCCATTTCTTGCTCGGTCGTTTGATCGGGGGAAGGTTGGGATCCGGTTGTGGAGAGGGCGCTCGTAAGAAGTCTATCACCCTGCTCCTGCGAGGGGCTGTGTAGCGGTAGCTCGATTCAAAGCCGAGCAGTTTGGGTGATTCCCTTTCCTCGGCCGGATGCCGCAATGCAACCCTAATGGCCTCTTGGTTTGCGCGAGAGTAATCGTCCGCCAAGAGTTTATAATCTGCACCAAGAAGGAAGTGTTAGATCGGCAGTAAAAAGATCAATTCAGAAAGAAAATAATATATATTTGCCGAGACGCTCACCGGCACTCCTAAAATCTTTCCTAATGTACCAGCCCGGTATAGGCGCCTTGGTGTCCTCATAATGACCGGACACCCACAGGAAGTCGTCATCGTTTGTTTCTTTGTCCGGACTACCATCGATGAGTTTTGCTCGGCCTTTTCTGACCTTCAGATACTAGCAAAGCCCACCTTTATTTTTGCTAAGACTATATTGATGAAATATGTCGGCAAGGCCGAGATTCAGACAAAGTATTCTATTTAGCTCGGCTATGTCGTTTATTATTTTGTATGTATTGTTGGAGACTTGGGTCGGGCACAGCCTAGTTTGCCTTAAAAACTTATAGATCAGAGGTTGGACTGGGAAGCGCAGGCCTCCTTCTACAATGGACACCACCGTGAAGGGGCATTTGTCTAGCTCACCCCAGGGAGTGTCTCCTTTCTTGGCGAGCTCCAAGTGGACATCATCTGGAATATTGTACTCTCTACGGAATTCGGCCATTGCCCCGGGAGAATTCACCATGAACCAGTACTTCCCCATCTATCTCGGTTTTATTTAGTTGGTTGATTTAGGTCGTATCTTGGTGAAAATTTGGTGAATGTTTGCTCGGACTTGGAGTTTCACCAGTTGTAACGCTGAACGGGTTTGGTCGGTCCTAGTTGGTTCTGCATTATTAAGAAATAAGTCCAAGGATTAGCGCGGTATAAGTTGCACGGCTCCTACAGGGAAGTGTCTAGCTTGGTTTAGTATCCTGAGGCGTTTGATCGGTTTATTTTTCTTATCTCGGGTTCACTATCTGGCCGACCTGGCCTTCCTAGATCGGTTCTAGCCCCCTTCTTGCAGCTCGGTCTCGGTCTCAAGACAAGACCACAAACAGGTTTTTGCTCGGCTAAATCTTATTTATAGATCTAAAAGTTGAGTTTTGCTCGGTCTCGCTCGGGGTTCAGGCTGTTTATCCTAAGTGCCCAGTTCGTGCATCAAAAGTAGGGGAAACAAGGGGCATGGGAGCCCCATCTGCTTCCCTGATTCCGATTTTTCCTATGGTGTGCCAATATTACCCCAAAGAGGGGGCACTGGTAAGATTCTATCAGTCCAGATAAAAACTTGAAAAACAGAGATGAAGAACACTGATAGAAAAGCGCACGGAGGGGCAGAAAAACTTACGGGTAATGGACGCCTGGGTAAGACCAGTTGTCCTCGGGCTCGATTGCTGCTTCTGAGAGATCGAAGATGGTCAAGAACAACTGGAAGAGCAGTGATGGTAGAAGCTGGGAAACTTAAAGGCTAGGGTTTGGCTCGAGAGAGAAGATAAACAGTAGGGGTGTATGTGACCCCTCGTGTGCGTATATAAAGGAGAGAGGAAGCCAAAGGGCGGCAACCATTTGAATTTTGCGCGTGAAGAAGACAACTATGGTGCTGCACGGGACCAATGATGTGAGGCCACATGGCGTCGAAAATATGACACTGTCAGTACGGCTATACGATCGATGACAAGACTACTGGCACAATCCCTGATGACCAACCAATTTGGATAGCCCAATCAGAATGATAATCCCAAATCATGCTCAGCTCGGATGGGATTAAAGGGCAATTGAGAGGGAGATTTGCGCCGGGCCATGGCGCTGAACCAAATCTGCACGGCCTCTCGGGCTATCACGTTTGGCCGAGCTATGTCGTTGGCTAGAGTGCGAAGATATGCATGTGCCCAATCGGGCTGTGGTTCGGCTAAGTGCTCAGTTGGATTTGCAATGGTACATCTGGACCGAGCCAAGCACATCCCGGAATGAATTTCGACCGGGATGAAGGCCGGCATGCCTCACGGCCAGTCGGTTCGGATGGACCGACTTCTTACAGTTCGGTCGTCTTGGTCATGGTGGTGTTTCTTTCCAAGGGATAGGTCGGTCATGGTATCCCGGTTGAGTGTGCCACCTAGACCAATGGTGTGATAGAGGGGAAATCCACTCCTGGCACGTGTCAATACCATTTGGCAGTTCCATACATGCTGTTTGGAGGTTTTGGCCCTCACACGCTTAAGGTAGTGAGATGTGAGCACTGCCACCTGTCTAGGGAAGGACAGTAGAGGTAGTGTGCGTACAATCCCTGAGGCTGCATGGCCAGCCTAGAAAAAGGAGGAATGGGGGACGTTAGAGGTAAGCAATCTGAACAATTCTCTTTCTCTCTCTAAAAAGTGCTCTTTTCTTCTTCAAGTGGTCTAACTTGATTGTCGGAGGGACTTTCCGGCAACACACCGCCGGGCAGCTCACCGTCTTTCTGTTTTCAGGCCAGGCGACGTTACGTGGAGCTTGAGTTCAAGGAGTACGAAGAACAGAGGATATTTCGCTCCCGTACACACATAATATTGTAAAAAAAAAAAAAAAATCAATAATTATATTACAAAAAAAATTATGTATTTTTTATATTTTAATAATGTGAATATTGATACCTCATTAAATTGAGTCCTACTTTATTAACTTATTTCCCATTACGTCTTAAAGACTTTTCATGTGCACCACTAAGTCCTTAAATGTCTTTAATGCGCTTATTAAATATCTTCTCTTTTATTCTTTTTACTGTAATATTTTTGTAGAGAAGTCTCTCTCTCTCTCTCTCTCTTTCTCTCTCCCTCTCTCTCTCTCTCTCACACACACACACACACACACACATCTTTATATCATTTTTGAAACTTCACACCACCACCATCACCATCTACCGTTGGTCGCCGCTGCAATTGCTTACACCATTGCCACCATTGTCTACCCGCTATTGCCGCCACCACCTCTTTGTTCGATCTCCCCATCATTCACCAATGATTTCCACCATTTTTTATCTCAACTGTCATCGATATATACTTCACCATTGCCAATCTATACTATACAACCTTCGATCTACACCCCAACATTACCGATTGACTACTACTATTCACAATCCACCTCTACCGTCGCTGATCTACACCGTTGTTCATATATAGCCATTTACAATGTCAGTCTAGTACTGTGGCCATCTTCACCGTGAAGATGAAACCATTAGATGGTCGTTGGAGTTCTTTCTAATGTGATCTGGTCTCTCTCTTTCTCTCTCTATCCATCTCCTTTCCCTTCCTCTCTCTATATTATGAGATAGATTTCGATAACATAATTTGAATAAATTTATTGTAATAAATTTAAGTCTTAAACTTTTTTTTTGTATGTGTAAATGTGTGACTATGTTTGCGAATGAATATGTAAGTTAAATTGTATGTACGTGAATATGAGTGTGAGAGTGTAAAAGAGTACTGATTAAATGGTTTGGTTATTTCTCAGTGATAAATTTAGCGTTGATAATTTTTTATCCTCCCTTTTTTACTTTCTCTTGTTATGCAAGTGTGTAAATTTGTTTTTGTGACTGAATAAATGAATAAGTGTGTCTCAAAGTAAGAGATAATTGTTGATTAAAATGGGCTGATAAATATTGATAAATTTATCACTGTTAAACTTTTCTCCTTCCTCATTCCTATTGTCATATCATATCTAAAGAGGTGGTGTGAGTGGTGATGTAATGGAGATGAGAGTTATTTTAGATGTAAAAATGGTCAGGGAATTGGAAAATAAAAAATAAAAAAAAATCGTCGGAGGTGTTCGTCGGAAAAAATATTTTCAGATATGGTGGTCAAAGATACTCGTTGGAAAATATCATAATAGTCTAATGGCGATCGGAGATGGTGGCCAAAGGTGATCATTGGCGACTGGAGATGGTGACTGGTGGTGGTCATCAGTGACCAGTGGTGGTTGCTGACAGAGGAGGAGAGTGTTGATAATAGGAGTGAAGAAAGTAAAGAAATGTTATTTTAGGGATATTAATAAGTAAAAAAAGAAATAAAGCTTATAAATAAATAAGTCTCCTCTAAATATATGGTCGAGTCTAATAAATAAAAAGCTTTAGCCTTCATTGTTTCAGCCCCCGTAGGCTTTGCTTCCGTGTCGGTAAATATATTGAGGTTTTTTTTTTGTTTTTTTTTTTTTGGAACAAAATAAATATATTGAGGTTGAAACTCTAGGAAAATTATTTAATAATTCTGGAACATTACGTGATCATATTCCAAGTCAATCACTAATTACTTAATCCCATACTATTCTCCTATCCCCAACATAAATTGTGGGCCTTTACCCCTTCTCTACCAATCAAAACCTTATGGAGCACCACATGTCCATACTCTGAAAATACTGAATAATCACTCGAAACTCTAATATATTCAATAATAAATTTTAACATTATATACTTTTAATTAATTAATTAATTAAATTATTTTTAGAAGAATTTTTTTTGTTAATAATCTCTATAATTGATTGTGTATGAAAAAAGTTCCTAATATATTGAGGTTGAAACTTTAATATATTCAATAATAATTTTTAATATTATTTAATTTTAATTAATTAATATAATTATTTTTAGTAGAATTTTTTTTTTGTGTGTGTTAATAATCTCTATAATTGATTGTGTACGAAAAAAGTTCATAATTTCTTGCAAATTAATAATTAAATTTTTATTGTGTGATCAGTTAATTAAAATAATCAAATCTGTTGAATTTATTTATTTTATTTATAAAATTAATATTTTAGTGTATTCATTAGAAACACCTTTTGTATATATCTCAATTTAATTAGGCTTCGTTTGGGAAGAGAGATTGGGTTGGATTTGGAGCTATTTTAGCCACAAAAAAATAAAATAGGTTTTTTAGTCTAATAAAATAAAATATCACATCCAATCTGTAATTATTACATTATTTCTCTCATAAAAAGTCAAAAAAGTCAAAAAATCTTTCCTAAAAGAGGCTTTTTAGCCTCAGACTAAAATAGTCAAAAAATTAAAAAGCCAAAAAACTAACTCACTTTCTAAACTAACCCTTAAACATTGATACGTGGATTAAATCTGATCGTTGATCTATATAATTGCCCATTCTCTTACTCTCCATGCACATATTATTAATATATATATATATATATATACAAATCAATTTTCAACTTGCAGAAAAATGAACTAAACCGATTGACGGTCACACAATTCTCAGAAATTAAAAGTTGATGATTAGAAATTATAAAATAAAAGCAAATCTTTAATTGTTTTTCAATAATTTTTTTTTATTATTGTATATAACTTATGAGAAAAGATTTGTGACTCGAAAATCTTGGCCCCGAATGCCTCGAATCCTTGAAACGACGTCGTTTCACAATTTAATTTAATTTAATTTTTTTTTTCCGTCTTCTTCCATTTTCGGACTGAACCAGAGAACCAGAGAGGGAGAGGGAGAGAAAGAGAAGAGAGGAGGAGAGAGGGAGAAAGAGAGAGGAGGAGAGGCCCCCTCCTGTGCCTCGCCGCCGCCAATCGTCGACCACCGCGATCGTCGCAGCATCGCGATCGTCAGCTCCGGCCCCTTCTCTGCCTCGCCTCCGCCTCTGCTCCGCCCGGTTGATATGGCCCCCTCCAGTCCCCCTCACCCTCCCCCTCCCCCTCCCCCTCTTCCTGGTTCTACTGAAAAAAAAAATAAATAAATAAATAATGGAATTCGGGGCATTCGAGGCCGCCTAATTCGAGCTCTCAATTGGAGCTCATAACATTTTTATGCCTCATAAACTGTAAACATAAATTACACCAAACTTTTAACAAAATGAATAAATAAAATAAAACAAAACTGCAAATAGCATAGCTGCACCAACATGACGTATGTTAGATTGTTGATCATACCTTGATGTTTCCGACTTCTTTGATAGCTTCAACAAGCTTGAGTTTAGGGGTGTAAATTGGCTCGGTCCGGCCCGATTCATGTCGGGCCACATAGGCTCTTGCTAAAATTCGGGTCGGGTCGGGTCGGGTCGGGTCGAGCCATCTCACGAGTCAAAAAATTAAGTCTAGGCCTAGCCCTAGGCCCAGGGGTATTTAGGCCTTGGGTATGCTGGTGGGCCAGGCCTCGAGCCGGCCCGATGGGCCTGGTCTTGGGTGAGCCTAATCATTTTTTTTGTTTTTTTAATTTTTTTTACCAAAATTTTATTATTTTCCACTAAAAAAAGACACTGGGTCTCGGGCGGACCGGGCCACGGGCTAGGCCTTGAGTGGGCCGATGGGACGGGTCACGGGTCGAGCCAAGAGGGTCGGGCCCACAGGCCGGGCCGGATCGGGCTTCAAAATGATGGCTCAGGCCTAGGGGCTCAGGCTGGGTTTGGGCCCAGCCCTAAACAGGCCGTGCCCATCTCAGCGGATCATTTTTACACTCCTACTTAAGTTGCAACAAAATGCTGTGAGTTGGGAAATGCAACCCCGTCGTGGCGCAAATGACCACGTTGACTTGTTTCAGAGCGTTCACCAGGTTTTGATGATCAGAAAACGAGCCTTCAACGAGCTGAGCACTAGAGGCCTTGAAAGACAACATCATTTGGAGCTTGTTGACGTCCATGCCCATGTCTAGCCTTTGAAGGACAGAGGTTGTGTGGCCTTGGGCTAAGCTCTCCCTCACAATCTTGCCTCCTATGTATCAAGTCCCACCCACAACTAGAACCTTGCTCTTTCCCATTGTTAGCTCTTAGGTTTTTTTTTTTTTTTTTTTTTTTTAACCCTCCAAATTTAGTTAACCTAAGGCTTCTATATATATATATAGACAGTATTGAATTCATAGACTATCAAGGTTTTATTATTTACATTATAATTTTAACATCTCATTTACGTGTGGGTGTTTGAAAAATTGCTATTTTAGTAGATTATTTTACTAGGCTAAAATTTTTGTATTTGAAAAGATGGTTGAATTTGTTTTATAGTTAGATGTGATGTTTGTGAGAGAAAAAGTGAAATGATTATGGATTTAATATGACATTTTATTTTATTAGCTATTTTAATATATTTTGTCTTTTTGTGAATTTTAACCCAAAAAATAGACTTTGCCTAACACCCCAATATTCTCTATACTTGGGGTAAACACGTTGAAGTGTTCTAATTATTGAAAAATGATATATAGATTTAGCTTTTATACCCATTTTATAGATTCAGGGATGTGTCAAGAAAATAATTGATTGATAATTAGAAATATTTAATTATCAACTAATTATTTTCTTGACACATCACTGAATTTAGAAAGTAAGTCTAACTTTTAGACATAAATAGTAATGCTAATAGCTAGTACTATCAAATTATTGGGTAGATGGGCAGATTATGAAGTTTAAACATAATTGAATTCTTGATCATCAAATTATTAGGTAGAATGTAAAGTTCAAACATAAGATCTATTATATACTTTGATACTTATATTAAATTGTTAATCATTAATTCATTTTTTTTTTAAACTCATCAAAAAATTTAAATTTTAAAAAAGATGGGTAATTTATGTATATTAGGGGCATGCTAATAAATATCATAAATAAATAAACAAATAAATAAAGGGTCTTACTAATATTTTTATGGCACAAGAAAAAAAGATAAAAGAATTTAAAAAATACAATACTTTTTTCACTGAATTTACTGTAATTTTTATTGAAATCAATATATTTTGTAATATTTTATTTATTGTTAAAACATTCTTTATCTGAATCTCAATACTAAACAATACCAAGGATACATTTATCATAAATAAATAAAGAACGTAATGTATGTTTATTAATTTTAGGGCATTTATTCATAAATTTTTTTCACCTACTTATATTCTACTTAATGCAAATTATTTTTTTATATTTCAGTAAGTCTTATGAGTGACATAATTACTAAAATACCTCTAATAATAATATTCACATTAATAGTGTGAATGTTCTGTGATATGAATATTTACATTGTTAATGTAAATATTATCGGACAATCTTCACTGTAATTAATTAATTCAATTTGTGTACTTAACAACAAATAGAATATAAAAGAAAAAAAGGAAAGGAAAGAATATGTTTGATTACAAAAATCAAACTCAAAATAAAAATAAATAAATAAAAAACAGATTTTATTTTGTTACAAAAACAAAATTAAAATCTGATTTAAATAAATAATAAAACACAAAAAATAAATTAAGTAACTTACTTGATTAATTTCTTCGAATTATAATGTGATCAAGTCCAGTGTTTGACACTGTGTCCTTAAGACAGATTCTTCCTCTCCTCGGTGCTTTCAGAATTTGGACGTCTATCTCCCAGGATAAAATGATCTACTACAAACAATAGCAGTACTACAAATTGTTTGCCTAACGAACACACTAAGTATTTATACTCTTTCTCACAAAAATAAAATGCAGCAAAATAAAGAATAGAATTTGCAGAGGTGAAATACGAAATTTCTGAATGTAAAACATCAAATGAGGGTTGTTCTGTTTATAGATATAAAGGTGGCTGTAGGTTTTGAAACCTGCTGGTTTTGAATTCAAACAGATTTGAATCTGTTGGGTTTATAATTTAAACAAATAAAAAACGGGAAGGGCCCTGTTTGGATGTACAGTAAAACTAGACCAGTTTATTTCCGATTTAATTTGAAAACGGGAAGGGTCTTGTTTGGATGTATAGTAAAACCAAACTAGTTTATTTTGAATTCTGGATTTTATTTTACCAAAAATAAAATTAAATTCAAATGTTTTTGGCCCAAAAAGATTAGTACTGGGCCGAACAAGCCCAACCCAACCACACATCACGCACCCGCGCCCAAGTGCAGGCCCAGCCTGCCCAACCGACCGGACGACGCGCGCGTATGGTGATTTTTGGGTCTAATGGGTGTAGCCCATTTTGCCCATATCCTCTCCCTCTAAAACACTTGGGTACCCTTTGGGGCACACCCCAAGTACCAAACCCATGCCTTATAAACCCATTCAAAACTTCCCACCAAATCAATGTGGGACAAGCCTTATTCAATACCTTTAAGGATTTTTCACAAAAACTCCACTTTCATGGAGCATACTTTGGCTTCAATTTCCCATTCACTCGGTAATGATTTTGAGCAACCAAATATACCACGTGAATCACAACGCAGCATAGAATGCGTTACCACTTTGACCCACGTAAATCGACGCATGGGGCCCACCTAAAAAATAGACCAAACTTAGAAAAAAATTCTGGTTTTACCTAGAATTTTATAACCATTTCCAACAAATATTCACACTGTAAATATGAATGTTTACATCACCAAATTGCTAAGTATTTAAAAAATATTTATAAGAGTAAAATTGTTCATAAAATACCTTAAATATGAGTAAATAAATCCATAAAATATTTAAAAAATGATTTCTTAATAAATCCTTCAATATTTAACTCAAAAAAAATAATATGAGTGAATAAACCTCGATCCATGGCATTATGGATTGGACATTTAACATCGTATTGAATTTTTGGTCAAGTTTTAATGCCTCATTTTGGATTTGATTTTTTAAATGATCTTTTTATCTTTTAACTTTTTCAGTAAAATAAAGAGAAAATTTCATATCAGTGTAGAATTTTGAAGAATAATTATAAATTAGTGGAAAACTTTATTAATATCAATAACTAAAATTATAAATTTTTTCATATATATGTAATAATTTTTAATTTTAAACTGACAGGTAAAGCGTAGCAACACAAGGGAACTATACGAACTAATTAAAATACCAGAAAAAATAAAATCTTATTTTTTCCTAAAATGAAAATGTTAATATGTTTCAGAGTAGTTTTTTTTTTTTTTAATTGTATGAAAAACACAAATGTCTAGCATGTATGATTTGACATTTTTAATAATTTTAAACCTTTTAATTTGTTTTAGCTTTATAACCATTTTAACGAAAAGAAATCAATTCTCAAATGAGGCATAAATTTGAGTTTGTGTTGTAGTTGAATTTCTAATTTTAAAAAAGTGCTGATGTGATACAATTTAATTTAATATTGCAAAGTAAACTCTTCAATTTATTTAGAATTTAAATCGGAGATAAGTAAAGAAAATTCTACAGCACTAGACCTAAATTTGAGTGTTTGTGGCGGTTAATGATTTTACAAAAAAAAAAAAAAAAACAAAACAAAAACAAAAACAAAAACAAAACAAAATTGTCACTGACACCTTATTTTGATTAATAATACTATATAAAATTTCAACAAGAATATCATTTTTTAAAATATTTAGCCTTTGTTTGAACTGTGAAAGTCTGAAGGCGCTATTTGTCTTCAGAGGTAGAATGAAAGAGATTTCATAGTGAGGGAATTGTTAGTAAAGGAGATTAAGTAAGATTGTGGTTTGATGATAGCTGTTGGTGTAGGGATTGTTAAATTTTTTTATATAAAATAATAAAAGAAATAAAAAAATACAAAAAAATTAAACATTAATGTTCAAAAAAAATGCCCAACATGTAAAAAAATAAAATAAAATAAAAATAAATAAATAAAACTATGATTTTTACTTTAAAAAAATACAAAAAATTAAACATTAATGTTCAAAAAAAAAAAAATGTCCAACATGTAAAAAATAAAAAAAAAATAGTCTGGCAGATTATTTCTAATACCATGTCCCAAGCCTTTATTTTAATCCCCTCCTCAAGCTCCATCCTAATCTGGAGGGGATTATGAATCCCCTCTCTATCTCTCAAAACAAACACAATATTAGTATGTCTTACCTTAATCCTAATCACAATCCTTCATCTATCTCTCAAAATAAATAGGACCTGAGAGTTGATAACACACTCTCTCTCTCTCTCTCTCTCTTCCAACCAATCTTTAGGTTTGAATCAATCATGGCTGTTAGGTCAACTATTAAGCTACGTTTGTTTTCAAATGTAGAATGAAAGGGATTGATAGTGAGGGGATTAAGTAAGATTATGTTTATTTTGATAGTAATTGTTAATGTGGAGATTGTTAAATTATTGCCCTATAAAAGAAATATAAAATATTAAAACAAATAAAATTATGATTTTTACTTAACAAAAAATACAAAAACATTAAAAATTAATGTTAAAAAAAAATACCCAAGATGTAAATAAAAAATAAAAAATAAATAAAAAAAACCTAATCTCATGGGACTAATTTCCTAATACCATCTTCACCTCCTCCATCCTAATCCTCTTCCAAGGCCTATCAAAATACCAAAGGATTAGGAGTCTCCTCCCTATCTCTCAAAACAAACACCCCATATAATTAGTCTCACCTCACTATCAATCCCAATCCCCTCCATAAAACTCCAAACAAACGGGGCCTAAATCTTCTTCTACTACTTTTCACATCTTCAAGTAAGAACATAGCAGATTCTCTCTTATATACATTTCTTCATTTTTTTAAATGATTTTACGTTTAAGTTGACATAATTAATATCTAATAAGTATGCCATCTTTAATTTAAATGATTTTCTCTTCTAAGCTTTTCATATGGCATTGGTCAATCTCTATGACACGCATTTTAGTCGTTTACTTTCTTATTAAATAAATTGTTTTGTGTTTAAAATTGACATTGATTAATGTGTTATAATTATATTATACAAAGTCAAACTTAATTTAAGGAGTACTTAACAATCAATTCTATTAACTATACTTATTCATTTGTAATCTTGACTGATAAATCTATTATTGTAACTTCATTTATAAAAACAAGCAAGGCTAATAAATTCAACACTTGATAAATTTATTAATAATACTTAATGGATAATAAATCTCACAAGTAAAACTTATTGATAATTTACCAAGGGGTTCCCAAACACGAGTTCGGATTCTCTGCCGCGTTTTCCTGCAGCGGATCTTGCGGTGCCCCCAAAACGACGTCGTTTTGGGGCAACACTTCAATAATAATAATAATAATAATAATATATATAAAAAAAAACAGATAGAACCAGAGAAGAGAAAATAGGGAAGAAGCATAGAGGAAGAGAAAGAGGAGAATAGGAAGAGCAAGAGGGTTTCAAGCATTCAATCTCTTCATCAAAATGAGTGATTTGTAGGGTTCTTCTCACCATGAATCTCACTCTTTCCCACTTTCTCTCTCCTCTTCTCTTCTTCTTCTTCTTCTTCTTCTTCTTCTACCTTCTCTTCTCTCCCATTCTTGTTTCTTCTTCTTCCTCCAACGAAGTCCGATCACTTCTCGAGTTCAAAAAAGAGATTCTCAAAGATCCACCAAGGAAGGTTTTCAATTCATAGAACCAATTGTTCACAGATCCCAACTGTTGCCCTAGTTCATTCTACGGCGTCGATTGCAATATCAACAGGTTCAATGACTACTTTAGAACAACGGGTTCGATATCAACGGGTTCGTTCCTTCAATGGGTTCAATGACTACTTTAGAGCATTTAGATCTGTCGGGAAATCAGTTTTACGGACACATTGAAATTATCTCAATTTGTCATCAAACAATTTTACAGGTGAGTTTCCTATTGGAATCAAGAATCTTTAGCAACTGAAGGTGTTTGATTTGCATTCAAATGGGTTTTGTGTTTGGTCCTAGCAAAAGAGTCCTTTTTTCAAGCAGATCTTAAGAGAATTTGATGTTTGTTTGTATTTGTCAAATTTAAAGTTGGAATTTGAAGGTTAGTAAAGTAAAAAAAATTACAAGTTTGTTTTTATATTTTGAGCAGAGAGAGATTTGGATTCAATGTGAAAAATGGGCAACTTAAAGGTGTGAAAAAGGGGGCACTTAAAGGTGTTTGTTAATTTGCAGCAAAGAAAAGGTTTTAATGGTTTGAAAAAATGATCGAGATGGTTGCTGGCCGTTGGTGGCGAGACCGACAAACCCATCTTTCTACTTGATTCTTCTTCCCCTCTCTCTTACTCTGGTTCTGTTTTTTTTTTTTTTTTGAAATTTTACTCCCCAAAACAATGTCGTTTTGGGGCACCGGAGGATTTGCCGTAGGAAAATGCGGTAGAGAATCCGGACTTAACCAAACACCTATGTGTGATGGAGCAACAAACCATGGACGTCAATAAGTCTTTTCAACACATTATATTAGTGGATCATTTTTTTTTTTATATACTTTTTTTGACACAGAGTCATTAAAATAGGATCTGTAAACCCAATTTACACTCCTCAAATCAAGTGAATTGAAAAGAAATCAACAATCTCAATCTTCAATCTTCATTACTTAAGATTGTGTTTAGTTGAACGATTTAATGAGGAAAATAAAAAGGGAAAAAGAAATATAATCTTACTTTTTAGTTTGATTATAACAAAAAATACAGAGAAAAAGAAAGTGAGGTAGAAATGTAATCCCACTTTTTATATTTTGGGTTCACTTATGCTGGGTTTGGTTGAGAGATTTGAGAAAAGATTTTGAAAGGAAAAGGAAAAATGTATGTGAAATTAAATGAAATGTAAGTATACTAGCATATGCCCGTGCCTGAAGGCACGGTGTAAATAATGTTAGGATTAAAATATAATTGTAATCCAGTATTATTTAAATTTATTTTTTAATTTGATAAAATTACAAATTTATTATAAACTTTTGGAATTTTTACAAAACTTCTCACGAAAACTCGATTTTGCTTATATAATATATAACTAGACAGATAGATGTAACTGGCATACATACACTTTCCAGGGGCATACATACAATATTGTTTTTGCTTATATAATTATATGAAAATTGTATGTATGCCCGTAATGTCCTCGTGTATTACAGGCATGCATACATTGTATGGAAATATGTGTAAAATATATTGATTAAAATGAAAAAAAAAAATAGATAGAAAAATAAAAACGGGGGAAAATAAAAAATAAAAAGAAAAGAGGGAGGAATGTGGGATCATGGGATCATGGAAGGATGGGTGAGAAAAAGAAAAGGTAAGAGAGAGAAGTGATAAAGTAGAAAATGTATATGTAAAACATTTTTTGGAAAATATATCTCAACCATTGTTTTATAATTTAAACAGATCTGAGCTATCAAAATATCCTAGTAGGACAAAAATATGTTGAAGATTCAAAAACTGTTCTGATTTATTATATAGATGTTAGAGATTCATATGAGGTCTAAATTTATGAAGTCTATCAAGTATTCAATATATTTAAAAATAATAATTAATTATTCAAATTCATTTAATTTGTGGACTATAAAATTCATTAATTTAATCTCTATTACCCACAGTTAAATCTGGCTGTTAATTCTAGGATTGCAAACTTTTCCATATAATATGAATAAAAATAAGTGAACAAAAATGAGAAAAAAAAAAAAAAAACAAATAGGGAGAAAAATAAAAATGGAATAAAGCAAAAAAATAAAAAGAAAAGAGAGACGAGGGTGGAATCATGCGATCATGGAAGGATGGGTGAGAAAAAAAAAAAGTAAGAGAGAGAAGTAGGATTTTTGAAAAATATATCTTAGCCATTGTTTTATAATTTGTACGGATCTGAACCATCCAAATGTCCTAATAGGACAAAAATATGTTGAAGATTCAAAAACCGTCCTGCTTTATTATATAGATGTTGAAGATTCATATGAGATCTAAATTTATGAAGTCTATCAAGTATTCAATATATTTAAAAATAATAATTAATTATTCAAATTCATTTAATTTGTGGATTATAAAATTTATTAATTTAATCTCCACTACACATGGTAAAATCTGACTCCTAATTCTGGGGTCCCAGACTTTTTCATATAATATGAATAAAAATAAGTGAACAAAAATGAGAAAATAAATAAAATAAACAAATAGAGAGAAAAATAAAAATGGGAGAAAATAAAAAAAAATAAAAAGAAAAGAGAGAGGAAGATGAAATCATGGGATCATGGAAGGATGCATGAGAAAAAGAAAGGAAAGTAGAAAATGTACATGTAAGACATTTTTTGGAAAATATACCGCAGCTATTGTTTTATAATTTGAACAGATCTGAACCATCCAAATGTCCTAGTTGGACAAAAATATGTTGAAGATTCAAAACCGACCAGCTTTATTATATAGATGTTGAAGATTTATATGAGATCTAAATTTATGAAGTTTATTAGGTATTCAATATATTTAAAAATAATAATTACTTATTCAAATTCATTTAATTTGTGGACTATAAAATTCATTAATTTAAACTCCGCTACACACAGCAAAATCTGGCTCCTAATTCTGGGATCGTAGACTTTTCTATATAATATGAATAAAAATAAGTGAACAAAAAGAAGAAAACAAAAAAAAAAATAAACAAGTAGAGAGAAAAATAAAAAATAAAAAGAAAAGAGAGAGGAATGTGGAATCATGAGATCATGAAAGGATAGGTGAGAAAAGGAAAAAGTAAGAGAGAGACCCGAGAAAATAGAAAATGTACATGTATGACATTTTTTTTGAAAAATATAGATGTTTTATAATTTGAACAGATCTGAGCCATCTAAATATCCTAGTAAGACAAAAATATGTTGAAGATTCAAAAACCGTCAAACTTTATTATATAGATGTTGAAGATTCATATGAGATCTAAATTTATGAAGTCTATCATGTATTCAATATATTTAAAAATAATAATTAATTATTTAAATTCATTTAATTTGTGGATTATAAAATTCATTAATTTAATTTCCACCTATATACAGTAAAATCGGACTCCTAATTCTGGGATCACAGACTTTTCCATATAATATGAATAAAAATAAGTAAACAAAAAGGAGAGAAAAAAAAAACCAAATAGAGAGAAAAATAAAAATGGAAGAAAATAAAAAAAATAAAAAGAAAAGAGAGAGGAAGGTGGAATCATAGGATCATGGAAGGATGTGTGAGAAAAGGAAAAAGTAAGAGAGAGGAGCAGGAAAGTAGAAAATGTACATGTAAGACATTTTTTGGAAAATATATCTCAGCCATTGTTTTATAATTTGAATAGATCTGAGCCATCCAAATGTCTTAGTAGGACAAAAATATGTTAAAGATGCAAAAACCATTTTTCTTTATTATATAGATTTTATTCACATTTCACCTACTTTTTTCCTTTTCCTTTTTCTTTTCTTTTCCAAATCTCATCTTAAATCCCCCAACCAAACACAGTATTAAGCTATCTTTTTTCTCCATTTTCCAACTCAACCAAATATAATTTGAAATTTGAATCTTATCAATTCTTTTTCATGTTTTTTCTATTTGCATTTCCCTTTCTATTTCTCTCGTTAAATCCACCAATCAAACATAGCAATTGATGAGGGAAATAGAAAGGGAAAGAGAAATAATTTGTAGGATTCGAATCCTAGTTATATTTGGTTCATTTAGCAAATGGAGAAAGAAAATAGTCTAAAGCTGTGTTTGGTTCATAAATTTTGAAAAAGAAAGAAAAAATATATGTGAAATGTAATTATATTTTATATACATTTCACCGATCTTTTCCAAATTCATTCACAAAATTTATGAACCAAACATCGCATAAGTGAACCCAAACCCAAAATACAAAAAGTGAAATTGTATTTTGTTCTCACGTTTTTTTCCTTTCTATTTTCTATTATAACTAAACAAAAAATCAAAATAAAATTCTTTTTTTATTTACTTTCATTTCACGTATTAAATCCTTTATTACATCTTTAATAGATAAAAAGAAAAAACAAACACGTTATCTTAAATTAGGCTGTGTTTCAATCCAATTTGGCCGGCATGTCTGTAACTATCACTACGCCAAAACAGGGCATTAATGGCGGTTTTTTTAACGGCGATTTTCGTTACCGCCGTTAAAGATACTATTAACGGCGGTAACGAAACCGCCGTTAATACCGCTATTAATGTATCTTTAACGGCGGTTTCGTTACCACTATTAAAAAAACGTCCGCTAAAGTATCTTTAACGGCGGTAATGAAACCGCTGTTAAAAAAACTGCCACTAAAGCCCTCTTTTAACGGTGGTAACGAAACCACCGCTAAAGCCCTCTCATTACTGCCATTAATGACGGCGGTCTTTGTCGGCAGAGCTCCGGCGGAACTCCGGCGAGTGGTGACCACGCGCAGCCAAAGGTTGAACATGACCATCTACAATAAAGCAAAAGTAATCTTTAAATATTTATTTAGGGAATATATTTCATATAGAGTGGCTGTGGTGAAGTGGTTGGCGTACGTGGATTAGAGGTCAAGGATTCGAGACCTGGGGGGTGCAAGAAGAGAGAATTACTTTTTTAAAAATTTGAACCTATTTACGGCGGTAAAGAACCGCCGTTTTTGGTCCTATATTACTGCCGTCTTTGGTCGACTTTTAATAACGGTAATTTACCCTTTTACGACGGTTGTTCCTTTTCCGACACGAGTATAAACGGCGGTCCTAAATTACCACCGTTAAAGACTTTAACAGCGGTTTTACATCCTTAAACGGTGGTAAAAAATCGCCACTAAAGCCCAATTTTGGTGTAGTGTATATTCACTCCGTATGCATTATGGTCAGCAAGTCCACAAATTTAAGAAAGAAAAAACAACAATAAAAAATATATATATTCTTTAGATATTATGATTTGGACAAATTTTATTTTTTAGACCTACTTTATGTACTTGTAAAATATATCATTCACTGATAATTATGTGATATTCTTAAATATATTAGGTATTGATTTTTTAAATATATTTGGGAATAGCCATAGTTAGGTTTCTTATAGGATACTGTTTCTCATAATTAGGTTTCTAGTAAGATACTCTTTTTCAACCTATATATATAGGCCTTCTATTGTATAGGATTAACACATTCAATACAATACATATTATTTCCTCTCTCTCTGCTATTCTAATATGGTATCAGAGTTAGATTAAGTACCTAGTAATTTTACTTAACTGACGGGCGATAGTCTTGCTTTAGTCGCCCGCCGGACCTCAACCTATTTCATTGTCATATTTTCCTATCAGTATCATTTCATGGTGATCCCTTCCTTTGTCCAAACCGCCTCCTTTGGCGCACAACCTAAGCCACTCCTTGTGCACCATCCAAGCAGCCCATGGAGCACTCAGTCTTCTGTTGCCATCATTGTTTAATACCACATCTGTAGACACCCCATTTTTGACCGTCCTCAAGACTTGGACGTCACTGATTGAACACTCAGTGATCACCCTTATTCGTGTTCGTTTTGAGTTCCCGGAGGCCTCGGCTGCGCGCCTTGCCTCAGGATCTCTTAACTTGTTCGTTTAGTGTTTGGTTTTGCACCAAACACTTGTGTTTTTGCCTTGGAAGGCAGGGAATGGCTTTTTGGTCATCCCCACACTCCACCAGCCCTCCCTTTACATCATCGGCCATTCCTTGTTGCTACCGATCGTGGTTTCCTGGTATCAATGGCCGGTCGGCACTATCTGTGGCCGGCCGGCACTTTGTTTGGCCGGTGACCCATTTTTCCGACCAATGACCCTTTTGCACCCCTTCAGGCTTGGTGCATGCCAGCTGTGCCAGCTGGAATACACCAACACCACTCCCCATGCACGGGGATGGCTGTTTTGAGCCCTTGCCCCCCCTAGTTCCTTCTAGAAGGATGAACCTTTGGCCAAGCTTCTTGGGGAAGCTTGGCCAGCTGTTTTAGCTTCCTCAGGAAGCCTTGACTCCTTTGCACCTTTTTCCCCTTTCATTTAGCTTCTTGGAGAAGCCTAGAACCATTTGGTTTGCCTATATAAGGAGCCCTCTTCTTCCATTGTTGGAGGTTAGTGATTTTGAACAACAAACCAGAGCTATATAGATATATACATCTGATATACACTCCCTCCCTCTATATTTCCCTCTCTCTCATCCTTAGTGTGTGTTTGGAGGCCTAGAAAGTGCATTTTGACCTTACTTTTGCACTAACACACACACCATTACACCTTGCTCCGAGATTGAGAGGCATTGAGGGTTGTTTGTTGAGGTTTTGGACTGATTTTGGTCAGTAGAGGGTGGCTGGACCAACTGTTCTTCAAGGGTTCTTCAAGGGTAATCACTTTACTTTAGTTTCCCCAATCTTGCATTGGCTTTTGACCTATCTTGCTTTCTGTTTTAGACTTTGTGTATAACTGAAAAAAGCTTTGTATTTTCATGCTTAAGACATCTCATTGAGGTCATTTTGGCATTGGGGGTCTAACTCCCCCTCTTAGGCCTCTTTTGGCCTCTTTTGGTGCCTTTTCTTTAAGCCTTGTTGACTTTGTTGTATTGCTCTTTTCACCACTGAAATCCAGTGGATTTTCAGTGGTGAAGAAGATGGTTTGAGGTCTTGCATAGGGGAGGGACACCCCTCTCCCCTTTGTCTCTCTTTTATCCTTGTTTTTGGCTTAAAGGGCAACATGCATGCTTGACTGATTTTGCCCCTATTTCAGAGGTTTTTAGGTGTCTTTTGATCATAATATGTCTCTATCTTTGGTCGGGTTTGTGGTCTTTTGCATGCATAATACCCTTGTTTTGTATCCCTCCCTTTTGCATAGAAATGCATCTTCTATTTAGGCTTCCAGGCTTGCATGATTTAGCTTAGCTTGTTGAAGCTTTTGGTCATGATTTGTCATGCTTAAGGTCTATTGGCCACTGTTTTGGTCATGTTTGACATGCTTGATGTAGTTGCTTTGCATTTTGGCTTGTAGGCCTTGAGTATTTTGGCTTCTAGCATGCTTAACTTAGACTATCCTCATGATTTGGCATTATTTAAGATCATATTTCAGTCCATGTAAGGTGGTCTTATATTGTCATTTGTGTGCATTCCCATGCTTTAAGGTGTTGTAGTTTTGTGCCTTGAAATGGGCATTGTGCATGCTTGTATGTTTAAGACATTTTGGGGCTGCCATATCAACGGGTTTTTGGGTGTTTTTTGCTGCATTGAACATCTGTTTTTGGTCGCTTAGTCCATGCCATGAGTGGTCATGATGGTTGTAGTAGAATGCCCCTTGTTTGTGCCTTAGCTTTGGGCCCCTTTGGCTTGCATGTTGGCATGAGTGCTTGTTCACCATTTTGGACACTTTTTGGTCACTATTTTGGGATGGACTGAGGTCTGCCCTTCATGGTTTAGCACCACCATTGCATGATCATGTTGCATTGTTTTGGTCCTCATGCTTACATTGTATCATACTTGCATGTTGGCATGGCATTTATCTAGTTGCATCTCATATACATTGTACCATACTTGGCATATTTAGAATGCACTAACTTAGTTTGCATGTTTAGGTTGCATTACATTTGGCATGTTTTGCATTTTAACCTCATGTTGTGCATTTGAGCCAAGTTTGTATATATGCATTGCATTGCTTGGTTTGGGGTGTCAAACCGGGCATGGGGATTGAGGAGTGTTTGTACTTCAAGTGACAAAACACGCCTCAACCCTCGGTCGCCAATCCCCTTGACTCCAACATGATAGGGTGTTGGTATTCATGTGTTTTGTTTGCATGCATTTTACATTGAATTGCAACCTCGGCCTCTTAGGCCATCATGCATCAAAAATGCACAATTGATGGCCCGAAGGTCGAGGGTCACACTCCCTTGAGTCTCTTGCATGATTGGGAGTGTGACCAAGCTCACATTTGCTCAAAATTCCATGCCATGTACTGCTTTGCCCTCTGCTGCTGTCAACTGCAGGTCCCAGCAGGAATTTGTGGCCGATCGGCAGTGTTTAGTGCCGACCGGCAAAGAATATGTGGCCGATAGACTTGAAAGCAGCCGATGGAAATTTCCCATGGCCGGTGGTTATTTCCCTTAGCCGATGGTGTTCTACAGTGTGCAGAGAACATATTCCAAGACTTTGGCAATTTTCAGAGGAGCAGGGCAGCATTAACAGAGGCAGCAGTGGCATGGTACGGGTTTTCCAGACAAGATGGATCGAGCATACATCATTCGCGCATCCCAAGATAGGGCTGCGGCCATCTCTATTCTGCATTTAATTTGTTAAATTAGAGGGTATGTAATAATTAATTAGCTAGGATAGGTAATTCATTATTCGGATTGTATTATTCTTTTGGTCCCTCCGAGCGAGGGCAAATTTGTAATAAGTGTGGGTGCGTGTGTGCATGTCTTCCAATCCCACGTCTTTCTTCCCTTTTATTTACCTGCTTATGATGGTAGACTAGGGCATATTTAAAATAGCATAACAGCATGACAGCATGTTTGCATTCATTTATCTGTTTCGCATACATCGGGCTCGGCGCATCATACTAACTGCATCGTATTTTCAATCCCAAATTGAGTACATGTTATTTGCAGCATTTCACATGCCATGTTTAGGATAGCCGAGCCTGTTTGGATTGCATCTTTGCATGTGTTGCATTAGCCATTTCAAAACATGAACTAGGATCATGCATGTGATTACTAACTGGTTTCTGTTTTAGCTTGGAGTACTAGGTGAGCTTTTATGCTTTAGCATATCGCATGCGTGTGAGTGTTGTCATGACAGCATGATTACCATGAGGCTAGTTGCTTTTGTGATATAACTGCTTGAATGCCTGTGGATGGAGGTTGAATCACCTAAATTGGAATAATGCATTAAAACTGTGAGTTTTAAGCCCACTAGATAGTGGCAAAACCATCTTTTCTAAAGCTCACTTGAGGGTGGTAAAATCTGCATTTTAGCCTACTTGCGAGTAGCAAACCATTTTCAAAATAAACATGTAATGTTTTGTTCCAATCTAGGCGATTTGGTTTATACTTGTTTGTTGTGCGCATAACATAGTAATTCTAGGCTAATAACTGGAATAAGAACACATAATGTTTTCAAAATAAGATATCATGGTTAGTAGAGGCCGATCTTCGGATCGGGCGAGAGGGGGTGCTCATAGCTGACCTTCCCCAATCGTACCCAAGTTCCCGAGCCGAGGCAACTTTGGTGATGACGGACACGTGGCCTTTGGCACCGAGTCAGGGTTTCCTAAATTCCCCCAGTAAAAAATATTTAGGTAGCAACTCTGTATCTGGCAAAGCAGTCCATGTTTGGCACTTCTTTCAAAAATCTGTTTTCTCAAAATGATTTGCCGGATTTGGACTCTTTGGTTCAGATTAAGAACCGTGACAATTTGAGTCCGAACTGTAGTAGACCCGCAAAAACGAACGAAACGGGAGTTCATCCCTCCCGGGGCGTTCGGGGACGTCTACAACATCATAAGTTATGTGTGTGCCACACTGTAGACACCCCATTTTGACCGCCCTTACGACTTGGATGTCACCACTTGTACACCCAATGATGAATGTGTATATGCTTGTTAAGTGCTCGGAGTCCTCAGCAAAATGCCACAGCTTTGAGACTTCAAACCCTATACACCTCTTGCCTTGTTTTGGTTCACAACCATAGATCTTCAAGTCTGAAAAGCCTTGGGACTTGCCGGCCACCACCTTTGGCTGCCGGCTAGAATTAGTGGCCTGCCGGCCACAAGTGTGTTTTGCAAATATTTTCTGCCAGCTGTGCCAGCTGTTGTCACTGATGCATGCACTTGCTTACATGTGTATGTATTGATATTTTTGAGGAGTTTGATGTTTGTCTATCTATAAGAGACCTCCCCTCTTGCTTTCAAGGTTAGAAAATTTTGGAGCAAAATATTTTCTCTCTTTCTACAATTCTCTCTCTCTCTTGCTAGTTATTAAACCTTTGCCTATACACTCTAAACCAAACCTTACCATCTTGGAGTTGAGGTACTTTTGAGTCTATTTTGAGCTCTTGAGGGTGTGTACGTGTTGAATAGTTGCTTAGAAGTGTTCTTCTCTTCAAGAGGTATAAAGCTTGGCCTGTTTCCTTGCTTTATTTGCTTCTTTTCCTACTATTTTTTCTACTGTTTTTGGGCTGTATAAACTCTATAATTTTGAGTTGAAACTTATGGTTTAAGGCCTTAAAGGGTGGAGGGGTGGTTCACCTTTCTTTCCACTTTGCTTCTCTAGCCTTTTCCCTTATGTTTCCCGCATTTACACTATCTTTTTTTGAGTTTCTAAACACCGATTTTTAGAGGTTTTTCAGTGGCTAAAAAATTGTTTTGAAGTCCAAAATCGGAGGGCTTAGCCTCCCCTCCTTGTGTCTTGCTAGTTTAACATTCTCCATGTTTTAACTTATTGTTCTAGCTATTTTTGTCTTCATTTCAACACTTTTTGGACTGTTTTAGCACTGTTTTAGGATTGTTTTTAGTGGTTCATTGCATTTGAGCCTTGTATTGCATGCTTGTAGTGTAATTGTCCTCATAGGTTTAGGCCTTAGCCACCATCCTATTTGAGTTGATAGCATTTGTTTATGACTTTCCATACTTGTGATCACCTCTAATCACTTTTGCAACCTCCCTCATTTCTTGGCTTTGGATTTTGCTTTGCTTTGCTTTGCTTTGAAAGTTGGTTCAAACTAGTTGCTTGTTTCAAGCATGAGATTAAGGTCTTGTGCTTAATGGTTTAATCCTTTTGGGGGTTCATTACCAACGGCATGACACTTCTCTCATGCCTAAAACAATTCTTGGTTTGATGTTTCTTTCCATTAGAGGACTTAAAGCTCACCTTTGGACTTAATTTGCCAAGGAATGGTTGGTAATTAAAATGGAGTAATAAAATGAGGACTAAAAATGATGCAAGATATTAACTTGATTAGGTTTCAATCGGACGTTAATTGAACCTTTGAGTCTTGAATTGTTTCATACTTGATAGTGATGTAAACGGTTCAAGACTCAATGTTAACCACTTCTCTTGATCAATCCATGATAGGGATGGGGTTTGAGAGTCTTTGTTTGTTGCATTTATTGAACTTGTACACTTTGGTTCATAGGCCATCATGCAATGAAATTGCATTGATTAATGGTTTGTGAATCAAATTTACCCCTCCTTTGAGCTGTTTGATGATAAGGAAGGATAAGTTGTGAAAACAACCCTTGAGAAATACCTTGTTCTTACTCTGTTTGTTCTCTGTTGTAGTAGGAAGAACCAAGCATCAGTGGCCAGCAGGCCCCCACTTCTAGCCCGCTGGCCACCTTTGCAAAACCTAGCAGTGCCCTTTTGAAACAGAATAGAGTTGGCTTTAAGGTGAAAAATAGTGCAAGTGTTCTACTGTACAACAGAGGCATCTGGCAGCAAAACAATGGCTTTTTCGAGTGGAAATCCGCGCATACATGAGCATTCTTCGTTTCCCGAGACGGAGTAGTTAGAGTAGTTAGCTTAATACTTCTCTCATATTGTATTAATGTTGTAATTAGTTAATTTGTAATTCATTAGTTAGTTCTAATTTGTTAAATAGTTAATTAGTGTAATTAATTAGCTAGTTACATAGACTATTTAATTTGTTGTAATAATTAATTAGCTAGTTTAGTTCATTATTTCATTTCGTTTTGTAATAATTAGTTAATTCGTAGTAATTAGCTTAGCTTAGTTAGTTTATTCAGACCCTCCTGCGTGAGGGCAAACTTGTAATAATGTCTATATCTTCCAATCCCACGTCTTTCTTCATTTTATTTACTTGCTTATGATGGTTAGATTAGAGCATCATGTTTCTTTTAGCATACTCCATGATTTGCATCCACTTGTTTTGCATGCATCGAGACTCGGTTCCTCATTCTAACAATGCATTGTTAGTTAAACACTTCTTTGAATAAGGGCTTAGACCGCATGCTATCAAATTGATTCATATGCCATAATTAGTAGCCGAGCCTATTAATTACATTATTGCATGTGTTGCTTTATTCACTTTGTATTAGTTAGGGGCATGCATGTTTTTCAACTCTTTTGTTTCTTTTTGGCTTGCCTTGCAGTACGAGGTGAGCATTTTTGTGCTTTACCATATCGCATGCGTGTGATTGTTGTCATGTCTAGCATGCTTGCCATGAGGCTAATTGCTTAAGTGATAAATTGCCTAAATGCCTGTGGATGAAGGCTAGTTGCTTGAATTGGGATAGTTTGATTCATGTACATTTGAGCCCACTTTTTCAAGTGGCACATTCGCAAACTCTTTTAAAAAACAAACATGAAATAAAATGTTCAAATTTTGGCAAAATAGTCTATACTTGAGTGCGCATCACATAGTAATGCTAGTCTAATAACCGGAACAAGAGTATATAATGTAAATAATAATCACATCATGATTAGTAGAGGCCGATCTTTGATCAGGTAAGTAGGGTGCTCAATTCATAACCATTTCCTCCAAGCTGAGAAAATCTTGGTGATGACAGACACGTGGCCTTTGACACGAGTCATGGGTTTCCTAAATTTTTCAAAAAATATTTAGGTGGCGACTCTGTATCTGGCAAAGCAGTTCATTTTTGGCATTTTGATTCAAAATCAATTTTTCAAAAGATTTGTCAGATTTGGACTCTTTGGTGTTTATCTATTTCACATTGCACTTGTGAGATCAGATTCAAAACCGCGGGAGTCCGATACTGTAGGGCTTATTTGTCTTCCAAAAGGGGGCACGAAAAGTCGAGCTACAGTTTCTGGCGACTCCGCTGGGGATATTTAGAGAACTTGACTTGAACTTCATGATTTGAAATTTAATCTATACTTATATGTTTCTTTGCATTTGCATTTGCATTGGTGCGCTTAAATCACTGTGTTTGCCATTTGCTATTCCTGGACGGTTCGTCGGAGGCTTGCCTAAAAGCTTGCCAAAAGGCTAACCGGTCATGGGCTCTGCCATGATGGGAACACAACCCTTGGATCTGGACTACCGATGTATCTGTTTGATCCTCATTTCAGTTCTCGGTGTTAGGTGTGAGAAGTATATTAGGTAGTCTTGCTGAGGTACCCTTTTGACCATTCGGCCTAGTTGCATATCGAAAAACCATAAAGACTGTTCCAAACTAGGACATGATGCTCATCCAAAAATGCAAGATTGTGTGAAAACCACTTTGTTTGAATAGTGAACCCTAGTTCTTGATGAAACTAGGACAGGGTAACCCTACCCCCTCATAGGGATGTTTTGGCTCTCACTTAACTGGTATGTGCTTTATAGTGAAACTGTACAGGAATGTGCATAGTAGTTCCAAGTTTGCAAGTTTGGTATCTATTTTGGGGGCAGAATTCAGTGTGGAGTGTAGTCTTACAGCTTTGATCATGTCTGTGTTGATAATATCATTAGCTAAGGTGCTGTGCGGTTTCTGATTACCGTTTTCTTTTGCTTTATTTCTTTTTGCTAGGTAGTTTAACACCATAGCTTCAAAAAGTTCGGATATCCCCCCAAGTACTCTGGACCTGAGTTAGAAGGCTTTGTAAAGCTGGGGATCTTGTTCGGGGACAACTCGTGTTTACCTCACTCCCACTAGTTACAAGACGAAGGAGAATCAAGCAGAGCTCACCGGTTTAGTTTTTACAGTAGTCACCCTTCAACTCACCTGTGTCCATTCTGGTTCAAGGACAGTCGTCTGCTTCTAGTCCAGTATGAGATCAGTCGTCTATTTTGATGACACAGTATCCCCCAGTCAGTATGGAAGAATTGATACATCATCTACAGCAGATAGTTGAAACCGTACAGCAAGATGCTGCCCACCAGGCCGAGGTCATGGCCCGTTAGGCCGAGGTAATAAACAGGCTACAACAACAGTAACCGCAGTCGGCAGCAGCCTCTGCATCCCATGCACCTCCTACGGGTATCCCAGCACCCGAAGCCACTGCTCATATTGCTAATGTCCAAGAACATCAAGGCAATCCAATAGAGTCAATCCCAGCACAAGCCTCCAAAGCACCTGTTTATCAGACTGTGGCTCCGTTTGAGTTTGAGGTTTACCCGACTACACTTAAGGTCATAAACTGGAGAAGTTATTCAAGAGAGCACAATGGGTTAACTCTATCTTGGACATAGATGATGGATATATCGATTTTGCAGTGACATTGCCAGATCGGTTCAAAATGCTGCACATAGACCATTTTGACGGCTCTGGGGATCCAATGGTGCACCTGCGCCTATTTTCAGACATCTTGCGGCTGATGGGCCTGACTCGACTACAGAAGTTGTCTCTCTTTGGCTGGACCATGTCTGGTATAGCGGCTATTTGGTATGCAAAGTTGGAAAACTCTGTCAAGCAGAATTAGGAGGCGATGGCTGAGGCCTTCATTGCGCAGTATTCATACAATACTCAAATCGAGGTCACAACTCGTGATCTCAAGGCAACGCGCCAGAAGCCGAATGAGGGCTTCTTTGAATTTGTGACGAGATGGAGAGCTAAGATCTCAATGATGACTACAAGGCCTTCCTAGAAGGATCAGATTAGGATGGTTGTCCGAAATTTGCATAGCAAGTTGCTGCAAAAGATGATCGTCCTACCTTTGTTCACATTTACAAAACTCCATGAGATGGGAGTGCAAATCAAAGATGCTATGAAACAAGGGCTGATCACAGATGAGAAGGAGCGGGCAAAATGGTTGTTCGTCTGCAGTTCCAATGCTGCCAATGGTAGCACAGTTGCGAGGCCGTAAGATGTAAGCATTGTCACCATAACCAAGACTACCGACCTTTTTGCCAATACAAGCTCACAAACACTATCCAACCTTGTCCGATCCCAGAGGACTTTCAACCAGCTATACATTACCCTGTCTCAAGCCATGAAGGTGCTAGTCAAAAAAGGGCACCTCAAACCATTAGAACCCTGCACAATGCCTGATCCTCTTGCAACCAAACACAACCCTGTAAAATACTACGCATTTCACCAACATCATGGTCATGATACCGACCAGTGCTTTTGATTGCGTTATGAAATTCAGGATCTCATTGACAACAAGGTGATCGCTCCACCTCAAAAACCCAACATGACCACAAACCCACTCCTAGCCCATAATCAAGTCCCCCCGCCTTGAAATCTCAACCTGATCCATACACTGGCTACCCCCTATGACCCTAGCGTATATATTATCCTGTCTCATTTACCAAGACCGACGATGTTCATTCTTGAAAGCACAGATCTGTGCATGATAGACACGTCCAACCCCTAACCGAAGCTTGTGGTGATACTTATAGTGGAAGGGGAGTCTACATTGGAGGAAGGTGCTAGTCGGTTGCCGGAGTGTTCTGAGGACTTAACTAATAGGGTGTATGACCCAAGCTGCTACATTGTGCCGACTGGTCAAACTAAGCCTGAATTAGTGCTACCAGCCTTGGTAGACATCAATGCCGTTAGAGAGGATGACCCGAGCCAGGGGTTGGATGATCTAGTAGAACTTGATGAGGATTTGGACAACTTGCAGTTCTTTGACAAATAGGATCAAGGGGATGTGCAGATTGGTTAGTTCGACTTGAACGGATCAACTGACAACTCTAGATTGCTAAGTGATGAGCCAGACAAGGAGGAAGGAACTAAAATGAAACAAGAGGGAAAAGAAGTAGAGATAGTGGCAGTGACCGGAAGGGCTGATGAGAAAGGAAAGCTATTAGAGAGCTCTGGTGTGGAAAATTCAACCTAGGAAGTGGGCGTTGTGAGCACTGCGGATACAGAACAAGAAGCTGCATTGAGGGAGCTTGAATTAGAAAGGGTTGAAGATAATCAGGAAACTGTAACGGCCCAACACCCCGTGGGGGATAGTTATGATGTGAAAGTGATACAAGCGGAGCCGGACAACTGTTCGTTGGTTGCTGAGGGTGATCTACACCTGGCCCACACCGACGAAGACTAGGGCGAGTGCTTTCCGAACAACACGTAGTATGCGAACGAAATTGGCCATCTGATAAGAAGTGGGCGGTATTTTAAACCGCCACACCTGGATCAGGCAGAGGCGTCTAGAAAAGACAAAGAGGCTGAGAAACAGAAACAGAAAAAGAAACAGCTGGAAGGAGAAGCAGTATTGAAACAACTTAAGAAAATCTAAGCTGACATCTCTACCTAGGGTCTTCTCATGGTCTCCCGTGTACACCGACAGGCAGTGTTGTCAGCAATAGACAAGGCTAAATTTTCCATTGACACTACCCCAGAACAACTTGTGGGATTAGTCTTCCCAAGTGGTGCCAGACCAACTCTTACCTTCTCTGATAAAAAACTACTGTCGGAAGACTCGACCCACAACAAACCTTTGTATATATCTGTGAAATACAGGGAGAAATGGGTGCCGATGGTGTGGGTAGATACCGGTTCGGCTATTAATGTCTGTCCTTCTCACACCACCTATGCAATTGGCCTCAAACCAACAGACTTTGTTCCTACAGCCCAAGTAATTCGGGCATATGATAATACAAGCAAGGCGATCATGGGCACAGTGCAAGTCAGAGTCCAGGTGGGCCCAGCTGAGCAGGAGGTCAAGTTCCATGTTTTGGATGTGCCGGCTACCTTCAATTTGTTGTTAGGGAGGCCTTGGTTGCATTATGTAAAGGTCGTCTCCTCCACTCTCCATCAGATGTAGAAGTACCCTCATAGGGGAGGAGTGGCAATTATTTTTGGAAATTCGTCTATCAATCCGCCACCAAAGGTAACTGTACTAGTGCTGGAGATTAACCATGGTGAGGAGGATGTATTCCTCTCGGTATTCACTCTGGTTGAAGCCCGGGTAGTACAGACCATTTTGGCCAGAGATGAAGGCATGTATGTCAGCGCCCAATCTATCTATTTCATGAACAAACTGCAGCATGTTCCAGGAATAGGACTCGGGAAAAGTGGCCGGAAAGGTGTTGCTACATTAACAGATGTGCCGCGCAACCCATATGCCTTTGGTCTAGGCTATGTACCCACCAAAAAAGACTGGATTAGAAAGAAAGAAGAGATAAAAGGCATAGCCAAGGCCAAGCAAGCCGAGAAGCACTATGAGCTTATTCACAGGCCAATTCGGGGGACACTGAATGGCTGCTTTGTTCAGGAGGGAGAAGATTTCCCTTTTTGCGATTTTTCTGAGCCTTGGGTGAATTCCTCTAAGCAACGTGTCCCCGGGTTCGAGATGGTTTTTGACCTGCAGCTGTAGAACAGTGATGATGAGGAAAGGGCTGAAACAAGCATCAAAGCTGAACAGAGCACGGAAACTGACTCAGGCGGCAACGAACTTGGAGTACGGGTGGCATTGGCTAGTCTCTTGACAGATCATATGGTTGACCTAGAGAACTTGGGGATAACCTTATCGTCTCCACGATCAGGGAGGAACCAGGTGTGAACCCAACCCGTGGCATTTTGGATGCATTAACGGCACCATCACTTATCTGGTAGCTGGAGGAAGGCTATCTGTCCAGTTCTGAATCGGGTGATGAGCTAGAATCTGATTCCACTCCAAGTTCTTTTGAGTCTTGTATTTCTGGGAATGGTAACCTGAATACCAAAGTTCTGTTTAGGTCTTCATTCAGCTTTTCTTTTGAGTCTGTAATTGAAGATCTGGACCTTTTGAATGAAAACTCTGTAGATTCTGTGTACTTCTCTATGCTGTTGGTTTATTATATTGACCAAGATTTTCAGAATTTTAATGAAAATGAAGAGGAAGAAATTCCCCTGGCTTTGAAAAACTTGATTAATCGAGAGGAGGAGAGGTTTGCTAAACTTTGTGCTGATGAAATCATTGCCATTAATATGGGTACTGAGAAGGATCCGCGCCCGGTCTAGATCGGGTCCACGTTGTCTTCGGAGGAGCGCGAGCGTTCAATCGCTTTGTTAAAAGATTTCAAAGATGTTTTCGTGTGGTCCTACGAAGACATGCCTGGAATCGATCCTGAGATTGCATAGCATTGGATCCCTCCTGACCCCGAGGTCAGACCAGTCAAGTAGAAGTTGTGTAGAACCCATCCGGACTGGGCGCTGAAAATCAAAGAAGAGGTCACCAAGCAGATTGAGGTAGGTTTCTTGTTAGTATCTGAGTATTCGACTTGGTTGGCCAACATCATCCCAGTGCCGAAAAAGGATTGTAGAATCCAGGTGTGTGCAAACTTCTGGGACTTGAACAAAGCCAGTCCGAAGGATGACTTTCCTCTGCCGCATATTGATGAGTTAGTAGACTTCACTGCAGGCTATGCATTGCTATCGTTCATGGACGGGTTTTTCGGGTACAACCAGATTCTAATGGCGCCCGGGGACAGAGAGAAGACTACATTCACTACGTTGTGGGGTACCTACTGCTACCGGATTATGCTGGGATTGAAAAATGCTAGAGCTACCTATTAGTGGGCTGCGACCACCATTCCATATGACATGATCCACAAAGAAGTTGAGGTGTACGTGGATGACATGATTGTCAAGTCTAAAGAACGAGAGGGCCACTACACTGCCTTGAAGAAATTCTTTCAATGGATCAGAGTATACAAATTGAGGTTGAATCCGCAAAAATACACCTTCGGCATAACGGCAGGAAAAATGCTGGGCTTTCTGATCACACAGAGGGGCATTAAAGTAGATCCTTTCAAAATCAAGGCCATCTTAGAAATGCCACCACCGAGGACTGAAAAGGAGGTACGAGGCTTTCTGGGTAAAGTGCAATTCATAAGACAGTTTATGTCACGCCCCAAACCCGCCCCTAAAAGTTTGGGCATGACCTAATCGGAAACAGACATTAAATCTGATGTACGTACATATGAGGCCTGAACGGAAGCACCTGATAACCAAAACTTCTATTCCATTGAGCTATTACTATTATGCCAGAATCACAACATCATATCAAATAAATAATATACAGGAAACATACACACACATACATCGACTCAGCCCATAATTGGGCGTGTATGACAAAACATATTAACGAAAGATAATCAAAGCATAAACCCCAAAACCATAACAACACTTTACAAAATGCACAGGCTTCAGTTAGTGCCTGGACGCACCGAGGTTGACAAGAGGGAGACGAATCTTAAGGGTTAGGTCTGGCCTCTTGGTTGATTACCTACAGAAACAGACAAAATACCGAATGAGTGAAACTCAGTGAATAATAGTACATAAATAATGTAAGGTTTAACTTGAATAATAAAGCATAAAACCGCAGAGGCATATGATTGATTTCATTCTGTAATTATTCCAAAACAGCCATGGATCCAGTTTTCTTAACAGAGTGGTTTTAAGCCCAGTATGTACAGAACATCCATAAGTCTTCAGATACAAAACGGCCATAGGCCGAGAAATAACGGAACAGCCTTTCAACCCAGAATTATATACAGAACAGCCTTTCGGCCTAGAAATATACAGAATAGCCTTTCGGTCCAGAAATATACAGAACAGCCTTTCGGCCCATAAATATATACAGAACGCCTTTCGGCCCAGAAATATACAAAATAGCCTTTCGGCCCAGAAATATACAGAACAGCCTTTCGGCCCAGAAATATACAAAACAGCCTTTCGGCCCGGAAATATATACAGAACGGCTTTTCGGCCCAGAAATATATGTATGGACTCAAGAGATGGCTCGCACTTAAGTGTAGCACTTAGTTCCGTACATCACTTTGTTCCATACCAGAAATCAATAGGTCTCATCATGTCATATCATAATCGGAACGAATTAACAAAACAGAATACATAACAAAATGAATAAACAGAACAGAATACCTTCCAAATTCATGAGAATATTGTCACACTATAGTGTATATACATCACCTCATGGTTTATTACAAATGGACATAATTGTCTCGCGTATATTAGGATTTTAATAACGCTTTTGATAGAAGACACATGCGTCATTGTAGTACATTCAATAGGAATAGAACAATTTACCTCATAATAGTCTTGCTTCATTATTGGCAAACAGAATGATTCGGGGTGCACAAGCATCATGGTTCCTTTGTTCACTAGGAGTCAATAAGGTTAATTTACAGATAACAGAACATTAACAATATCTTTTAACAGTAAGCAACAGCACTACTATAGTACTATCTATGATTCTATCCAATTATCTAATTATGTTTCCTCTTTTAGGTAGATATCTATGTCACAAAAATAACTTGTATGCAGTTCTTATGTGAAAACATCGGTAATTATAGGTTATAGCGCATTACCGATAACCGTTAACCGTAGTCGAAATGCAGAATAGTTTCAGAATCATATCGATGTGTGCTAAGGCTTTCAATGTTCACATCAATTCCCAATCGACACACATGTTAACATAATTGCTCGAGGAGAACATAATGTTAATAACAATAATTATTAATGGTAAATAATATACATTTGTAGTACTATTACTCACAGTAGTACGTCTCTGATAGCGGTGGAACGATGTCCTCGTCTTGACCTACAAACATAATGCGCATAGCAGATTATGAGAATAAAACCAATCTCTTTTTATTCCTCACCCAATAGCTATGATGGTTCTAGACTCATTAGTCCTCCATAGGTTATAATCCATGCCTCATAAAATAGGAGGAATCAATAGGAGAAAGGTTCAGGCGAAGAAACGGTACAAATTCAGTAAACAGAAAGTGAATAGTCGTCATTAATTTCGGCATAACTATTTTTGTACTTAGAATTTTGGAGTGAGATTACCACCAATGGAAACTAGACTTCTGGGGCTTGATTTTAGGCTCAAGAATCACTCAAAACGGAGTCTGGATGCAAAAGATGTGCTTGTTCAAAGTTACCCAGTACATGCTGAAACAGGGGTGGCCGCTCTGCGCCCACCTTGGCCGTTCGTGCGGCCCAATTCCGCTCGAGCGCCCAAAAGCTGAATGAAAACCCCTTTTTTTTCCTCTTCTCCGCAAGTACGGTCTGGCCCCTGTTTGGCAGTCCGAAATGCATACAAAACTCCATTCTTGGTGAGCATTAATAAGGTCTAAATTAGATCTTTTAAGTGCCAATTCATGGTTCAAAAATCATGTAATTAAACAAATACAATCATTCACAATCTCAATCATACACAATCTAGATTGAACTAGATCTTTACACCCATGAACACAACTTGATCACACCTACTTGCACTCAAACATGGAGAATCAAATATAAGAGGCTATTTCCTTTACATTCAATCCCTTTATTCTTCATGATGCTCACATACAAACACATGTAGCCATATACTTACATAGTTGGATTCAAGCTCAACAATATAAAGAGCAAGATATAAATTCCTCTAGATCATGCAACATCAAGACATTTCTACTTCAATTCAAGGAAGAGGTTTGAACTAGAGAAATTAAACTTAAATTAAACTTACCTTAAGCTTTAGAATCTCTACCCCCTTTCACTTCCTCACTTGCTCCCTTGAAGACCCAACCTCTTCCTTCCAAACCCTTATTCCTCTCCAGGAGATATTTTCAAGTGTTGATCTTGCTTAAGAAAACTTAGTTATAGATATTCATATATAAAAGTATATAGGACGAAATCCAATCGTTTAATCATTCCGAAATTGAAATTTCGTAAACATGCTTAATATTACTTAAAAATTATGCTGATCACAGATATATAATCAATTTCAGATAATTAAGCCTCTAGGGCTTCCAATTTCTGATTTAACATTATAATTGTAACAGATGCTTTTCCTTATTAAACAGATATAGGTTCGATTCATAAGACATATATATACTTAAACTTAATTTCTCATGCAGTTTCACATTAAGCATTTGTAAGCACAGAATAAAGACTAAAATATAGCAGAATTACGTGCGAGGGTCGGGTTATTACAGTTTATTTCCAAATTAACCTTGACTTGTGAACCACTATTTGGTCTCCTGAAGAAAGGGAAGAAATTCCGATAGGATGATCACTGTCAATTTGCCTTTGAATAGGTTAAGCAGTACCTCCAGAATCCACATGTGTTGTTGTCGCCAGAGCCGGGAAAGCCTTCGATTCTGTATCTGTCAGTAACAGACACGACTAGGGGATGCATGCTCGCTCAGGAATCTAAAGATAGGGTGGAGAGAGCCATCTACTACTTGAGCAAGAAAATGCTAGATTACGAGACCCGCTATACTCCGTTGGAGAAAACTTGCCTAGCCTTGGTATGGGCTACTAGGATATTAAGGCACTAGTTGTTAGCTCACTCTGTAATCCTGATTTTGAGATTAGATCCCATCAAATATCTCTTTTAGAAACCGGCGCTTACGGGTAGACTGGCTCGTTGGTTGCTCTTTCTCTCTAAATTTGATCTCAAATATGTCACCCGCAAGTCGGTTAAAGGAAGAGTTGTAGCGGAGTTCCTGGCAGACCACTCGGTAGAAGGAGATGAGGTAGTGGAATACTTGTTCCCAAATGAAGCCATTCTGCAAGTTGAGGAGGAAACTTGGACGATGTACTTTGACGGAGCATCTAATCAGTACGGTTATGGGATAGGTGTGTTGTTGATAGCACCCGATGACTCCCATATATCTTTAGCCTTTAAACTTCAGTTCAAGGTGTCCAATAATGAAGCAGAATATGAAGCGTGTATTGCTGGTTCAGCCGCCATAGAACTAGGGGCAATAAGATTGGATGTTATCAGGGACTCGAACTTAGTTTGTTTCTCAAGCAAATGGAGATTAGAAAGTCAAAGAAAAGAAGATAGAGGTTTACCATCAGAACTTGGGTGTTTTGATTCCTAGGTTTGAAAAGCTGACTTTCACACATCTATTAAGAGAGAACAACAGGTTCGCTGATGCTTTACCAACTCTATCTTCTATGGTAGACATCCCACTTGGAGTCCGGATGCGTCTGATTATCATCGAGCAGAAATACAAGCCGGCTTATGAAACTATTGCCGCGATAGATGAAGTGCAAGACAAAAACCTTTGGTATTACGATATTTGGAACTTCTTGGAAAATGAGATATATCCACCAGGGGCAAATGCCAAGGACAAACGGGGAATACGGCAAATAGCCATCCAATTTATCATCTGTGGGGGTAAGTTGTATAGAAGAGGTCATTCGGGAATCCATAAGTTATGTATGGAATAAGAGGAATCGAAGCCCCTTATGGAGGCCATCCACGGTGGAGAATGCGGGGCGCATATGAATGGTGTGATGCTATCCCGAAAGATTCTTAGGCAAGGTTACCACTGGTCCACCATGGAGGAGGATTGTATTCGTTTTGTGTGGCGATGCCACAAATGTCAAATTCATGCCAATCGCATGAATATTCCGCCGTCAAAGCTTTACAACATGACTTCGCCATGACCTTTCTCGGTCTGGGGAATTGACATTATCGGTGCAGTCACGCCAAAAGGATCGAATGGGCATGAATATATCTTGGTGGCGATTGATTATTTTACAAAGTGAGTGGAAACTCAGTCCTATGTAGTGTTGAAGGCATCGCATGTGGCTAAGTTTATCAGAAATAATATCATCTGCAGGTATGGAGTCCTGAATGAAATCATATCAGATAATGGCTTCCACTTCAAGAAAAAGGTGATAGGCTTGTTGGACAAATACAATGTGGCTTTTCATAAGTCATCTACATACAGGCTACAAACCAATGGAGTTGTTGAAGTCGCCAATCAGAACATGAAGAACATCATGCAAAAGATGGTTGAGACCTACAGGGATTGGCTAGATAAATTGCCATTCGCACTCTGGGGCTACAGAACTTTGATCTGGACATCTACAGGGGCAACCCCTTATTCTCTCGTCTATGGAATGGAAGCCATTTTGCCAATTGAAATTGAAGTCCCGTCGCTATGAGTTATAGTTGAGTGTCAGACAACAGAGGCGGATTGGCAACAAAGCAGATTTGAGGAGTTGATGTTGTTTGATGAAAGAAGGCTGAAAGCAATGTATTATGTTCAAGGCTACCAGCGCAGAATTGCTAGGGCTTTAACAAGAAAGTTAAAGTCCCGAAATCTCAAAGAGGGGGATATGGTGTTGAAAGACAACCGAGCTCCCATCTATAACTCTAGGGGCAAGTTTACTCCTAATTGGACTAGTCCTTACATCATCAAAGCTATCTGGTCAGGAGGAGAGGTTATTCTCATGGACCTAGATGGCCTGGAATTTTCACAACCGATCAACATGGATAAGTTGAAGAAATACTATCATTGAGAGGTTCGCTCAGCCGAAAACCTGAAAGGGCAACCTAGGCAAAAGTTAGAGCATGAAAAATTAGAAATAAAGAAAAATTGAGCTCGCAACATTGAAAACTCTAAAGGGCGACTTTGGCAAAAGTTAGAGCGCAAAAGGAAAGAGTTAATACTTGAGTGAACCTGAACCGAACTACGTAAGGCCTGATTCCCATCTTTAGGATTCGCAGGCAACTTCATCCTGAAGTTCGGCCATAATCACCTCCAACTCAACTATTATGTCGATGTGTCTAATTAGGTCATCTTTGTCCATTATCTGAGAGTTTGGTTGCGATCTTCATTATAGGAAGAAGAGTTGGTTACGATACCGAGTAGTAATGTATTCAGTCAATGGGCGGTTATGATCTTTTGATTCGGGGTTGTACATCTTGAGGATTGATTCTGTGCGTGTCAGGCAATGATTATTTTCGAAAATGGTTTTGGAAAGTTTTAATAAAAGTTGATTTTGTTCAAAATTTTACCTTTTACAACTTAGACCATTTTTGGACCAAAAGGAAAATTTTTAGTGCTCACAACTTTAATTCCATTAATTTCAACATAAAGTTCTCCAACTCTCTGATACAAATCAAAGTTGCTTTTACATCATAAAACTTGAAAAGAAAGGTCAAAACAATAAACTATGGGCATAGGTGAGTCAGGTGCTCCTACGTCCTCTGCTCGTGCTTGCGGAAGTTTCTGAAGCCAAATTGAGCCCGCACATTCGTCCCAAAGCTTGGGCGTGGCCAAAACGGAGCTAAGGTATGATTTCCTCATCACGCAGGGTTTCCATCAATGCCCAAAATTCTTCAAGAGTTGGGCACATTTCTTGTGTTCTAAAGCGAAAAACATGCGTAATCGAGTCCCAACATCGGGCCACGACATGGAGGAACGGAAACCAAAGCGAAGTATAGCTTAACGGAAAAAGTGTATTTATGTCGAAACCCTAAAAATTTACCTTTTTCGTTCCTTCTAAGTAGCTATCTAATCCGTGAGCTTCTCGGCAAGGAATATCTCCATTTGTAGAAGAAACAACAGCTAAAATAAGGTTTTGGAGAACAAAATCACGAAGGAGGACCTTTTGTAGAAGATAAGGATGTGAGTGGAGGCCAGCTGTCAGGAATCAGGTGATCCTCACATTTGTGGCCGGCAGGCCACTAGTGGTGGCCGACAACCCCCTTTTGCGGCCGGCAACCCCCCTTTCTAGCAGCCTAGTTTTTGTCTTGATCTTTGTGTTTCAAGGTCTCGTTTTGAGTCTTTTGGTCTTAGCAAGTGTGTATATCTGTTTTTGAGTTGTTTTTGCTTTATTTATCGAGTTGTATTTTGTATTTTGGTTGTTGGTTGTCTCATTAGCCGATTAAGAATATCGTGCCAATACAAGTTTTCATTTTCAAATTCGATTCCATTTTCATTTTCATGCAAATATGGTGTTCATGATGCAAAAATAACAACACTCTTTATAAAAACTATGAAGTTTTATTCCGAACATGGTTTTTACAAAGATGAGTACAAGTTTCAAGAGCAAAAGTAAAACCTATCTGAAGCTATACATGTGTTAATGCTACCAAACAAAAAGAAACTAAGCAAAAAAAAAAAAAAAAAATACAAAAAATCGGCGCCAGTCATCTCAAGCTCGAGAGGCCCTCTTCATCTTCCTCCTCGGAGGGGACTCAGAGGCACTGTCTCTATCAGCACCGCTGTCAGAATCAGACTCCAAACCAGAGTCGGTATCATCTCCGCTACCTACCTCAAAGCCCGCCTTGACGTCATCTCTGCTCCCCGATCCTGAGCCGACGTCATCATCTCCGCTCTTAGATGACTGAGAATGTCGACTCACTATCAACTTGGAGGCGCTGGTCTCCTCATCATCATCGTCACCCAAAACAGGCTCTGAAGGACTGCTTTGGCCTCGAGCACCCCTGTCCCAGCCTCGACCACAACGCTCATCTCGACCACGTACTAGGGCCTGCCTCTCTCTCATCCCTGCTACTAGAAGAGGTGTTGCTGGTGCTGGTGCCGCTGCTGCCACTGGCAACCTCGGTATAGATAGAATCTGGAAAAATAGTTGTTAACATATCAGCTACAGTGTGCGTATCAGATACAGGTATAATATGCAGAATAAGTGTCATACAGAAAACAGATACAATATAAGTACAGTGTGTAAGTACAGTGTGCCAATGCAGTGTATCAGTGCAGTTTGGGGAAGACTACAGCTGAGATGCCAATCTATCAGTGGAAATATGATAGTGTGGTGCACAACAGAGTTAGTAATGCATGTTGAAATAGAGCAAGTTACTTGAATACCGTGGAGACCAAGCAGCGTCTCTCTCATCTGCACCATGCCGATTAGAGAGGCAACTAGCTTGAAGAGGCTCTCTGTATACTCTGTAATAGGTGCTTGCAAGTGCATTTGAATGATCAATATCTAGAATAAACATATCTGAAATGGAAAATGTGGGGTGTAAATTGTAAAGTGTGGTTCGTACCTGAGGCGCACCTCGAGCTCTGACATACCCGTACCCTGCCTCTACCGGCTCGATCAGAATCTGGTAGGCAGTCCTAGTCGGCTGCCAACATGTGACTGTAGTGGAAATCTCTGGCCAACCAATCATCTGCCCAACAGGAGGGCCCCCTCTAGTATGGGCCCTAGTCACCTGAGTCGCCTCACCCGCCACAAGAGCTCCTATTTCCTCGCCTGCGTGAACACCCGTCAGAGGGGGCATAAGATAAGTCTGGATGAATGTCGCATAGTCGCCCTCTCCTTTGAAGAAGTTAGTGCCTAGGCCTACCATGAACTGTATGATCGCATTAACCGATAGGCTATCCGCTGTCCTCATGGATGCTGGGGGTGGCATCAAAACAACTGGATCAGGCGAGCCTACGGTCTAGAGTACAAACCACTCACTCAAAAACTAGGCCGGGCAGACTAGGCCCTCCAGCAAAGTCCGAAAATGGGACGTAGCCCAGGCCCCCGCGTACTGGTCCCTCACACCGGTCGGCATCGTCGCCTAGGGTTTCCATGTGATCTGCAAACAGAGAATGTACAGATTGTTAGTTGCCGCCAGTTGCCAAAGTATGAATTAGAGTAGTAGTAAAGCAAAAATGATTGTGAGTTTCGAGTTACTTCGTCAGTCATCACCGTGTCGAAGTATCGACAGAAGAAGGCGAATGTTGTGTCGTTGCGGCTCCAACGCCGACACCAGCCATCATACCATCGTGAATATGGTACGACGGGGGAAATCTCCTCCATAGGCTTTGGAGCTAGAGCTGGGAAGTAGGCATAAACCCACAACTGCAAGGAGAAAGCAGAAAGCACAATCATGAACAGATATGAAATAGAAAGTATAAGGTAGAAAACACAACATATGAATAGACACAAAAAGTGCAAAATAGAAAGCACAAGTTTTAAACAGATATTGAATAGAAAATACAAAATCAAAGAGGTGTGGTGCATACCTCCCAGGCTTTTCAATAGCCTTCAACTCGCTCTCCCCTCATCCGGGAAGTGAAGCTTATGTAGCCATAGAAGGTGGCGAGTGTAGCTCCGCCCCAATCATAAAATCGCACTCGGGGCAGTGTCACTGGGGCGCTCAACAGATATAAGCCTACGGTATTCCACTTCTTCGAAAACAAGGTGGTACCGAGGAGAAACATCAAGAAACCCCGAGCGTACTGCTCCATCTCCTCTGGTGTCTCGGGTTCGCTCCCGCAAAACTGCTTGGCAAACCAACTATACCTCACCATGACCGGCCAGTACAGAGGTGGGTGTGCTCCCAACAGGTGGATCCAAGCGGCCTCTCACTCGCCCATTTCCGTGTAGAAGGGGATTGAATCACCCCCTACTCCTAAGCCTGTGAGCATGGCAAAGTCGTAGGGAGTCATTGTCATCTCCCCGACAGAAGAGAGGTGAAAAGAGTTGGAGATATCCCACCACCTCTCCACCAATGCTTTGAGAATGGGCCAGCTCGTTATGAGGCATGAAAGTTCGAAGTAGAAAAGGCCGAAGCTAGCTTGTCAACAATATCGCAGACTTTGACGGGGAACTCATCATACTAGTCTCTCACCGTCGTCGTTCCATATCCGCTGTAAGTGCAGGAGTCCCCATGTGGCAGAGAAAAGGTGAATCAGATGAAAGGCAGTGATAAAAGAGCATTCAGAAGAAAGGTAGTGCAAGAAATGCACTTAAAAGAAAGGAAAGACTGCATGAAAATAGAGTTCATACCTCGATAGCGCTAAAAGAAATGTGGGAGTCTGGATCCCTCAATAGGAGGTCCTCTGGCACGCCACAAGTGAAGTCACTGAAACGCTTGATGCCTCCAGGCGGTAGTATATGTGTACGGGGATGATACATCATCGGATGAAAGGGGCGTACTCTCAGTGGTAATGGCTCTGACTCAAGCTCTGGCACAAACTCTTCCTCCAGATCAGCTGCAATGTCCTCCACCGCTGGCTCCTTAAGCTCTGTATGGGATGATAATGGAGGTGGAACCTCAGGAGGAACCCCGTCATGAGGTATCTTATCTGCCATCTGAAAAGTGGGTGAAAATGGGTGAAAAGTGAAGAAAAATGGAGAAAATAGAGAAAACTTGAAAAAAGTCAACCCTAAGAGAGAGAAAATAGAAGAAAAAGTCAAAACCCGGAAAAGTTCTCAAAACCCGAGAGAAACTCGAGGAGAACAAGCCTAAAGTGGTGAAAATGCAAGAAAAGTGACGAAATCAAAATTTGATCGGTTCAAAGTGTAGAGAATCAAGAGGGTTTTATGAAAAAAGTTGGCGCGGGGCGTTGGAAAACGTGTATAAAGTGCAAATCTAGAGAGATGAAGTACCTAGAGAGAGAGGGTGAAGATTTTCGGAGGTGCGGGTGTTTGGAAATGAAGTATGGAGTTGTATACTTATAGACCCATGCGTGAAAAGACCAATTTGCCCCGAAACTGGCACAGGTGGCCGGTATGCCACATTTGTGGCTGGCAAGCCTAAATAGAGATCGACAGGTGGCCGGTGGTCCTCACTTGTGTCCTGATGCTGTTTTGTGCCTTTGTTTCCCGAGAAGTATATGGGAGATTCATTATTGGGTTCAGATTGATTCTAAGGGATCTCGAAACTGCGTTTCGGTGGGTGAATGTGCTTCACTTGCCAATACAAACAAGGTGTATCCTTTTTGAGCATGTTGCAAAGTCTCCGAGAGGTAAATCGGAGGTTCTCACCGAATATCATTTTTGATCGTTCTGTTAAAATCGCATAGTGGTTCTCTTCTATTGCATAGAATGTGCATTTTCACACATACTTATATTGCACACATGTCCTGCATCATTTATGATTTGTGCATAGAATATGCTTTTGTTTCTTGCATAGAACATGCTTTTAATTAACATCATACGTCGGTTGTTTATCTTGCATTGAATATGCGTTGTCATTGCATTGATTTGTCATCTTATTCATTTTGTGCATCTATTACACCTGTTCAATTTGTGCATCTATTGCACCTGTTCACTTTGTGCATCTATCACACTTGTTCAGTTTGTGCATCTATCGTACTTGTTCACTTTATGTATCTATCGCACTCGCTCACTTTGTGCATCTATCACACACACTAATTCCTCTTTGCATATTTCTCTTATATATCAAGACACGTAAAACGCTGCCCTGGCCATGTTTTATCTTGGGATGCGTGAAACGCGAGCCCGAGCGGTCTTCTCTTATCTCAGGACGTATGAAGTGCGTCCCTGGGCGTGTTTTATCTCAGGACGCATAAAACACAAGCTTGAGCAGTTTTCTTTTATCTTAGGATGTGTGAAACATAGCCCTGGGCGTGTTTTATCATGGGACGCGTGAAACGCAAGCCTGAGCGATTTTCTCTTATCTCAGGAAGCATGAAGCGCAGCCCTGGGTGTGTTTTATCTCGAGACGCGTGAAACACGAGCTCGAGCGGTTTCCTCTTATCTCAGGACGCGTAAAGCATGGCCCCGGGCATGTTTTATCTCGGGACGTGTGAGACACGCCCCCGAGCGGTTTTCTCCTATCTCAGGTCGTGTGAAGCGCGACCCTGGGTGTGTTTTATCTCAGGACGCATGAGATACGACCCCGAGCAGTTTTTCTCTTATCTCAAGAAGCATAAAATGCGACCTTGAGCAGTTTTTATCTCGGGAGGCGTGAAACGCAACTCTGAGCGGTTTTCGTTTCTTTATTTCTCATGATGTGTGAAACCCAACCCTGAGCTGTGTTTTCTTTCCTCATCTTGTGTTTTGGCATGGTTAGAATGTGTTTTAGATCTTTTTGCATGGAACCTATGTTGGTTTTAAGCTTGAAGCTGCTCATTCATATGTTGTTATCTTGCTTATTGCATCTGCTATTGCTTATTGCATCATCTTGTATGATCATGAGTTTTCAAAATAGCCAGCTTCGTGAAGCGTGTGAGTCTAGCTTTAAAAGTTTTCTTTATACATATCATTCGCATGTTGCCCCAAAACTCCGCTGGTTTGATTCCTTGCAAAGGGATATGTAGGCAGCTTGCGAGCGTAACCATTTGATTGTTTGTCCAAGTCTTATGGCCTTGACATTCATTCACGTCATTTCATGACTACGAGTTCTATCAAAGAGGGGCAACTGTAGATACCCCATTTTTGACTACCTTTACGACTTGGACGTCACCAGTTGCGCACCCAATGATGAATGTGTATATGCTTGTTAAGTGCTCGGAGTCTTCAGCAGAATGCCACAACTTTGAGCCTTCAAACCCTATACACTTCTTGCCTTGTTTTGGCACACAACCATAGATCTTCAATCCTGAAAAGCCTTGGGACCTGCCGGCCACTGTTCTTGGCTACCGGCCATTAGTGTGGCCTACCGGCCACAAGTGTGTTTTGCAGATATTTTTTGCCGGCTGTGCCAACTGTTCTCACTGATGCATGCACTTGCTTACACGTGTATGTATTGATATTTCTGAGTGAGTTTGATGTTTGTCTATATATAGGAGACCTCCCCTCTTGCTTTCAAGGTTAGAAAAATTTTGGAGCAAAATATTTTCCCTCTCTCTACAATTTTTTCTCTCTCTCTCTCTCTCTCTTGCTAGTTATTGAACCTTTGCTTATGCACTCTAAACCAAATGTTACCATCTTGGAGCTGAGGTACTTTTGAGCCTATTTTGAGCTCTTGAGGGTGTGTATGTGTTGAATTGTTGCTTAGAAGTGTTCTTCTCTTCAAGAGGTATAAAGCTTGGCTTGTTTCCTTGCTTTATTTGCTTCTTTTCCTACTATTTTTTCTATTTTTTTTGGGCTATATAAACTCTGTAATTTTGGGCTGAAACTTGTGGTTTAAGGCCTTAAAGGGTGGAGGGGTGGTTCATCTTTCTTTCCTCCTTGCTTCTCTAGCCTTTACCCTTGTGTTTCCCACCGTTATACTATCTTTTTTTGATCATTTAAACACTAATTTTCAGAGGTTTTTTAGTGGCTAAAAACATGTTTTGAAGTCCAAAATTGAAGGGGTTAGCCTCCATTCCTTGTGTCTTACTTACTAGTTTAACATGCTTTATGTTTTAGCTTATTGTTCTAGCTATTTTTGTCTTCATTCCAACACTTTTTTGGACTATTTTAGCACTGTTTTAGGACTATTTTTAGTGGTTCATTGCATTTGAGTATTGTATTACGTGCTTGTAGTGTAATTGTCTCATAGGTTTGGTGGTTTAGGCCTTAGCCACCATCCTATTTGAGTTGATAGCATTTCTTTATGGCTTTCCATACTTGTGATCGCCTCTAATCACTTTTGCAACCTCCCTCTTTTCTTGGCTTTGGCTTTTGCTTTGCTTTGAAAGTTGGTTCAAACTAGTTGCTTGTTTCAAGCATGAGATTGAGGTCTTGTGCTTAATGGTTTAGTCCCTTTGGGGGTTCATTACCAATGGCATGACACTTCTCTCATGCTTAAAACAACTCTTTGTTTGATGCTTCTTTCAATTAGAGGACTTAAAGCTCACCTTTGGACTTAATTTGCTAAGGAATGATTGGTAATTAAAATGGAGTAATGAAATGAGGACTAAAAATGATGCAAGATAATAACTTGATTAGGTTTCAATCGGACGTTAATTGAACTCTTGAGTCTTGAATCATTTCATACTTGATAGTGATGTAAACGGTTCAAGAGTCAAAGTCAACCACTTCCCTTAATCAGTCCATAATAAAGATGGGGTTTGAGAGTCTTTATTTGTTGCATTTATTGAACTTGCACACTTTGGTTCATAGGCCATCATGCAATGAAATTACATCGATTGATAGTTTGTGAATCAAGTTTACCACTTCTTTGAGCTGTTTGATGATAAGGAAGGGTAAGTTGTGCAAACAACCTTTGAGAAATACCCTGCTCTTGCTCTGTTTGCTCTCTGTTGCAGTAGGAAAAATCAAGCATCAGTGGCCGGCAGGCCCCCACTTCTAGCCCGTTGGCCACCTTTGCAAAACCAAGCAGTGCCCTTTTAAAATAGAATAGAGTTGGTTTTGAGGTGAAAAACAGTGCAAGTGTTTTACTGTGCAACAGAGGCATCTGGCAGCAAAACAATGGCTTTTTCGGGTGGAAATCCGTGCATACATGGGCATTCCTAGTTTCCCGAACCGGAGTAGTTAGAGTAGTTAGCTTAATACTTCTCTCATATTGTATTCATGTTGTAATTAGTTAATTTGTTAAATAGTTAATTAGTGTAATTAATTAGCTAGTTACATAGACTATTTAATTTGTTATAATAATTAATTAGCTAGTTCAGTTCATTATTTCATTTCATTTTGTAATAGTTAGTTAATTCGTAGTAATTAACTTAGCTTAGCTTAGTTAGTTTATTCGGACCCTCCTGCGTGAGGGCAAACTTGTAATAATGTGTATATCTTCTACCCCCACATCTTTCTCCATTTTATTTACTTGCTTATAATGGTTAGATTAGAGCATCATGTTTTTTTTAGCATACTCCATGATTTGCATCAACTTGTTTTGCATGCATCGAGACTTGGTTCATCATTCTAACAATGCATTGTTTGTTAAACACTTCTTTGAATACGTGCTTAGATCGCATGCTATCAAAATGATTCATATGCCATAATTAGTAGCCGAGCCTATTAATTTCATTATTGCATGTGTTGCATTAGTCACATTGTATTAGTTAGGGGCATGCATGTTTTCTAACTCTTTTGTTTCTTTTTGGCTTGCCTTGGAGTACGAGGTGAGCATTTTTGTGTTTTAGCATATTACATGCGTGTGATTGTTGCCATGTCTAGCATGCTTACCATGAGGCTAATTGCTTAAGTGATAAATTGCCTAAATGCCTGTGGATGAAGGCTAGTTGCTTGAATTAAGATAGGTTGATTCATGTACATTTGAGCCAACTTTTTCAAGTGGCACATTCGCAAACTCTTTTTAAAGACAAACATGAAATCAAATGTTCCAATTTTGGCAAAATAGTCTATACTTGAGTGCGCATCACATAGTAATGCTAGTCTGATAACCAGAACAAGATCATATAATGTAAATAAGAATCACATCATGATTAGTAGAGGCCAATCTTTGATTGGGCGAGTGGGGTGCTCAATTCACGACCTTAACCTCTCGTACCTAAGTTCTCGAGCCGAGACAATTTTGGTGATGGCGAAGACGTGACCTTTGGCATGAGTCATGTGTTTCCTAAATTTTCCAAAAAAATATTTAGGTGGCGACTCTATATCTAGCAAAGCAGTCTATTTTTGGCATTTTGATGAGGGTTGGTTTGGGATGATCTAAATAAGTGCACTTTTTGACTTTTTATGAAATATGGGTTGAGTATAGGTTAGGTTTGAAGTGATGTGTTAGAGAGGTGATGTGACTTAAATAGGATAGTGACTTTTTGACTTTTTGGCTTTTTTAGATCATGATTTTCTAAAAGATTTGCCGGATTTGGACTCTTTGGTGTTTATCTATTTCACATTGCACTTGTGAGATCAGATTCAGAACCGCTAGAGTCCAATACTGTAGGGCTTATTCGTCTTTCAAAAGGGGGCACGAAAAGTAGAACTATACACGCTTGCTGGTTCAACATCCAATTCTCTACATCGGTCCGGCATGACCCCTTCAAGCTGTCCCGAAATTGATTTCGGTTGGCCAATCTCTACAATGTTTTGGCATGACCCCTTTAAACTATTCCGACATTCAGTTTTTTACATCGATCTGACATGACCCCTTTAAACTGTCCCGACATTGATTCCGGTTTGCCTCTAACATTGGTCCGACACAACCTTAAACTGTCCCGACATTGATTTCAGTCAGTTCTTACAATGGTCTGGTGTAGACACCCAATTTTTTACGGTCTTTACGACTTCGACGTCCTCGTATGCACACCCGATGATGAGTTTATATGCCTACCAAGTGCTCGAAGTCCTCAGCAGAATGCCACAACTTTGAGTCTTTCACACCCTGTACCTTTGTGGTCCCAGTTTTGGACCAAGCCTAGCTTTTCCAGCCTGCAGCCTCTGGTGGCCTGCCGGCCACCACTTTTGGGTTGCCTGCAACTAATCTAGCTTGTTGGCCACCAGTGATGGCCGACCGGCCACCTGTGTATTTTGTAAATATTTTATGCTAGTTGTGTTAGCTGTTTACACAGATACATGCATCTATCCCCACATGTAGGGTTGGATCTCCTTGAGGGAATTTCATGTTTTCTGTATATAGGAGCCCCTTCAGTCTTGTTTGAAGGTTAGAAAATTTTGAGCTAAAAAAATTTGCCTCTCGCTTTACAATTCTCTCTCTCTCTCTCTACCAAATCTCTACACTTTTGCTTACAAATCTTCAACCATTGCCTATACACCCTTAACCAAATCTTCTCATCTTTGATCTGAGGTATTCTTGAGCTTGGTTTGAGCTTTAGAGGGTGTGTTTGCTTGGTTTTGTTGCTTGGAATTGCTTCTTCTCTTCAAAAGGTATAAGGCTTTACCTATTTTCTCTAGTACTTTTCCTATTATTTTTCCATTGTTTTGGGATGTCAAAACTCTGTGTTTTTTGGGCTGAAGCTTGGGTTTAAGGCCATTAAAGGTTGAGGGGTTGATAGCCCTTCTTTGTACCTTGTTTTTGAGGTCTTTGCCCTTGTGTTTCCCACAATTTTACTATCTTTTTGCAAGATTCTAAACACTGATTTTCAGAGCTTTTTCAATGGCCAAAATCATGTTTTGAAGTCCAAATTTGGAGGTGTAAGCCTCCCCTCCTTGTGTCTTGTTTACTAGCCTAGTTGGTACCATGTTTTAGTATTTTAATCTAGCTATTTTTAGCTTCATTTTAGCATGTTTTAGGACATATTTTAGACTGTTTTAGCACTGTTTTGGGTTGTTGTTTGCATTTGAGTTTTGTTTTGCATTCCTGTAATGTAATAGTCTTCATAAGCTTGATGTTTTAGATCTTAGACATCACTTATTTGAGTTGATAGCACTTTTTTTTGGCTTTTCATACTTCATTTCAGCACTAATAATCTGTACAACCTCCCTCCATTCTTGGCTTTTTTTTATTTTGCTTTGAAAGTGGTTTCAAGTCACTTGCTTGCCCAAGTATGAAATTGAGGTCTCATACTTAATGGTTTAATCCCTTAAGGGGTTCATTACCAGCGGTATGATGCTTTTTTCATACCCCAAGCAACTTGTGTTTTGAGCCCTGTTTGCATTAGAGGACTTTAATTCACCATTGGGCTTGATTGAATTAAATAATAGTTGGTAAACTAAAATGGAGTAACAAAAAGTGGAACTAAAAGTGAGCAAGGTAATAATTTGGTTGTGTTCAATCGGACGTTAATTGAACATGTGGAAACTTGAACCATTTCATACTCGTTAGTGATGAAATGATTCAAATCTCCAAGGTCATCACTTCGCTTGATCTTTCATGATAGGGAGGTGGTTTTTGAGAGTCTTATTTTGTTGCATTTATTGTGTTTGCACACTTGGTTTCACAAGCCATCGTGTAATGAAATTGCACCCACTGATGGTTTACGAACCAACCTTGCTCCTCCTTTGATTTGATCATGAAAAGAATGGGTGAGTTTTGCAAACAAACCCTCAAAATACCCTATATATGCTCTATTTATCCTTTGTTGCAGCAAGATGAACTTGTACAGTAGTGGCCAGCATGCCACTTTCCATGGCCGGCAGGTGGTCGGCAGACCACCTTTGATGGCCGGCCGGCCATCACTGGTGGCCGATAGTCTTTACCAGTGGTCGGCCGGCATTGATGCAAAGTTCAACAATGAGTTTGTAAGACAGAGCAAAGTGAGTAGTAGTGTTGGTGTTCTATTGTGCAACATAGGCTCTCCGAAAGCAAAACAGTGGTCTTTTTGGGTGAAAATCGAGCATGCGCATGAACATCCCTCGTTTCCCGAGGCGTAGGAGTTAATTATTTAGTTTAATTGCACATGCATTGTAATTATTTAATTAGTTAGTTAACTAGTTAGTTAATTCAAGTGTTGTAATAACTAGTTAAGTTCATTTTGGTTTGTAATAATTAGCATACTTAGCTTAATTAGCTTTAGCTTAGCTTAATTAGGTACTTAACTTAGTTTATTCATTCGGACTCTCCTTCGTGAGAGTGCAATGTAATAATGTGTATGTCTTCCAACCCCACGTCTTGCTTCCTTTTATTTAACTGCTTATGATGGTTAGATTAGGGACATCATGTTTCAATTAGCATTCTCCATGTTTGCATGCATTTGTATTGCATGCACCGTGGCTCAGTTCATCATTCTAACTGCATTGTTAGTTCAATAATTTTTTTCAATACGTGCTTAGACTGCATGCTATCAAATTGTTTCAAATTCCATGTTAAGTAGCTGAGCCTATTTAGTTGCATATCGCATGTGTTGCATTAGTCATATTGCATAGTTAGGAATCATGCATTTTGTCTAACTCTTTTGTTTTGGCTTAGAGTACTAGGTGAGCCTTTACTTACTTTAGCATAATTGCATGAGTGTGATTGCCATTTTGCCATGTTCATATGCGATCACTTTTTCAAGTGGTACATAATTCGAAACAATTTTCAAAACAAACATGACTCAAGATGTTCCAATTCTTACAATCTAGTCTATACTTGTGTGTGTGCGCATCACATAGTAATGCTAGCCTAATAAACCGGAATAAGACCATATAATGTTGATAAAAATCATATCATGATTAGTAGAGGCCGATCTTTGATCGGGCGAGTGGGGTACTCAATTCATGACCATCCCCTCTCGTACCTATGTTCGCGAGCTGAGGCAATCTTGGTGATGACGAACACGTGGCCTTTGGCACAAGTCATGGGTTTCCTAAATTTCCCCAAAATAAAATATTTAGGTGGCGACTCTGTATATGGAAAAACAGTTCATTTTTGGCAATTTGATTCAAAATCAATTTTCCAAAAGATTTGCTGAATTTGGACTCTTTGCTGATTATCTATTTCACATTGCACTTGTGAAATCAGATTCAGAACTGCGGAAGTCTGAACTGTAGGGCTTATATTTTTCCTTCCGAAAGGGGGTGCGAAAAAGTCGAGTTACAGTTTCTGGCAACTCTGCTGGGGATTTAGAGAACTTGACTCGAACTCATGATATGAAATTTTATCTACACTTATAGTTTCTTTGCATTGCATTTGCATTGGTGCGCTTAAGTCACTGTGTTTTCCATCTGCTATTCTTGGACAGTTTGCTAGAGGCCTGCCTGAAAAGCTTGCAAAAGGCTGACCGGTCACGGGCTCTGTCATGATGGGAACACAACCCTTGGATCTGGACTGCCACTGTACCGTTTGATCCTCCTTTCACTTCTTGGTGTTAGGTGTGAGAGGTATATTAGGTAGTCTTGCTGAGGTGCCCTTTTGACCATTTGGCCTAGTTTCATATCGAAAAGCCGTAGAGGCTGTTCCAAACTAGGACAAGATGCTCACCTGAAATGCAGGATTGCGTGAAACCGCTTTGTTTGAATAGTGAACCCTAGTTCCTGACAAAACTAGGATAAGGTAACCTTACCCCCACATAGGGGTGTTTTGGATCCCACTTAACTAGTATGTGCTTTACAGTGAAATTGAACAGGAACGTGCGTATCAATTGCAAGTTGGGTATCAGTTTTGGGGGCAAAATTTAGTGTTAGTCCTACAGCTTTGATTACATCTATGTGTTGATAACATCTGAGCTGAGGTGCTGTGCGGTTTCTGATTTTTGCTTTCTTTTTGCTTTATTTCTTTTTGCTAAGTAGTATAACACCATTGCTTTGGACAGTTCGGATATCCCCCAAGCGCTCTGGATCCCTGTCAGGAGGCTTTACAGATCTGAAGATTTTATTAGGGGACAACTTGTGTTTGCTTCGCTCCCACCGGTTACTGGACGGAGAAGAGTTAGGCACAATTCACCAGTCCAGCAGTCACCCTTTATTTCACCTACTTCTAGTCAGGCACAATCTTCTACATCCAGTCCAGTACGAGATTATTCACCCATTTCGATGGCACAATATCCCTCGATTAGTATAGAGGACCTAATCCACCACCTTCAGCAAATAGTTGAAACCATGTAGCAAGACGCTGCTCGTCAGGCCGAGGTCACAGCACGCCATGCTAAGGTCATCAACAGGCTGCAACAACAACAACCACAACCTGCAGCGGCTTCTGCATCTCATGCACCTCCTACAGGTATCCCAGCTTCCGGAGCCACAGTCCATACTGCTAATACTCAGGCTGAGAATTAAGGCAACCCGACGGAGCCAATCCCACCCTAGCTTCCAAAGCGCCTGTGTATCAAACCGAGGCTCTATTTTAGTTTGAGGTTGACCCAACTGTGCTTAAAGTCAACAAGTAAGAGAAGCTCTTCAAGAGAGCGCAGGGTGTTAACTCTATCCCTGACATAGAAGACGGGTATACCGACTCTGCAGTAACATTGCCAGATTGGTTCAAAATGCCCCATATCGATTGATTCGATGGTTCCAGGGACCCCATGGTTCATCTTCGTTGTTTTCAGACATCCTGCGGCCGATGGACCTAAGCAGATTGCAGAAACTCTCACTCTTTGGCCAGACTCTGTCTGGAATAGCAGCTATCTGGTATGCGAAGCTAAAGGATTCTGTGAAACAGTGTTGGGAGGAAATGTCTGAGGCCTTTATTGCATAGTACTCCTACAACACTCAAATCGAGGTCACAACTCTTGATCTCAAGGCAACATGGTAGGAGCCAAATGAGGGCTTTTCAGAATTCATGACAAGGTGGAGGGCCAAATCTTTAATGATGACCACACGGCCTTCTGAGAAAGATCAGATAAGAATAGTAGTCCGCAATCTGCATGGGATGTTGCTGTGGAAAATGATTATTCTACCTCTGTTCACATTCACCGAGCTCCATGAAATGGAGTTCAGATTGAAGATGCTATGAAACAGGGGTTGATAACTGATGAAAAAGAGCAGGCCATGAGGCCTTTTGTGCGCAGTTCTAATGCAACCACTAGTGGTAGCACAGTTGCGCGGCCATCAGATGTGAGTGTTGTCACCACCACAACCAAGACCGCCAATCCCTTTGCCAGCACAACTTTATAAACCTCAAACAACACGTCCCGATCCCAAAAGACCTTTACCCCACTCTACATGCCATTATCCCAAGCCATGAGGGTGTTGATAAAAAAGGGGCACCTCAAGCCGTTAGAGCCTCGCCCACTACCCGATCCTCTCCCACCGAAACACAATCCAGCCAAGTACTGTGCGTTTCACTAGCAGCACGGTCACGATATCGACCAATGCTTCAGGCTGCGTCATGAGATTCAAGACCTCATCGACAACAAGGTGATTGCGCCACCTCAAAAGCCAAATGTAACTACCAACCCTCTCCCGGCCCACAACCAGGTTCCCCCACCTCATAATCTAAATTTAATCCATACACTGGCCCTCCCCTACGACCCCAGTGTATATATTACCTCTTCCTACCTACCCAGACCGACGTTGTTCATTCCTGAAAGTACAGGTTTGTGCATGATGGACACGTCCACACTTCAACCTGAACCCGTGGTTGTGACAATGGTAGAAGAAGGAAAGCTGGACTTAGAGGAGAGTACAAGTCCGCTACTTGAGTGCTTTAAGGATTTAATTGAGGGGGAGTATGACCCATGCTGTTACATTGTGACGATTGATCAAATCATACCAGAAGTGGTATTGCCAACAGTAATGGAGATCAATGTGGTTAGGGAGGAAGGCCTGAGCCACAGTTTGGATGATCTGGCGGAGCTAGAGGAGGACTTAGACAATCTGCAGTTCTATGATGAACAAGATCAAGGAGATGTGCAGTTTGACTGGTTCAATTTGAATAGGTTGATGGACAACTCTAGGTGGTTAAGTGATGAACCTAACAGGGAGGAAAGAACTGAAACAAAACTGGAAGAAAATGAAGCAATAATCACTGCAGTGGCCGAAATGGCCAATGAAAAAGGGAAACTTCCGGAGAGCACCGGCGTCGAGAATTCAGCTCAAGAACTGGGCACTATGAGTACAATGAATATAGAACAAGAAGTTGCGTGGAAGCAGTTTTCACAAGAAATGGTTGAAAACAACCAAAAAGCTGGAATAGCCCAACACCCTGCGGGGAATACACATGACGTGAGAGTGATCAGAACGGAGCCGGACAATTGTTTGTCAACTGTCGGAGGTGTATAGTGGAAGGACGACGATCTACTTCTGGCCCACACCGACGAGGACTGGGGTGAGTCCCTTCCAAACAATACCTGGTACTCTGAAGAGGTAGATCACATGACGAGGAGTGGGCGGTATTTCAAGCCCCCACATTTAGACCAAGCTGAGGCCTCTGGGAAAGATAGGGAGATTGAGAAGCAGAAAGAAAAGTAGTTGGAAGACGAGGCAGTACTGAAGCAACTGAAAAAGATCCAAGCTGACATTTTGATCTGGGGGCTGCTCATGGCTTCTCGAGTCCATCGACAGGCTATATTATCAATGATAGATAGAGCCAAATTGTCCATTGACACCACCCTTGAATAGCATGTGGGATTAGTATTCCCAGGTGGCGTCGTGCCAACCCTAACCTTTTCTGATAAAGAACTCCCGCCAGAAGGCTCAGCACACAACAAACCTCCGTACATATCTGTTGAATGCAGAGAAAAATGGGTGCTAGTGGTGTTGGTCGACACCAGGTCAACTATTAATGTCTGTCCTTCTTGCACAGCTTATGCCATCGGCCTGAAACCAGCAGACTTCGTGCCCACAGCCCAAGTGATCTGGGCATATGACAATACTAGTAGGGAGGTGATAGGCACAATACAAATCAGAGTTCAGGTGGGCCCAGCTCAACAGGATGTCGAGTTCCATGTCCTGGATGTGCCGGCCACTTTCAACTTACTGCTAGGGAGGCCCCGGCTACACCTTGTAAAAGTAGTCTCTTTTACCCTCCACCAAATGCTGAAATACCCTCACGAGAAGGGAGTGACTATTGTGCTCGAGAATTCGTCCATACATCCTCCACCAGAGGTAACTACACCAGTACTGGAGATCGTTCATGGCGAGGAGGATGTATTCCTTTCAGGGTTTACTCTGGCCAAGGCCCGAGTGGTGCAGAACATCTTGGCAGCTGATGAGGGCATGTCTGTTAGTGCCTAATCAGTCTATTTCATGAACAAACTCCAACACGTGCTAGGAATGGGACTGGAAAAAGGTGGCCGAAAAGGCGTTACAACATTGGCTGATGTGCCACATAATCCGCATGCCTTTGGTCTTGGCTATACGCCCACCAAGGGGATTAGGTCAGGAAAAGAGAAGAGATGGCAGGCAGAGCCAGAACCAAGCGGGCTGGGAAACACTATAAGCTTGTTCACAGGCTGATCCGAGAACGCTGAATGGTCACTTTATTCAGGAGGGAGAAGACTTCCCATTTTGTGGCTTTCTCGAGCCCTGGTTGAATTTTGCGAAGCAGCGTGTCCCTGGCTTCGAAATCTTCTTCGACCTATATTTGCAAGACAGTGATGCCGAAGAAAAGGCTGAACCCAATACTAAAACTGAATAGAGCATGGAAAATGACTCAAACCAGAGCGAGGTTGGAGGAGGGACAGCACTAGCATGTCTCCTTTCAGATCTTCCGGCTGACTCAGAGAGCTTAGGGGATAACCTTACCATTTCCATGATCGAGGACCAACCGGGTGTGAACCCATCTAGCAGTATTGTGGATGCATCTGAAGCACCATCTCTCGTTTGGCAACTAGAGGAGGGCTACCTGACTAGTAGTTCTGGGTCAGGTAGAGAACCAGAATCTGATTCCACAGAGTATGTGGAATCAAAATTAGATTCCGATTCTTCTAAGTCTGAGTCCGGTATTCCTGGGGGTGATAACCCGGATGCCAAGGTCTTGTCCAGGTCCTCTTTTTCTTTTGCTTTTGAGTCGGTTCTAACCGAAGAGCTAAATGAGCTGGACTTTATGAATGAGAATGTCACTGTTGATTCTGAGTATTTCTCTATGCCGCTTGTTTATTGCATTGACCAAGATTTTCAAAATTTTAATAAAAACGAAGAGGAAGGAATTCCTCTGGTTTTGAAAAACTTCATTAATCGAGAGGAGGCGAGGTTTGCAAAACGCCTTGCTGACGAAATCATTACTATTAATGTAGGTACTGAGAAGGATCCACGTCTGGTCCAGATCAGGTCCACGTTGTCTTCGAAGGAGCGCGAGTGCTTAGTCGCTTTATTAAAATATTTCAAAGATATTTTCGCGTGGTCCTACGAAGACATGCTTGGAATCGATCCTAAGATTGTATAGCATCAGATCCCACTTGACCCCAAGGCCCGGCTCGTCAAGTAGAAGTTGTAGAGAATACGTCCAGATTGGGCTTTGAAAATTAAGGAAGAAGTTACCAAACAGATTAAGGCAGGGTTCTTGCTTGTTTCTGAGTATCCAACGTGGTTGGCCAACATTATTCCAGTCCCAAAGAAGGATGACAGCATCAGAGTTTGTGTTGACTTCAGGGATTTGAATAAGGCTAGTCCGAAGGATGATTTTCCTCTGCCACATATTGATGAGTTCGTGGACTTCACCGTGGGCCATGCGTTGTTCTCCTTTATGGATGGATTTTTTGGGTATAACCAGATTTTAATGGCGCCCAAGGACAGAGAGAAAATCGTTTTCACTACACTGTGGGAAACCTACTGCTATCGAGTGATGCTGTTTGGGCTAAAGAATATCGGAGCTACCTATCAAAGGGCTACAACCACTATTCTACATGATATGATCCACAAAAAGGTCAAGGTGTACATGGACAACATGATTGTCAAGTCCAAAAAAAGAGAAGGCCACTACACCGCCTTGAAGAAATTCTTTCAATGGATCAGAGAATACAAGCTGAGGTTGAATCCACAGAAGTGTACTTTCGGTGTAACAGCAGGGAAAATGCTGGGCTTCTAGATCACACAAAGGGGCATCGAGGTAGATCCTTCCAAAATCAAGGCTATCCTAGAAATGCCACCACCAAGGACTGAAACGAAGGTGCGAGGCTTTCTAGGTAAAATGCAATTCATAAGACAGTTTATTTCTAAATTAACCTTGACTTGTGAACCACTTTTCGGTCTCCTGAAGAAAGGAAAGAAATTTCGATTGGATAATCGATGTCAATTCGCTTTTGAGCAGATTAAGCAGTACCTTCAGAGTCTACCAGTGTTATCGCCGCTAGAGCTGGGGAGGCTTTTGATTCTATATCTGTCAGTAATAGACACCACAATGGGATGCATGCTTGCTCAGGAATCTAAGGATAGGGTGGAGAAAGCCATCTACTATTTGAGTAAGAAAATGCTGGATTATGAGACCCGCTACACTCTGTTGGAGAAAGCTTATTTAGCCTTGGTATGGGCCACCAAGAAGTTGAGGCATTACTGTTAGCACACTCCGTAATTCTAGTTTCGAGATTAGATCCCATTAAATATCTTTTTGAGAAACCAGCGCTTACGGGTAGGCTAGCTCGTTGGTTGCTTCTCCTATCTGAATTCGATCTTAAGTATGTAGCTCGCAAGTCAGTCAAAGGGAGAGCAGTAGCGGAGTTCCTGATAGATCACCCAGTAGAAGGGAATGAAGCGGTAGAATACCTATTCCCAGATGAAGCCATTATGCAAGTTGAGGTGGAGACTTGGATAATGTACTTTGACGGAGCGTCCAATCAATTTGGTTATGGGATAGGTGTGTTGCTGATAACACCCGACGACTCCCATATACCTTTAGCCTTCAAACTTCGGTTCAAGGTATCCAATAACGAAGCAGAATATGATGCGTGTATTGTTGGTTTGGAAGCCACCCTGGAACTAGGGGCAACAAGATTGGATGTTATCGGGGACTCGAACCTAGTTGTTTCTCTAGCAAATGGAGACTAGAAGGTCAAAGAAGAAAATATGAAGATTTATCACCAGACCCTGGACGTTCTGATTCCTAGGTTTGAAAAGCTGACTTTCATGCATCTACTGAGAGAGAACAACAGGTTCGCTGATGCCTTATCAACTCTATCTTCCATGATAGGCATCCCGCTTGGAGTCCGAATGTATCCAATCATCACTGAGTAGAGATACATGCCAACCTATGAGACTATCGCTGCAATCGATGAAGCGCAAGATCAAAACCCTTGGTACTATGATATCTGAAACTTCTTGGAAAATGAGGTTTATCCACCAGGGGCAAATGCCAAGGACAAAAGGGCAATACGGTGGATGGCCGTTCAATTTATTATCTACAGAGGTAAACCATACAAGAGAGATCATCTGGGAATGCACAAGTTGCATGTCGAAGCAGAGGAATCAAAGCACCTGATAGAGGCCATCCATGGAGGAGAGTGCGGAGCGCACATGAATGGAGTAATGTCAGCCCAAAAGATTCTCAGGCAAGGTTATTACTGGTCTACCATAGAGGAGGATTGTATTGGTTTTGTTCAGTGATGCCACAAATGCCAAACCGTCAAAACTGTACAACATGACTTCGCCATGGCTTTTCTCAGTCTGGCAAATTGACGTCATTAGGGCAGTCACCCTAAAAGGGTCGAATGGGCATGAATACATTCTAGTGGTAATTGATGAGTGGAAGCTCAGTCCTACGCAGTGTTGAAAGCAGCGCATGTGGCTAAGTTCATCAGAAATAACATCATTTGTCGAAACGGGGTCCCAAACGAGATAATTTCAGATAATGACTCCCACTTCAAAAAAGAAGTGATAGACTTATTAGAGAAATACAATGTGGCTTTTCATAAGTCATCTACATACCAGCAGTAAACCAACAGAGTTGTTGAGGCTGCCAACAAGAATATCAAGCATATCTTGTAAAAGATGGTTGAGACTTACAAGGACTGGCCGAATAAATTGCCATTCGCACTCTGGGGTTATAGAACTTCAATCTGGATGTCTACAAGGGCAACTCCTTATTCTCTTGTCTATGAGATGGAAGTTGTTCTGCCAATTGAAATAGAAGTCCCGTTACTGCGAGTTATGGCTGAATGTCAAATAGCAAAGGCGGACTGGCAACAGAGCAGGTTTGAAGAACTGATGATGTTTGACGAAAGAAAGCTGAAAGCATTATACCACATTCAAGGTTACCAGTGCAGGATTGCTACGTCTTTTAACAAGAAGGTTAAGTCTCGGAATCTTAAAACGGGAGATTTGGTGCTAAAAGACAACCGTGCTCCCATCTATAACCTTAGAGACAAGTTCAGACCCAATTGGAACGGTCCTTACATCATCAAAATTATCTGGTCGGATGGAGCTGTTATTCTTATGGACCTGGATAGAATTTTCCCAACTGATCAACATGGACAAGTTGAAGAAATACTATCCCTGAGAGGCTCGCTAGGCCGAAAACTTGAAAGGGCAACCTAGGCAAAAGTTAGAGCACAAAAAATTAGAAATAAAGAAAAACTGAGCTCGCAAGGTTGAAAACACTAAAGGGCGGCCTTAGCAAAAGTTAGAGCGTAAAAGGAAAGAGTTAATACTCGAGTGAACCTGAATCGATCTACGTAAGGCCTGATTCCCATCTTCGGGATACATAGGCAACTTCATCCTGAAGTCTGGCCGTAAGCATCTCTAACTCAATTTTCATGTCCATGTGTCTGATCAGGTCATCTTTGTCTGTTCTTTACCTAAGAGTTCGGTTGTGATCTCTCCACTTTGAGAGAAGAGTTGGTTATAATACTAAACAGTGGTGTTCAATCAAGGGGCAATTTGTGATCTTTTGATTCGGGGTTGTACATCTTGTGGATTGATTCCGTGTGTGTCAAGTAGCGATCCTTTTTGAAAATAGTTTTGAAAAGTTTTGATAAAAATTGATTTTGTTCAAATTTTCCCGTTTACAACTTAGACCATTTTTGGACCAAAAGAAAAAATTTTAGTGCTCACAACTTTAATTTCATTGATTTCAATTTAAAGTTCTCCAACTCTCAATACAAATCAAAGCTACTTTTATTACATTAAAAAAACTTAAAAAGAAAGGTCAAAACAATAAACCGAGGGCATTGATGAGTCAGGTGCTCCTGCGTCCCCCGCTCGTGGTTGTGGAAGCTTCTGATGCCAAAATAGGCCTGGTTTGTGCCTCATTCTCGAGCCAAGCCAAACACTCGCCAAAAAGGGCGCAACTGAAATTAGGGGCAGGGGCCAGAAGCTCCCTCATCCTCCAAGCAATGAGGTACCTAGCCAAGTGTGAACCTCATATGGGGAATGAAACCGGGTACTCTACCCCCTCCTCCAGGTGGATCTGATTGTGCCCAAACTGACGTCTGAACCAGAAAGGGAAGTAGAACACACAGTGTGTGAGGCCGATCAGCTGAATGCCAGACTGCGAAGCCATGTTGTAACTCATCTTGGTCAGATTAAACTAGGGGCAACACCAGGCTATGTCAGCAGCAAACCTGTTGCACATCTAGTGGCACCACCATCCCTCATTCATGAAATCCACTAGTTTGTGGCAGAAGAAATAGCCACGAGCTGAGTACTCAAGGCAAGAGTCCATTACCTTTAGCTTATCCATAAGCCACACCTGGGAAGGGATGAAAGAAAAAAGAGATTGAAGATATATGTTAAGAGAAAAGTGAAAAAAAGGCTTTGAGAGAAAAATAGAGCATAAGTGCCGCGCGATGTGAGAAACACATATTAGAAAGGGTGGGAAACATTACCTCAAGCAGTAGTGTACTGCCTGCGAATCTGGTAGTCTCTCGCCAATGGAAGGCGTCTAAGCCCATCAAAGTCTTAGCCAACGCCAAGCCAATGCAACTATTACCTTCTTTCCGCCTTGCGACACTTCGATCAAGCGAATGCTGGACCCGCCAAAAATAGGGGCAAGAAGGAAATGAGCCAGCATACATAAGCAGAGGGCATGTTGCCGAAAATCCCGCCAAAGACGTTCATCGCGGTCACTGACGTCGAAAAAATGATGAATCAAACTGGGAATGTCTAGCTCTCCGTTGTGGACCAAAGATTGAGCCTCGTGCAGAGTGAGCCCACACATCCGTCTTAATGCTTGGGCGTGGCCAAAACAGGGCTGAGGTATGATTTCCTCATCATGCCGGGATTCCATTAGTGCCTGAAATTCTTCAATTGTCGGGCATATTTCTTGTCCCACGAAGCTAAAGACGTGTGTAATCGGGTTCCAACATTGAGCCGCGGCATAAAGGAATTGAAACCAAAGTTGAGTTTGGCTCAACGGAAAAAATGCATTATGCTGAAACCCCAAAAATTCACCTTTTTCGAGCCATCTAAAGTCACAATCCAACCCGAGAGTTTTTCGGCAAAAAATGGCTCCATTTGTGAAGAATTTGCAGCTGAAATGAAGAATCCCCGAAGTTCAACCTTTTGTAAAAGATAAGGCAGTGAGTGGAAGCCAGCTGTCAACAATCTGGAGGTTCTGCACATTGATGGCTGGCAGGTGGCCGGCAAGCCACATTGATGGCCAGCAGGCTACCTTGGTGGCCGACAGGCCATCTCTTATGGCCAGCATATGGCCGGCAATCTCCTCTTCTGGCCTGCAGCCTTCCTCTCAGGCCTGCTGTCCACCTTTGTGCTGAACAATGCTGAAAGCATGTGTTTTGTTCTGCTCTTTGTATGTTTTAAAGTCTTGTTTTCAGTCTTTTTGGTTTTAGTAGGCTTGTTGAGTTTGTTGAGTTATTTTGTTTTGTTTATCGAGTTGTTGTTGTGTTGTTTATCGAGTTGTATGTTTCATTTTGTATTTTGGTTGTTAGTCGGTTCATTACTTGATTAAGCATTTTGTTTCAATCAAGTGCTCTTGGCCATCTCAATTCCATGTCCATTTCATGCTAATATGGTGCTCATGATGCAAAAATAACAACACACTTTTCATAAAAACTGAGCGGTTTTATTCCGATCATGGCTTTTTACAAAAGAGGTGTACAAGTTTTAAAGCAAAATAAAACCTATCTAGAGCTATACTATCTGTTAATGCTACCAAACAAAAAGAAACTAAGCAAAATAAGTACAAAAATCAGCGCCAGTAGCCTCAGGCTTAGGAGGCCCTCAGGAAGCCCTCTTCGTTCTCTTCCTCGGAGGAGAGGACTCTGGGGTGCTAACTCCATCGGCTCCGCTATCTGAAACAGTCTCTGAGCTAGAAGTAGAACCGGTATCGTCTCCACTCTCTACTCCGGAACCCTCCTCAGCATCGTCGCCTCCGCTCTCGGACGACCTAGAGTGCTGACTCGCTGCCTCCTCCGAGCCACTGGTCTCAGCATCATCGTCCCTTAAGATGGGCTCGGGAAGGCTGCTCCGGACTCAAGTGCCCCTATCTTTATCTCTCCTCCCTGCTACTAGATAAGGTACTGCCACTGCTGGTGCTCCCACCACTGGAGAAGTTAGTATAGCTGGGATCTGAAAAGGACAGTTGTCACATATTAGTTTCAGTGTGTGTATTGGATACAAACATGGTATGTAATGTTTGTATCAGATGTAAGTGTGGCGTGCAGAATGAGTGTATGCAGAAATCAAATATAGTGTATAAGTACAGTGTGTGAATGCAGTGTGCCAATGCAGTGTATCAGTGCGGTTTAGAGCAGACTACAGTTGAACTGCTAGTGCATCAGTGGAAAGTTGATAGCATAAAGTACAAGCTGAAGAATTATCGGGATGCCGTAGAGACTAAGCAACGTCTCCCTCCTCTATATCATACCCATCAATGAGGCTATCAGCTCAAGAGCACTCCCTGTGTACTCATTGGATACCTGCAAATACGTTTGGATGATCAGTGTTCGCAGTGAATATATCTGAATTGAAATGTGGGGTATAAATCGTAAAGAGTGGTCCATACCTTAGTCGAGCCTCTAACCCCGACAAGCTCGTGCCTGGCCGCTGCAGGCTCAATTAGGGCCTGGTAAGCATCCCCGGTATGACGCAAGCATGTCAGTGCAGTGGGAAGCTCTGGCCAACCGGTCCTCCACCTCGCCCAGGAAACACGAGCCCTGGTTGCCCTGGTCACTCTAGGCGCCTCTCTTGCAACAGGAGCTCTCGCCTCCTCACCTCCATAAGTACTGGTCAGAGGTGGCGTGAGGTGTGTCAGAATAAAGGTCACATAGTCACCCTCTACTCAAAAGTAGTCAGCATCCAAGCCCACCATAAACTGAATGACCTCATTAATGGATAGGCTATTTGCTGATCGCATAGACTCTGACGGCGGCATCAGAATGATTGGGTCAGGCAGACCCACAGTCTGGTGCATGAACCGCTCGCTCAGGAACCAGGCCCGGTAGACTGGGCCCTCGAGTAGAATGGGAATTGAGAAGTAGCCCAGGCCCCAAATCCCGTTCGGCATCATGGCCTATAGCTACCACATAATCTGCAAATAGAGGTTTTACAGATTATTAGTTGCTGTCAGTTGCTAATGTGAATCAGAACAGTTGCAAAGGAAAAATGACTATGTTTCGAGTTACCTCATGAGCAGCCACAGTGTCGAAGTAATGCCGGAAGAATGTGAAGGTCTCGCGAGTTCTACACTGGAGCCGACCGTCATACCTCCGTGAGTAAGGGACTGCCAGTGGGAGCTCCTCTATGGGCTCCGGAGCCAAAGTCGGAAAATAAGCATAGACCCATAGTTGTAGAGAAAATACAGTGATATATGATCAATACAGCATGAACAGATACAAAAAGTGCAAAGCAGAAAGCACAATGTATGAACAGATGCAGAAAATGCAAAGCATAAAGCACCGGTGCTGAACAGATGTAAAGTAGAAAATCTAAAATAGAAAATGTTAAGTGCAAAAAGGGAACTGAGATGTATACCTCCTAGGCTCGCCAGTAGCCTCCAATCAAGTCTCCACTCAGACTGGAGGTCCAGCTTGATGTATCCTTATAGGGTGGCAAGGCTAACTCTGCCCCAATCATAAAAATGAACTCGAGGAAGCGTCACCAGAGTGCTCAGCAGATACAAGCCCACGGTGTTCCACATGTTTGAAAGCAAGGTGGTACCGAAGACAAACATCAAAAAGCCTCTAGCGTACTACTCCATCTCCTCTACTGTCTCGGGTTCGTTCCGTCTGAACTACTCGGCGAACTAGGTATATCTAACCATGCTTGCCCGGTATATGGGTGGACGCACTCCCAGTAGCTCAAACCAGGCAGCCTCCCACTCCCTCGTGTTTATATCAAAAGGGATCGGATTGCCCGCTACGCCTAAGCAGTGATCATGGCGAAGTCATAGGGAGTCATCGTCATCTTCCCAGTAGTGGAGAAGTGGAAGTAGTTGGTGGTGTCCCACCACCTCTCCACAAGTGCGCCCAGAAGAGGATGGCTCGCGATAACCCGCGTCAGGCTAGAGCAGAATAGGCTGAAGTTGGTCTCGTCTACGATGTTGCGAACTCCTGAGGGGAGCTCATCGTACCAGTCTCGCATAGTAGTAGTTCCGTACCGTCTAAAGGCACGAGACTCACCCTATGGCAAAGAATAGATGAATCAGATATGACAGTGATGAAAGTACAGCCAGAAAATGCAGTGCAAGAAATGCAAGTAAAGACATGCAGGAATGCATGAAAACCGAGCTCATACCTCAACTACGACGGATTAAAAATGAGAAGTCGGCTCCCTCAGCAGGAGATCCTCTGGCATACCGAGAATAAAGCCATTGAAGCGCATAATACCGAGAATGAAGTCACTGAAGCGCCTAATACCACTAGCTGGCAAGATGTGTGTACGAGGATGGTACCTCTCCAAATCAAATGGCCGTACTCTCACTGGTAGTGGCTCTGGCCCAGGCTCAAGCTCGAACTCTACCTCGAGGTCAGCCTTAATACCTCCAGCCGCCTCGGCAACGGACGACTCATCTGCCTCGGGTATAGGTGGAAATACGTAGGGAACGTCTAGAGGGGCCCCGTCGTGTGGTGAACCATCCGCCATCAGAAGAATGGGTGAAAAGTGGGTGAAAAATGAAGAAAAATGGAGAAAAAAAGGTAAACTTGGAAAAAGTCAACCCTAGGAGACAGAAAATGGAAAAAAAAAAGTCAAAGCCCAAAAAAGTGCACCAAACTCGAGTGAAACTCGAGGAGAACAAGCCTAGAAGGGTGAAAATGAGGAAAAATGCGTTGAAATCAAATTCCAATCGGTTCAAAGTGAAGAGGGCTAAGAGGGTTTAGCAAATAAAGTTTGCGTGGGGTGTTGGAAAACGTGTAGAAAGTGAAAATCTAGAGAGAAAGAGCACCTAGAGAGAGATAGAGCATTTTTGGACATGTGGGTGTGAGGAAATGAGCCCCAGTGGCTTGTACTTAAAGACCTGTGTGTGCAAAGAGAAGATTGCCCCCGAGCTGCCATCGGTGGCCGGGAAGGTTGTGCCATGGCCGACCAGTGGCCGGCAACCTCCACCTGTGGCCGGCCACTGGCCGATGGCCTTCTTTTGTGTTTTCATGCTGTTTTGTGTCTTTGTTTCCGAAGAGTAGCAAGGAAAGTTCACTGTTGGGTCCAGATTGTCTCTACAGAAGTTCAAAACTATGTTTTTGGCACACGATGTTCATCACTTGTCCACATGAACGAGGTGTATCCTTTTTAAACATATTGAAACTTTTCCGAGAGGTAAATCAGAAGTTGCTACTGAACTCATTTTTGTCGAATATGCATTTCACTTTGTTGCATAGAATATGCATTTCACTTTATTGCAGAGAATATGCATTTCATTTTGTTACATCGAATATGCATTTCACTTTGCTGCATGGAATATGCATTTCACGTTGTTGCTTAGAATATGCATTTCACTTCGCATATATATTACACGCTCATCTTGCATCAATTATGATTCACGCATAGAATATGCATCTCATTTCACGCATAGAACATGCCTTCAATTAATATCTCGATTGTTTATTTTTCATAGAATATGCGTTATCACTGTATCGCACTTGTTAAGTTCTTTACTTTCTTTCTTTGTCAACACAGACAAACGATATTGTATGTACGGTTCGTTCATTTTGTGCATCTATTGTACTCCTTCATTTTGTGCATCTATCACACTTGTTCATTTTGTGCATCTATCGCGCTTGTTTATCTTTGTGCATCTATTGCACACCACGCTCTTGTTATCTCGGGACGTACGAAGCACGAGCCCGAGCAATTTTCTTGTTATCTCAAGACGCGTGACATGCGGCTCTGGGCTGGTTTCATCTCGGGACGTGCAAAGCACGAGCCCAAGCAATTTTCTTGTTATCTCAGGGCGCGTGACGCGTGGCTCTGGGCGGGTTTTATCTCGGGACGTGGGAAGCATGAGCTCGAGCGGTTTTCTTGTTATCTCAGGACGCGTGACGCGCGGCCCTGGGCTCGTTTCATCTCAGGACGTGCGAAGCATGAGCCCAAGCGGTTTTCTTGTTATCTCAGGACGCGTGACGCGTGATGCGTGAAGCGCGACCCTAGGCGGGTTTCATCTCGGGACATGCGAAGCACGAGCCCGAACAGTTTTCTTGTTATCTCAGGATGTGTGATGTGCGGCCCTAACCGGGTTTTACCTCGGGACATGCGAAGCACGAGCCGAAGCGATTTTCTTGTTATCTCAGGATGCGTGACGCGTGGCTCTGGATGGGTTTTACCTCGGGACGTGCGAAGCACGTGCCCGAGTAGTTTTTTTATCTTAGGACGCGTGACGTGCGGCCCTAGGTGGGTTTCATCTCAGGACGCATGAAACACGAACCAGAGCGACTTTTCTTATCTTCTCACGATTTCAGCGTGATTAGAGTCTCTCAGGATGCGTGACGCATGGCCCTAGGCGGGTTTCATCTCGAGACGTGCGAAGCACACGCTCGAGCGATTTTCTTGCTATCTCAGGATGCGTGAAACACGGCCCTGGGCGGGTTTCATCTCGGGACGTGCGAAGCACGCGCCCGAGCGGGTTTTGTCTCGGGACGTTTTAAACATGACCTTTAGTGGTTCTCAGTTTCTTAGGACGCGTGGAAAGCAACCCTGAGCAGTGTTTTCTTTTCTCGTCTCTTGTTTTTGGCATGGTTAGAATGTGATTTTATTCTTTTTGCATGAAACCTGTGTTGGTTTTAAGCTTGAAGCTACTCATTCATGTGTTGTTATCTTGTTTATTGGATTCATTCTTGCTTATCGCATTCGTTATTGCTTATTGCATCATCTCGCATGATCATGACTTTTCAAAATAGTCAACTTCGCGAAGTGTATGAGTCCAGTTTTCAAAGTTGCATTGTCCATATCACTTTGCATTTTGCCTCAGAACTATGCTGGTTTGATTCCTTGCAAAGGGATACGTAGGCAGCCTGTGGGTGCAACCATTTCTTTCTGTCTTGATTGTTTACCCAAGTCTTACGGCCTTGTCAAAATGGGTCGTCTTTGGGCTTTGAAATTCACTCACATCATTTCATGACTCCGAGTTCTTTCAAAGAGGGACAACTGTAGACACCCCATTTTTTATAACCCTTACGACTTGGACGTCCTCACATGTACACCCAATGATGAGTTTATATGCTCGCCAAGTACTCGAAGTCCTCAGCAGAATGCCACAACTTTGAGCATTTCACACCTTGTACCTTTGTTGTCCCAATTTTAGACCAAGACTAGCTTTTCCAGCCTGCAGCCTCTTGTAGACACCCCATTTTTGACCGTCCTCAAGACTTGGACGTCACCGTTTGAACACTCGATGATTATCCATGTTTGTGTTCGTCTTGAGTTCCCGGAGGTCTCGGCTACGCGCCTTGCCTCAGGATCTCTCGACTCGACTGTTTTGTATTTGGTTTTACACCAAACACTTGTGTTTTTGCTTTGGGGGGTAGGGAATGGCTTGTTGGCCATCCCCACACTCCACCGGCTATGGCTTGAGGCCACCGGCTGTGTTTTGTTGCCATCGGCCAAATGTTTGGCAGGCCGGCACTATAGATGGTCGACCGGCCATCTTTTTTGGTCAAATTGCATTTTTGGCTGGCCGACCACTGTTCATCTGCTTTTGCAGATATTTTTGTGCCAGCTGTGATAGCTGGCACCCACCTTTGCTCCCCTCCATACACGTGTATGGAGGGATTTCAACCTTGTTAGCTTGTCTTGGAAGCTTTACAAGATTGAATCTTCTATAAGAGGAAGCCTCTTCTCCCTCTTTTAGGTTAGACAACATTTTCAGAGGGCTCTAGTTTTAGGGTTTGAGTTGTGTATCTACCCTATATCTATATCTCCCTCTCTCTTGTGTTTTGTGTGTGTTTTGTCTTACTTTTGTGCACAAACACCCACCATCACACCTGCCTTTAGCTACTGAGGTACTAAGAGGCTGTTCTTGAAGTTTTGGAGCTAGTTTGAGCCAACGAACCTGCTGGTCCATCATTTTTGAAGAGGGTCAACAAGGGTAAGAACTTACCCCTTTTATTCCCCATTTTTGCATAGCTCTTTAGCCTTCCTTGCAACTGTTTTTAGACTTGGTGTATAACATATAAAAGTCTTTTTTTTGCCTACTCTAAATAGTTGTTTATGAGTGTTTTGTGGTTTAAGGTTGTTTGACCCCTCTTAAGCCTTGTTAGGCTTCATTTTTGTGCTATTTTGGTGAGCTCTGGGACCACCTTGTTTGGGCCTCCTCACCACTGAAATCTTGAGGGATTTCAGTAGTAAGGATGGTGCCTTGAGGTCCCAAGAAGGAGAGGGCCACCCCCTCTCCTTGTTGTCCTTGAAAATGGCCATTTTTGCCTCATTAATGAGCACCATGTTTAAGTGTATGTTGGCCATGCCTTAGCTGTTTTTTTGTGCTTATTATGTCATAATATAGCTCTATTTTTACTTGGTTTAGACACACCTTGCATGCCTTGCATACATGTCTTGTAATGCCATGTTTTGGCCTTAACATGCTTTAGGTTTTGACCCTTGTTCTAGCATGATTTAGGCTTAGCTTTGTGAAGCTTTTATGTTTGTTTTAGCATGCTTAAGTTCTGTTTTTGGTTGTTTTGGCCGACCATGACATGCTTAGTGTAGCCACCTTGCATTTTGGCTTGTTAGCCTTAGGTGTGTGGGTGTGTAGCATGCTTTGCTTGCATTATTTCAGTGGTTTGGAACCACTTATCATGCCATTTTAGTCCTTGTGACATGCTTGGATGCTTGCATTTGATACTCCTTTGATGCTTCAAGAGGTTGTGTTGTATGCTCCATGTTTAAGTATTTGTGCATGCCCCCCATGTGTAGGACATTTAGACACCATCTAAGTGGTTTTTGAGGCTTGCCTTAGCATGATTTGGGACTGTTTTGGTTCATTTTGGTCATTTACTTCATGTGTCATATGATCATGCTTTAGGTCCTTGGGCTTGGTTGCATGCTTAGCATGTATTAGTAGGTTGATTTGGCATCATTTCCTACATGTTTTCAGAGCTTACATTGCATGCCACTTGTCCATGTTGTTCTCCTTTTAAGTGTGCTTAAAAGTTGTCTCTATATGCTTAAGTGTTGGCCCATCAACATGTGCATGTATGTGTGTGTGTTGGCCCTCATTTCCATAGCATTTGGCCACTGTTTTAGGCTCGTTTGGGAGCTGCCTAAATTAGTTTAAGTCCATAGTTCGCATGTAGGTGCATGCTAACCTTGTGTGTTGTTACATACTTGTGTGTTGTTGCATGATTGAATGAATTCACATGCTTGCTTGCATGCTTGAACACCCATATTGCATATTGCATAATTGTTGCTCGCATTGCTTCATGCCTTGCATGCTTCTTTACCTAGGTTGTGTGCCTAACATACATTGCTTATTTGCATGCTCATTTTACACACTTAGGCTCACATGCTTAGGATTGCATTGCATTGGCATGCATGCTTCACCTCTTGAAGTTGAGTATGATAGAGGTTGAGCCCCTTTGTTTATTTATGTGCATTGCATTTCATTTAAAATCAAAATGCATACTTGGTTTCTTGGGCCATCACGCATTGAAATGCGCGATTGGTGGTCCGGGAATCGAGAACCATGTCCCTTTGAGTCATAAACATGATAAGGGATATGTTGGTGCACACATTTGCTTGAAATGCATTGCCGTGCTTTGTTTTGCCCTCTGCTGCTGTCAAAATAGGATTCTGCAGGAAGCTTTGGCCGGCCGGCCATCTGCAATGCCGACCGGCCATCCATCAGTGGCCGATAGCTTAATCAGTGGCCGGTGATCATTCCCCATGGCCGGTGACCATTCCTCATGGCCGGTGGTGTTCCACAGCACTCATAGAAGCAACCTTGGAGTTTGTGCAATTTTCAGAGGTGCCAGGCAGGGAAAACAGAGGCAACTTGTGCATGACAGTGGATTTCTGAGCGGAGCCGAGCATGCATTGCGTTGGGCCCTCTTCCCGAGGCTGTTTACTGTTTTATTAGATTAGTTAATTTGCTTAACTAGTTTAATTTGTCTGTAATAATTAATTAGCTTGTGGGTTAATTAATTGTATTATTCTTTCGGTCCCTCCGAGCGAGGGCAAATTTGTAATAAGTGTGGGTGCGTGTGTGCATGTCTTCCAACCCCCACTTCTTTCTCCCTTTTACTTACTTGCTTTGATGGTTAGTATTAGGGCATATTTAATTTAGCATACCTTATGCTATGCATGCGTGCATCATTCATCAGTAGTGCATGCACCGGGCTCGGCGCATCATGCCAATTGCATAGTATTTCAAATCTAACTTGAATACGTGCTACTTGTTACATTCCACATGCCATCCTAGGATTAGCCGAGCCTATTCTAGTGACATTCTGTATGCGTTGCATTAGGCACTTAACATGGACTTGGATCATGCATTGATTGCTAACAAGTTCTTTGTTTTGGCTTGGAGTACACTGTAAGTATTTTGTGCTTTAGCATCTCGCACGAGTGTGAATGTTAACATGACAGCATGCTTACCATGTGGCTAGATGCTTATGTGATATGAACTGCCTGAATGCCTGTGGGTGAAGGTTGGATTGCTTGAGTTGGAACAACTCATCAAAATCCGTGTTTTAGCCTACTCGCGAGTAGCAAATTTCAAAACATTTTCCAAACAAACGGATATGCAATGCTTTGTTCCAAATTAGGCGATCTGGTCTATACTTGTTTTGTTGTGCACATCACATAGTAATTCTAGCTAATTAACCGGAATAAGAATGCATGTGTTTTCAAAAACAAGATATCATGGTTAGTAGAGGCCGATCTTTGGATCGGGCGAGAGAGGGTGCTCATAGCTGACCTTCCCCAATCGTACCCAAGTTCCCGAGCCGAGGCAACTTTGGTAATGACGGACACGTGGCCTTAGGCAAACGAGTCAGGGTTTCCTAAATTCCCCCATTAAAAAATATTTAGGTGGCGACTCTATATCTGGCAAAGCAGTCCATGTTTGGCACTTCTTTCAAAAAAATCTGTTTTCTCAAAATGTTTTGCCGGATTTGGACTCTTTGGTTCAGATTAAGAACCGTGACAAAATTGAGTCCGAACTGTGGGGTGAGGCCCTCACACGGGGCGCGTCCACACCTCTGGTGACCTGCCGGCCACTGATGTGGCTTGCCGACCACCAGTGTATTTTGCTAATATTTTATGCCAGTTGTGCCAACTATTTGCACAAATGCATGCATCTATCCCTACTTGTAGGGCTGGATCTCCTTGAGTGAATTTCATGTTTTCTATATATAGGTGCCCCCTCTCTTGTTTGAAGGTTAGAAAATTTTGAGTTCAAAAATTTTCCTTTCTCTCTACAAATTCTCTCTCTCTCTCTCTCTCTCTCTCTCTCTCTCTCTCTCTCTACCAAATCTCTACACTTTTACCTAAAAATCTTCAACCTTTGCCTATACACCATTAACCAAATCTTCTCATCTTTGAGGTGAGGTATTCTTGAGCTTGGTTTGAGCTCTAGAGGGTGTGTTTGCTTGGTTTTGTTGCTTGGAATTGCTTCTTCTCTTCAAGAGGTATAAGGCTTTACCTATTTGCTTGCTTTCTCTACTAGTTTTCCTACTGTTTTTACATTGTTTTGGGCTGTCAAAACTCTGTGTTTTTTGGGCTAAGGCTTGGGTTTAAGGCCATTAAAGGTTTAGGGGTTGATAGCCCTTCTTTTACCTTGTTTTGGAGGTCTTTTCCCTTGTGTTTCCCACCCTTTTACTATCTTTTTCCAAGCTTTCAAACACTGATTTTCAGAGCTTTTTTAGTGGCCAAAATCATGTTTTGAAGTCCAAATTTGGAGGGGTTAGCCTCCCCTCCTTGTGTCTTGCTTACTAGCCTAGTTGGTGCCATGTTTTAGCATTTTAATCTAGCTATTTTTAACTTCATTTCAGCATGTGTTAGGAAATATTTTAGACTTTTTTCAGCATTGTTTTCGGCTATTGTTTACATTTGAGTTTTGTTTTGCATGCTTCAAGTGTAATAGTCCTCATAAGCTTGATGTTTTAGATCTTAGACATCACTTATTTGAGTTGATAGCACTTTTTTTTGGCTTTTCATACTTCATTTCAGCACTAATAATCTCTACAACCTCCCTCCATTCTTGGCTTTTTTTATTTTGCTTTGAAAGTGGTTTCAAGTCAATTGCTTGCCCAAGTATGAAATTGAGATCTCATACTTAATGGTTTAATCCCTTAGGGGGTTCATTACCAACGGTATGATGCTTCTTTCATACCCAAATCAACTTGTGTTTTGAGCCCTCTTTCCATTAGAGGACTTTAATTCACCATTGGACTTGATTGAATTAAAGAATGGTTGGTAAACTAAAATGGAGTAACTAAAAGTGGAACTAAAAGTGAGCAAGATAATAATTTGGTTGTGTTCAATCGGACGTTAATTGAACACATGGAAACTTGAACCATTTCATACTCATTAGTGATGAAATGATTCAAGTCTCCAAGGTCATCACTTCCCTTGATCTTTTATGATAGGGAGGTGGTTTTCGAGAGTTTTATTTTGTTGCATTTATTGAGCTTGTACACTTGTTTCATGAGCCATCATGCAATGAAATTGCAACCATTGATGGTTTATGAACCAAACTTGCTTCTCCTTTGATTTGATCATGAAAAGGAGGGGTGAGTTGTGCAAACAAACCCTTGAAATACCTTGTATGTGCTCTGTTTGTCCTCTGTTGCAGCAAGATGAACCTATGCAACAGTGGCCAGCAGGCCATTTTCCATGGCCGGCAGACCACCTTTGATGGCCGGCCGGCCGGCCGTCACTGGTGGCCGACAGTCTTTACCAGTGGCCGGCCGGCCATTGGTACAAAGTTCAGCAATGAGTTTGTAAGGGAGAGCAGAGTGAGCAGTAGTGTTGGTGTTCTATTGTGCAACAGAGACTCCCTGGAAGCAAAATGGTGGTCTTTTCGGGTAGAAATCGAGCATGCGCATGAACATCCCTCATTTCCCGAGGCACACTTGTTAATTATTTAGTTTAATTGCTTATTTTAATTGCACTTGCGTTGTAATTATTTAACTAGTTAGTTAATTCAAGTGTTATAATAACTAGTTAAGTTCGTTTTGGTTTGTAATAATTAGCATAATTAGCTTTAGCTTAGCTTAGTTAGCTAGTTAGCTTAGTTTATTCATTCGGACTCTCCTTCGTGAGAGCGCAATGTAATAATGTGTATGTCTTCCAACCCCACGTCTTTCTCCCTTTTATTTACTGCTTATGATGGTTAGAATAGGGACATCATGTTTCAATTAGCATTCTCCATGTTTGCATCCATTTGTATTGCATGCACCGTGGCTCGGTTCTTCATTCTAACTGCATTGTTAGTTCAATACTTTTTTTGAATATGTGCTTAGACCGCATGCTATCAAATTGTTTCAAATGCCATGTTAAGTAGCCGAGCCTATTTAGTTGCATATCGCATGTGTTACATTAGTCATATTGCATAGTTAGGAATCATGCATTTTTTTCTAACTCTTTTGTTTTGGCTTGGAGTACTAAGTGATCCTTTACTCGCTTTAGTATAATTGCATAAGTGTGATTGCTATTTTTACCATGTCCAGCATGCTTGCCATGAGGCTAAATGTTTAATTAATAAACTGCTTGTATGCCTATGGATGAAGGCTTATTGCTTGAATTGGAGTACTTTGAATAATGTTCATATGCGATCACTTTTTCAAATAGCACATATTTTCAAACAATTTTCAAAACAAGCATGACTCGAGATGTTTCAATTCTTGCAAGTTAGTCTATACTTGTGTGTGTGTGCGCATCACATAAGCCCTGTTTGGTGCAGCTTAAAAGCTGCTTATTTCAGCTTTCAGCTTAATTTAAGCTATTTTGATGTGTTTGGTTTAGCTTATAGCTTATAACTTATAACTTTTTGGAAGTCAGAAATCAGCTTATTCTTTGAGTGGGGCAGGAGATGCTTAATTTATAAGTCAGAAATCAGCTTATGTTCATAGTTATAAACTATAAGCTGTTTAGGCATAAGCTATAAGCACTTTTCCACAGCTCTACCAAACGGGGCCATAGTAATGCTAGCCTAATAAACCGGAATAAGAGCATATAATGTTGATAAAAATCATATCATGATTAGTAGAGGCCGATTTTTTATCGGGTGAGTAGGGTGCTTAATTCATGACCTTCCCCTCTCGTACCTAAGTTCCTGAGCCGAGACAATCTTGGTGATGACAGACACATGGCCTTTAACACAAGTCATGGGTTTCCTAAATTTTCCCAAAATAAAATATTTAGGTGACGACTCTGTATCTGGCAAAGCAGTCCATTTTTGGCAATTTGATTCAAAATCGATTTTCCAAAAGATTTTCCAAATTTGAATTCTTTGGTGATTATCAATTTCGCATTGCACTTGTGAAATTAGCTTCAGAACCGCGGGAGTCCGAACTGTAGGGCTTATATTTCACCTTCCGAAAAGGGGCACGAAAAAACCGAGCTACATTCGGCATGACTTTAAACTGTCCCAACATTAGTTTCGGCCATTTCCTTCACTGGTCCGGCATGACCATAAACTGTCTCCTATCCCGGCATTAGTTTCAGCCAGTTCCTACAACGGTCCAACATGATCATAAACTGTCTCCCGACATTAGTTTCGGCCTCTGATATATCTCAAGCGCCCTTGCACTTCCATTTAGACTTTGAAATCTATTTGCCTTTTATTTTCTTTTGTTTTATTTCAAGTTTTAGTTTATCTCTCCAAACTCAAGATGTTTATCTTCCTTGAGTTTGAGGGGGGATGTTAATGTATATGTGGTATTCCTTGATATATTTGGGAATAGCCATAGTTAGGTTTCTTATAGGATACTCTTTCTCATAGTTAGGTTTTTAGTAGGATACTCCTTTTCAGCCTATATATACAAGTCTTCTATTGTATAGGATTAATACATTCAATACAATACATATTATTTCCTCTCTCTACTATTCTAACAATATGAAAGAGAGAAATATCTTAAATATTTTAATAAACTAATACATTATTGGCTTTGAAAAATAGATTTAATTTTTTTTTAATAAACTAATAAAAGGTGGCACATCCCAATTAAATTAACATATACCTGAATAAAAAATTTCAAAGCTTTTTTTCACAACCCTAGTCACGCAAACAAATGAACCTAAGATAGTTTAAGAAGTTCCTACCTCTTTTTTAGATCAGGAAGAAAATCTTTATTGCAAAATCGATAAAAAAATTTAGATCAATTTCGTATAACAGTAGCAAAAGATAAAGAGATAACAAACTTCCGCAGCAGAAAGAATCATAGCTTCCATAGAGGAGGAGAAAAAAACCCTCACAAAGGAGGGACATAACTTCCACATATGGAGAATTATTACAGCAAACAATAAAAAAAAATGAAAAATAAAAAACCAAAAATAACTAGATCCAAATTGCCAAACGCATCCAAAACTCCACTACACCGCAACCTTCAACTTGAAGTCTAATGACCCCACCTCCACTACTCAAGGTGGAACAATGAGGCTGAAGTGGTTGCCTAGAACGTGTTAAACAATGTTTGCCTTCGGATTTTGAGAAGATCTGAAATCAAATCTTAAAGTTTTGGACGTGAGGGTGAAAGTTTAGGCACAAGCCAAACATCAGATCTGGAAGATCAAAAAGAGGGAGAAATGACACCAACACTAGCGGCCAAAGGCAAGTCTGAAGGGGATAAAGTAGATCTGGTGAGGATAGATCCATTGAGGCGGGAAGGTGGCAGATCTGGTGGCGATGTGGTGGTGGTTGTGCCGAGAAAGGTTGAAAGGACAAGCTTTAAATTTTATTATGCAAAAAGATAAAGAAAATGAAAAGAAATGGGTTGGAAGGAGGAGAGAGTAAGCCGGCGGTCGAAAGTCCCCCCCACTCCTAGAGACACACCCAATAGAAAACTTTGGGTGGAAGGCTTAGAGAGAGATAAGTTCCTACCACTTTGATCTAACTTTTGTCAAATTAAAAGTTGATAGTTATCTAACTTCAGAATAATTATTTGTTTTTTTCCAATTTATTTAAATTATTTCTTTTTTATAAGCAATAACAGAAGTTATATTAAAGAATTGCATAGACTAAAAAAAAAAAAACTATTTGGTATGGGCTTAATAAACTGTGCCAAACATGGATCAAGGTTCCATCCATGGATCATTTATTAAAAAAACAAACAAACAAAACTTGCAATAGAGGAAAATTATAGACTATTTTCAGATAACCACGTGTCTGTACTCCTAATCAATCATCATTTAGTCTGTCTTTTCATATTCCTCAATCACCCAATACAATACCTCACTTACCCACCTTTTTTTACCTATCACAATATTATGAAACATTACGAAGCTTTGCGATAAAGCTTCATTGTTGGAAAGGTAGGGTTTCAACAATCTTGAAACAAATTACAAGCACTACAACAAAACTAATTATTTATGGCATCATATTTACAGCATGCATTAAATGCATGTCGTAGTTATTACATTCTATGACATTTTTTTTTTTTGCAAGCCGTTAATATTTTGTTAATAACAGCATACATACCATGTAAGTCGTTAATTCATATAGTTATATCATGTAAAAGTATGCCGTAAAAAATGTATGTTTTTATAACTTTCAAAAATATGTCGTATAATATTTGCACTTGAAATGACATACGTTTTATGTTGTAAAATATTATAAGTTTATACGACATGCTAATGAATGTCGTGAGAAAAAAATAATAATAATCTGATTTTTTTATGACATGCAATAGTATACCGTAAAAAATGTTTATTTTCACAGCAGACAAAAATGTGTTAGAAAATATTTGCACTTAAGACAACATACATTTCATGTCACAAAATATTAAATTTTATATTTTTTTTGAATTTAGTGATTTTTTTAGAAAATTAAAAAATATTTTCCTTCTAAGTATATGAAAATTATTTGAATTTAAAAAGTAAAAAAAAAATTTAAAAACTTACGCCACACTGTCTCTCTCATTCTAGATCCATACTTATTTTTGTCCCAAACACTCTCATTGTCTAGAGAAATTATATTTTAATTATAATAAAAAAAAATATTGTAGATGTTCTTAAATATTTATAAATTTCTAGTAGATATGAAAAGTTTTTTTTTTTTTTTTCCCAATAAACTAGATATTCTAGTTACAATCTAGATTTTTTTAATACAAAAATAATTTATTTACTTTCACGACTTGCAAAAATATGCCGTGAAATATTTATACTTAAGATGTCATGCATTTACGTTATAATAGATCATAATTTTACACCGCTTGCATTAGTATGTAGTGAAAATTCTTACTATAAAAATTTTAATTTTTGTTTTTTTCACTCTCAAAAAGTCATAATCTTATAAATCAATAAGTGTTTTTTTAATACTTTTTTTACCAAATTATATTTTAATTATAAATAATAATAAAAAAAACAATTCTAGATGCTCTTAGATATTTATAAATTTCTAATAGATATGACAATAAATATAAGGAAAAGAATCACAAATTGTCAAAATGCAGAGCTATATAAAATTTCAACCCCTATCTAGAGCCAAATGCAGTTTCAACTGTTCTTCTGATCTTATTATTGTTATTAATTTTTGAGCAGTGAAAACTGTGCTCACTACAGGAAATAAGGGTTTTTGCAGCCTTTTTTTTAACGGTGCTTTTTTAAATGTCATTTTTGTTAATAATTAACGGCGTTTTAGAAACATCGCATATTTCTTTAATTAAAACAACACAATTTTCTAATAGAAGGCGTTTAAAACGCCTCCAAATACGGTAGGCCACACACGCCTATTTTGAATATGAGAATAAAGCCTTTGTAAACCCTCACGCCTTCAAACATAAACAAACATTGAATCCTCACGTCGTCTCTCTCTCAACCCTCTCTAAACCCTTATTTTGAATCTCACCTTCAAATCTCACAGATTCACCAATTTCGAAGCTCCACCGCCATCACCATCTGCACCGGCAAGGTAGCGAGATTCATCTTTGAGATTCAGAGATTCAGATCGGTCAGCACCGCCACCGCGATTTCGATTCTCTCTCTAAATCTCTCTCTCAGAGATTCATCTTTGATTTCATCTTAAAGCGATTTCAATTTCTCTCTATCTCTCTATCTCAATTTTGAAGTTCCACCGCCACCACCATCTACACCAGCGAGGTATCGATTTCTCTCTTGGCACTCATGCTAGTTCTATTTATATTGTTGATTTTCATCGACAATCACTTCTTCTTCGTATTTTGTTGGGATTATCAATTTGTTGTTTTAACTCTCCAATTCTAAATTGTATTATTGAAGTTATTTCGAAGTAGTTTATTTTGTGAATATGAAGCTATGAAATTACATTTATGGTTTTATGATAGTATTTAACTTCTATTAAGCTGTGAAATTACTTTCCAATTCCAATTTTAGTATGGTATTCTAGTAGCTTTAACTTTAACCTCATCAGCTCTATTTATTGGTCTAAGAGTAAGATGACCTTTAGGCTTTTCTTGATTCCATTTAGTTAATTTGTTGGCTCTTTCATTTTTCTTCATTTTCCCACAGTTCCTCTCTCATTTTCTCTCACTTTCTCGCCCCAGCAAATTCCAATGAACGGTCTCTAGCAAGAAAAGGTTAGTTCTGTTCTTCACTTCACAACTTTACTTGCTTGAAATCGGTTGTTTTTGCGTCCTTGAAATGTCTCTTGCTTTTTGCACTTGTTTGTGGTTTGTTTACTGAAATTGAGAGAAATCGTGTCTAGTCTTGTGCTTTTTTTTCCCAAGAAGAAACAATTATCCAATTGTGCTGAATATCCTTGGTATAACTAAGTTACTAATTCTTTGGACTTATTAACATGTTACTTCATTGAGTAGGTAGCCCACATAATTTTGTTCCACTTTGTCATTGTTGCAGAATATTTTATATTTTTTGTTTAGAAAAGGATCCCTTCATTGGTGTCATTGGTGTGATTACTATGCCTAGATGAGTTTTTACTTGGCAAATGTCTGCTTAGACAAGTTCCACTTGGAAATTTTCTCTCTTATACCTTATATTATTGTTTTATTTGAGATTAATTTATTAACTTGTTTTATTTTCTAATAGTTCTCCACCAGTTTCCCGAAGTACACTTCTTCAGCGGCTCAAAGGAATTTAAAGAACTTCTCTCAGGTAGTGGTTAAGTCTGATAGTTCATTTGTTGGATGATTTCCAAACCACTAATCTTGCACATTTAAGGCCAATTTGTTCAAACAAGAGGCATATTTACTGAATTTTGGTGATTAGTTTTTTGTTAGAAGTTACGCACAAATAGATGCAATGCATGGACAACAATTTGTGAAATTCTTGTATCTTACAAATTCGCCATTTAAGATGCCAAGAATTCAGACCCATCCAATTGTAAAAGAACCAAGTTAACCAATGTTTAGCATTCTTTGGCAGATGCTCAGTATCTGTGCAGTGATTTAGATCCCAACCCAAATATGCAAGTTGTTTGAAATTAAAGAAAATAATGAAAGCTGTTTTGGTTTTGAATAGGACTAGTACGGAAGGTAAATCATGGAAGTCCCAATTTTGATGATCTAAAGTAGAACTTCTCTACTGATTGTTTTTATGTCATGGAAGTCCCAATTTTGATGATCTAAAGTAGAACTTCTCTACTGATTGTTTTATGAGGCTTATTAACCTCTACTAGTTGATTTTATGACCATATATGTTCACAAAAAAAACTTTTTGAATTTCCGGTCACACTTTAGAACTTCAGATTTTTGAATCGTTCTTCTTGAACTTCAGAATGATTTCACTTAAATATGTTTGGTTTTGTTGTTAAAATCATAAAGAAGATTTTATGTTATTAACCTTTTTCTCTCTATTATTAAGTTGCATTCCATTTCAATTTCAAGTTTAGAGTTTGTATCTATGAAGAATTTGTATCTACTTCATTGTGATAGAATTTTCTGTGGACTAATTTTCTTGTATGTTTAGTTTCAATTTTTCTATTGATAAACAATATGGGCACAAATTTGTATGAAAAAGGAATTTGCTTGAAAAAGGAATTTGCTTATAAGAAGATGAAGATCTTCTCAGTTTTTTGGTAGGTTGTTTTGTGATTATTTTCTATTGAACATTAAGGTTTCTGTTTTTCCCCATTTTGATTTTATGGAGAATTGAATTTTTCAAAAAGATCATCAGGCCATTAATATCCTTCTAGCAAAGATTGATATATATGAGCTTTTTGTTTTCAAACATTGCAAGGGAATAAAAGTTAAGCTTGCTCTTTGTGAAGGTAATTTCTAATCTTTGAATACACAAGCTTGCATTGTTAGGGAAATTCTATTTTTGTCTCAAATAAATTTCATTCATTTGCAAAGTGAACCTTATTCAATATTTGGGAAGTCCAAAACTAATCTTCTAATTTTGCTTGCTTTTGGTTTCAAGGTTGCTATGTTTGGGATGAAATGTTAACACTTTTGAAAATTTCTCTTTGTAAATGTTGAATAGCAAATGTATAATAATGCTTGGTTTGTCCAAAAATCTTGTTCATATGCTGAGTTTTATGTTGTTTAAGTATTGTCAGTTATGCATGTCCTATTATGAGATGACTTTTTAGTTTCTTGTTTTTAAAATAACTTTGGCTTGTGGATTGTAATTCTAAAGCTTGATGAGAGAACTTGATGTCCGAATTCCCTTTATCCTTCACTATCATTTTACAATTATGAAGAACATTGAAAAGTCATTTCAAAATTAAATACACAGTATGGTATGGTATAAAAGCATCAACTCTTATGAACTAAATTGGTATGCCCGACCAATAATAGTGGCTAACATCAATTCCTAGTAGACATATGTATGGTTTATATAATTTAATTTATTTGTTTGGCTGACAAGAAATAGAATTGTAGTACCCTTATTTTAAATTTTTGCTTCCCTCTTCTTTCATTGGAAGTGGACTCATTTACTTGGGTTTGGATCTAGAGATTACGTGTAGCTCTGAGCACAATCGTATCCAGAGATTACCTGGGTCTAGATGGATAAATCCTTGGTGCATCTTTTAAGGGTTTTTTTTTCTCAAACACAATAACTTTTAAGCTTTTATATGGTCACTTTATTGGAATAATAAATTTTGATATAAAATTATCAGAGTGTCGAAGGATTATCTAGATGGAGCATGCAAATTCGTAGAAATAGCTAAGGCAAATGTAGGGAATCCTGAAATGATCATTTGCCCTTGTAGAAATTGTCAAAATCTATCTCACCAATTTTGCAAGATTGTGTACTAGCACTTGGTCATGGAAGGGATGGATCCTAAATATACTTCTTGGTTGCTTCACGGCGAACAACTAAGTGCATCGTCACATCAAGAAGATGTTGAAATTTCAGATACATATAAGATATTTAGAGACGTGCATGTAAAAGATGATGATTTTGCAGAGTCTACACGTGAAAGTAGAGAGAGAGAATTAACAAAATCATTAGAAGATGTTGAAACTCATTTATATCCAGGGTGTACAAAGTACACTAAATTCTCAACAATTGTTGCTTTATACAAGCATAAAGTTGCACATGATCATTCTGATGAAAGCTTTGATGAACTTCTTCAAATAGTGTTTGATATGCTACCAGAAGATAACACGCTTGTCAAATCTGTATATTAAGAAAAAAAGATGCTCAAAGCCTTTGATCTAGGATATGAGAAAATCCATGCTTGTGTGAATGATTGTTGTTTGTTTAGAAAAGATTTAGAGCTTAAGGAGACATGTCCAAAATGCAATTGTTCACGTTGGAAAGTAGATAAATGCACTAAGAAGATTAAAAAGAGGGTTCCTACGAAGGTGTTGAGATATTTTCCAATAATACCAAGATTTAAAAAGATGTTCAAGTCACAAGAGAGGGCAAAGCAATTAATGTGGCATTCCTCTCATAAAAGCCAAAATGGCAAGATAAGACATCTAGTTGACTCATTGGCATGGAAATCAATCGATCAAAAGTGGCCTTCTTTTGCGTCAGATCCACGAAATCTTAGACTTGGTCTTTTAGCAGATGGGTTTAATCCTTTTGCCAATCTTAGCTCAAAGTATAGTTGCTGGCCAGTGATGTTAGTTACATATAACCTTCCCCCATGGTTATGTATGGCAAAGGACCATATCATGTTGACATTACTAATTCCAGGGCCAAAGCAACCAAGCAACAACATAGATGTTTATCTAGAGCCACTTGTAGAAGACCTAATAGAATTATGGACTAATGGTGTCAGGGCTTATGATGCAGCCAACAACTCCATGTTTAATTTGAAGGCTATTTTGATGTGGACAATAAATGATTTTTCAGCTTATGGAAACTTAGATGGATGCACCATAAAGGGAAAAGTTGTTGTCCAATATGTAGCACTAACACATGTTCACAATGGTTGAGTAATAGTAAAAAGACTGTGTACATGGGCCATAGACGATTTCTTGCACCCGACCATCCATTTCAGATAAAAAGAAGTTGGTTTGATGGAAAGCAAGAACTTCGAGAAAGCCTAAACCAGTAAATGGAATTGATGTTTTCGGTGTAGTTAAAGACATGAATAGGGGAAAAGCAACAAAGGAGAGAATAAAGAAAAAGAATCCGAGATCATCAAAGAAAAAGAGCCAGTTTGCGTTCAACCATGGAAGAAGAAGTCCATATTTTTCAATTTACCATATTGGGATGTAAGTCTAAAGAAAGTAGAATTCCTATTTTCAAAATTAGTTGAATTTGTTATTCTTATTTTTTATAGAATGAATATTTGATTGATGTTACAATCATTACTTTTGTGTCATAACTTGGATGTAATGCACATTAAGAAGAACCTTTGCGAAAGTGTCATTGGCACATTATTGAATGTGAATGGGAAATCAAAGGATGGCCTCGTAAAGATTTTGAAGAAATGGGCATTAGACACAAATTGCATGAGGAGGACAGAGGGACTCATTTTTATTTGCCACTGACATCACATACACTTTCAAAAGTCGAGAAGCAGATCTTTTGTTCTAGGTTACATGATTTAAAGTTGCCTGATGGTTATAGCTCCAATATTACTAATTGTGTTTCATTAGAAGAGTGCAAGCTCATAGGTCTCAAGTCACATGATTGTCACATTTTGATGCAATAGTTGTTGTCAGTAGCATTGAGAGGACTTTTACCAGAGGGACCAAGGAATGCAATATTCCGATTGTGCACTCTTTTTAATCAAATATGTCAAAGAGTGATTGATAAGAATAAATTAGAACTACTCGAAGAAGATGTTGCTGAGACTTTATGTATGTTGGAAATGTTCTTCCCCCCCATCATTTTTTGACATTATGGTTCACTTGACAATCCATCTAGGACGATAAGCTCGCATATGTGGACCAGTGCAATTTTGTTGGATGTACTCATTTGAAAGGTGAGGTGTATATCACTTTTTATTATGTATATCTATTGATGTATTTGTCAAAAAAAGCAATTAACTTGAATATTAATTATATTATGGTCTAGATATATGAAGATACTTAAGGGATATGTTAGGAATCGTGCAAGACCTGAGGGATGCATAGCGGAATGCTATATAGTTGAAGAGTGCATGCATTTTTGTAGTGGGTACATGAAGCAAGCAGCTGAAATAGGTGATCGACATAACCGCGACGAAGAATTTGAAATGAAACAATACTAGAAGGACGCCCGATTACTTTTGGGAATTCAATCATGATACCTGATGATATGTTACAAATTGCTCATTGTTGTGTGTTGATAAGCAGTTCTGAAGTCCAACCATATTTAGAGTAACTATGATAACATAAATATCTATTACTAATTGAGTGTTTACATGATATATTTATCTCACAATTTTCCTTCCTTATTAGAATGCACGTGAAGGAGCTTAAGCTTTTGACTAGACGTTTTTTGAGGGATGCCGCTCTACTACATTCTAGACAAATGGACACTTTTTCTCGGTGGTTGAAAGAAAAGACTGAATCATGTGGTAATGAGGTTTCAGCTACATTGAAATAGCTTGCAGCTGGCCCAAGAAAGCATGCAACGTCTTATTTGGGCTATGTCATTAATGGGTATCACTTTCATACAAGTGATGTCCAAGGTCCACATAAAATAGCGGTGTTTCCATTGAAGCAAAAACTATTTGTCGATCTAGTAAAAAAGACATTGCACAAGTTATTCAAAACATCTGTTTCTATGGGGTTATCATAGACATAATTTTGTTGGATTACTACAAATTTCAAGTTCCTCTATTTAAATGTGATTGGGCAACTACTGGAAACGTTGTCAAAGTTGAAGATGGATTTACATTGGTGAACATCCAACAAGGACGAAATCCATTTGAGAGAGATCCATTCATTCTAGCATCACATGCAAAACAAGTGTTCTATTTGAGGGATAGTGATACATCTAGTTGGGAAGTTGTACTTAAAGTACCTTCAAGAGGCTTTCGCGATTTGGATATATATGATGAAGATGCCTATATGCCATTTGCACCTTTAGATGTATCTAGACTTAGTGCAAATACTAATGATAAAGATGAGCACTACGTGAGGATGGATTGTGAGGGTGTGGAAGTGTTGTATGATTAATGAGAAGTCGGAACATTTGATTTTCATATAACCGAATGCTTATTGGGCTTGACTAGTTCTCATTTACTTGTCATTCTTTTTATTTTTTCCTTTCTATATAATTTCACTAGCTATTTTCTTTGAAGTTAATATGAGTGACTATACTTGTAAGGTGAATATTGTGCCGTCTTTGAAATCAATATTATCAAGAATTTATTGCTTGGCTTATAAAGATTTGTTTGACAAAAACATTTATGTTATGCTTTAATTCTACCTACCTACCTATAAACATTTTTGTTATGCTTTAATTATACCTACCTACCTATAAACATTTTTGTGACACTCCGCCAACAGAATGTTTTTGATACGTGTGGTTTCTTTTTTCCATCTTCTATTTGTTTGTCGTTTAAGATGTGTAAAGTTGTATGTATTGATGTTTGATTTGAAATTTGTGGTTTTTTAAATTTTATATTGGCTATACCATTTGTAGTCTGAGATATAAAGTTGAATTCTTTTTGTTTTTGTATTTGTCGAGTAATAACAGAGGCTATAGACACCCCATTTTTTACGGCCTTTTAAGACTTGGATGTTCTTGCAGGTACATCCGATGATGAGTCTGTTTGATTGCTGGACGCGCGAAGTCTTTAGCGGAATGCCATAGCTTTGAGCATTTCAAACCCTGCATCCATTTTGTCTCATCTTTGGACCATGCTTGGGTCTTTTCATCCTGAAGTTTCTGATGGCCTACCGGTCATCCTTGGAGGCTGCCAGCCACCACTTCTCCTTTCCCGACAATTGATGTGCATTGTCTGCCATCAATGAAGCCTTGCTGGCCACCATTGTATACTGCAGATATGTTGTGATATTTTGTGCTAGCTGTTTGTACAGATTCATGCATCTTCCTACATGTGTGTGGCTGGATGTTAGTGAGGGAAATTTGTGTTTTCTATATATAGGACCCCTCTCTCTCATGTGTAGAGGTTAGAAAATTTGAGACATAAAAATTTCCTCTCTCTCTTGCAAAATTATGTGTGTTTGTCTAGTTTCTCTATACTTTTGCCTGCTTCTCCTAAACCAAATCCTCTCACCTTTGAGCTGAGGTTCCTTGGGGCCTTCTTGGAGCTCTTCAAGGTGGTTTTGGCTTGAACTTGTGCCTAAAAGTGTTCTTTGCTTCAAAGGGTAGAATACTAGTCTTGTTATCTTGTTTTCAATACTTGTTTTTCTATCTTTTGCAATTGTTTTTGGGGTTGGTTTTGAACTATAAAAGGCTCTGTTTTTGTGGCTTAAAAATGGTGGTTTGAGCCTTTTTTAGTTAAGGGGGTGGTTCACCCTTCTTGCTTCTTAGTTTATAAAGCTTTTGTGCCTTTATCCATCACTTTCAAACCAACCTTTTTGGGCCTTTTAACCACTGAATTTCAGAGGTTTTTCAGTGGTAAAAAAGCTCATTTTGAAGTCCAAAATTGGAGGGGTTAGCCTCCCCTCCTTGTGTCTTGTTTGCATGCTTAGTTAACTTCACATGTTAGCATGTTTTTCTAGCTTAACTTAGCTTAAGCCCAGCATGTTTTAGCCTCTGAAATGGCCTGCTTTCGCTCTGTTTTGGGCTGTTTGGTTCATTTGAACTTTGTTTTGTGTTGTGTAGTTGTAGTGTAAATCCTTGCACTAGCTTGTTGTTTTAAGGCTTTAAACATCATTAGTGTGACTTGGCTGCATGTTTTTAGTGCTTTTATCACTCAATTTCAGCACCTAAATCTCCGAAACCTCCCTCTTTGCTTCACTCCTTCATTTGCTTTTAAGGGTTGTTTCAATCTTGGGATCCTTTAAGCTTGAGATTGAGGTCATGCTCAATGGTTTAATCCTCTTTAAGGGTTCATTATCAAAGGCATGATCTCTCTCTTGCCTTACACTATCCCCTGGTTGACACTTCCTTCACCTTAGGGGATACTCACCAATGGACAAATTGATTAAAGAATGATTTGGTAATTAAAATGTGTAAACAAAATTGACAGGTAAAAGAGACATGATGAGCATGTCTTTGTGTTGCATTGCATGTGTTCAAATCAGACGTTAATTTGAACACAAGGAAAATGGGACATTTCATACTCAAAAGTGATGAAATGTGTCACTTTCCTAGGTCTCCATTGCCCTTGATCATGCATGATAGGGTGGTGGTCTTGTTGGTCATATTTGTGCATTTATTGAAATTGTACAATTTGGATCTTTGGCCATCATGCAATGTACTTGCTTGATTGGTGGTTTTTGGATCCAAATGTGTCACTCCTTTGAGATATTGAGATGATAAGGAGGGATACAGTACAAACAAATCATTGGAAAAACTCCATTTTTGCTCTGTTTGTGCTCTGTTGTAATGTGATGACCCAATGCATCAGTGGCCGGCAGGACACCTCTCTGGCCGGCAGATGGCCAGCAGCATTCATCCATAGTCGGCAGGCCACTGATGTAAATCTTAGCAAAGATTTGGTAAGGTGGAGCAGAAAGGTTCTGGAAATGCTCAACCTTGCAAACAGAGACGTTCGAGAGCAAAACGGAGGTCTTTCGGGATGAAAACCGAGCATGTGCATCTTCCACTTCCCGAGATGGAGCAATGGCAGCATAGTTTAATATCTTAAATGCTTAGTTCATGCGCATTTGTGTTGTAAATTAATTAATTAGTTTACTAGTTAGTTAAAGTGTTGTAATAATTAGTAATTAGCTTAGCTAGTTATTCATTTGATGTGTAATATTTAGTCTAATTAGCTTAGTTAGATTAGCTTAGCTCTTATTCATTCGGACCCTTCTTCGCGAGGGCGTAATGTCGTAATAAGTGTGTGTGCGTGTGTATGTTTTCCAACCCCACGTCTTTCTCCCTTTTATTTAATCGCTTTTGATGGTTAGATTATGGATCATATTTCAATTAGCATTTCGCATGCTTGCATCCATTCATCTTGTCTTGCATGCACCGAGGCTCGGCACATCATTCAAACTACATTGTCATTTCAATATACTTATTTGAATACATGTTTAATAGCATGTTATCAAATCAATCCATATGCCATGTTAGTAGCTGAGCCTATTAGTTGCATTATCGCATGTGTTGCATTAGGCATCTTGTATAGTTAGGAATCATGCATATTTTTCTAACTCTTGTTTTCCTAGCTTGGAGTACTAGGTGAGTTTTTATGCTTTAGCATACTTACATGAATGTGAATGTTGCCATGTCTAGCATGCTTGCCATAAGGCTATGTGCTTAAATGCTAAACTGCTTGAATGCATGTGCATGAAGGTTTGTTGTTTGAATTGGAACAATTCAACAAATGTACGTTTTAAGCCCACTTTGTTGAGTGGAAAATCATGTTTTTAGCCCACTATGTTTGGTGGCAAATCTGCATCTTTTAGCCCACTTGAGGGTTGCAAAATCAAATCATTTTTGCAAACAAACATGAGTTAAATTGTTCCAAATTGAGCAAACTAGTCTATACTTGCTTGGGCGCATCACATAGTAAAGCTAGTTTAATAAATCGGAATAAGAGTACATAATGTTTATAAAATATCATATCATGATTAGTAGAGGCCGATCTTTGATCGGACGAGCGGAGGTGCTCAATTCATGACCTTCCCCTCTCGTACTTAAGTTTCCAAGCCGAGGCAACTTTGGTGATGACGGACACGTGGCCTTTGGCACGAGTCATGGGTTTCCTAAATTTCACCAAAATAAAATATTTAGGTGGCGACTCTGTATCTGGAAAAACAATCTATTTTTTGCACTTTTTGATTCAAAATCAATTTTCCAAAACGATTTGCTAGATTTGGACTCTTTGGTGATTATCAGTTTCACATTGCACTTGTGAGATTAAATTCAAAACCACGGGAGTCCGAACTGTGAGGCCTTCTTTTCAAACCTTCCGAAAGGGGGCGCGGAAAAAGGTGAGTCCACAGTTTCTAGCGACTCTGCTGGGGATTTAGAGAACTTGACTTGAACTCGTGATATGTTTTTTTATCTACACTTTTGTGTTTCTTTTTGCAATTGCATTGGTGCGCCTAAGTCACAGTATTTGCCATCTATTATTCCTGAGCGGTTTGCCAGAGACTTGCTTGGAAAAGCTTGCCAAAAGGCTGATCGGTTGCGGGCTCTGCCATGATGGGATTACAACCCTTGGATCTGGACTACCGATGTACCGCTTGATCCTCCTTTCACTTCTCGGTGTTAGGTGTGAGAGGTATATTAGGTAGTTTTGCTGAGGTACCCTTTTTGACCAATCGACCTAGTTGCATATCGGAAACCATAGACACTGTTCCAAACTAGGACAGGTTGCTTATCCGAATGCAGGATTTGTATGAAACCGCTTGTTTTGCATAGTGAACCCTAGCTCCTGATGAAATTAGGACAGGGTAACCCTACCCCATCATAGGGGTGTTTCGGCTCTCATTTGCTTGATATGGGCTTTTAGAGTGAAACTTTGTAGGAATGTATGTATCAGTTGCAAGTCTGGGGATTAGTTTTGAGGTAGAAATCAATGTTGAGTACAGTTCTTCAGCTTATGATTGCAACTGTGTGTTGTTTGTGTCTGAGCCGAGGTGCTGTGCGATTTCTGATTTTTGTTTCTTTTTGCTTTATTTCCTTTTTGCAAGGTAGTTTTTCACCATTGCTTCTGACGATTTAGTTACCCCCCAAGCACTTTGGACTTGTGTAAGGAGACATTATAGATCTGGGGATCTTGTCAGGGGACAGCCAATGTTTGTTTCGCTCCCACCGGTTGCAAGATGGAGGAGGGTTAGGCATAACTCACCAGTTCAGCAATCACCAATTCAGCAGTCACCACTTACTTCGCCTGTGCCCAGTCAGGCTCGATCTTCTACTTCTACTCCAGAAAGAGAGTATTCACCAGTCCTGATAGCTCAGCATTCCCCAGTCAGCATGGAAGATATGCTTCGTCAGCTCCAGCAGACCATTGAGACCATGCAGCTAGATGCTGCCCATAAAGCTGAGGTCACAACTCACCAAGCTGAGATCGCAGCCCACCAAGCAGAATTGATAGATAGGCTTCAACAACAGCAACCCCAATTGGCAGTAGCCTCTGCATCCCATGCACCTCTAGCAGGAATTCCGACACCTGGGGTCACAATTCATGTCTAGGAAAATACTAGCATTCAGGCAGATCTGATCCCATCTCAGACCTCCAAGGCACCAATTTACCAGACAGAGGCGCCGTTTGAATTCAAGATTGACCCTACTGCATTGAAGGTCAACAAGCTAGAAAAGCTTTTTAAACAGGCGCAGGGCGTAAATTCAATCCCTGATATTGAGGATGGGTATACTGACTCAGTAGTGACTTTGCCAAACAGATTCAAGATGCCGCACATAGACCGGTTTGACAGCTCCAGGGATCCTATAGTCCATCTACGGTTATTTTTAGATATCCTACGACCAATGGCCTCACCAGACTGCAAAAGCTATCACTTTTTGGCTGGACCCTGTAGAGTATAGCGGCCATCTGGTACGCAAAACTGGAAGGCTCAGTGAAATGGAGCTGGGATAAAATGGCCGAGGCCTTTGTAGCACAGTACTCCTACAATACCCAAATCGAGGTCACTACCTGTGATCTCGAAGCAACCCGCCAAGAATCAAAGGAGGGTTTCTCGGACTTTGTGACTCGATGGAAGGCTAAGGCTTCTATGATGACTACCCGGCCATCCAAAAAAGATCAGATCAAAATGATCGTCTGCAACCTGCAAGGGAGATTGCTGTAGAAAATGATTGTCATGCCCTTGTTCACATTTACTGATCTCCATGACATAGAAGTTCACATTGAGGACGCAATGAGACAAGGGTTGATAAATGATGAGAAGAAGTAGCCCAAGAGGGCTTTCATACGTAGTTCCAATGCGACTACTAGCGGTAGCGTAGCTGCACAGCCTTCAGATGTGAGTATGGTCACCACCATACCCAAGACCGCCAACCCTTTTGCTAGTACATCCAAGACAACTTCACAAACCTCAAGCCATCAGGCCCGAGGCCAGAGGGTCTTCACCCCGCTTTACATGTCCTTATCCAAAGCCCTAGGGGTCCTGATCAGAAAAGGGCATCTTAAGCCGTTAGAACAACGCCCACTGCCTGATCCTCTCCTACTTAAACACAACCCGGCCAAATACTGTGATTTTCACCAACAGCATGGTCATGACACTGATCAGTTCTACAGACTGCGTCATGAGATTCAAGATCTCATTAACAATAAGGTGATAGCACCTCCCAAAAAACCCAACATCACTACAAATTCTCTCCCACCACATAATGAAGTCCCTCTACCTCGACATATAAACCTTATCCATACACTAGCCGTCCCTTATGACCCAGTATAGACATCACCCCTTCCCACCTACCTAAGCCGACGTTGTTCATCCTTGAGAGCACAGACTTATGCATGATGAGCACGTCTTTACTTCAACTCGAACCAGTGGTGGTGATTGTGGAAGATGAAGGGAGGTCAACCTCGTTGGAGAATGACAGTCCGTTACCCGAGGGCTCTAAGGACTTATCTGATGGAGTGTATAACCCGAGCTGCTATATTGTGCCAATCAATCAAGCTAAGTCGGAGGTGGTGTTGCCAATTGGGATAGAGGTCAATGTAGTTCGTGAAGATGGCCCCAGTTAAGGATTGGATGATCTAGCCGACCTGGAGGAGGGTATAGACAATTTGCAGTTCTTTGATGAACATGATCAAGGGGACGTGCATATTAATTGGTTTGATCTAAATGGGTCGACCAACAATTCAGGGTCGCTAAGTGATGAACCCAATATAGACGAGGGAACTGAACTGAAGCTGGAAGAACAGAAAACGGGAACTGCTATAATGGCCAGAACGTCCGGTGGAAAGGGTAAACTGCTGGAAAACACCAGTGCAGAACAAGTGGCTTAGGAACTGGGCATAGTTAATACTGTACCTACAGAGCAAGAAGCCGCACTGAGGTGCCTTGAGCAAGAAGCGAATCAAAATAAACAGAAGGCTGGAAAGGCCCAAGACCCTGTGGGGGAAATCTGTGATGAGAAGATGACCCGAACGGAGCCGAACAATTGCTTGTCGGTTGCCGGAGGTATGTAGTAGGAAGATGATGATCTACATCTTGCCCACACTGATGAGGATTGGGGTGAAAGTCTTCCTGACAATACATGGTATATGGAAGAAGTCAACCACATGACAAGAAGTGGCCAATATTTCAAACCACCGCATCTGGACCAACCCGAGGCATCCAGAAAGGACAAAGAAGTAGAGAAACAGAAGGAAAAGCAGTTAGAGGAAGAGGCTGTGCTGAAACAGTTGAAGAAGATTCAAGCTGACATATCTATCTAGGGGCTACTTATGGCTTCGCAAGTGCACAGACAGGCAGTATTGTCGGCGATGGATAAAGCCAAGTTGTCCATTGAGACTACCCTGGAACAACTGGTGGGATTGTTCTTCCTGGGAGGCGCTATGCCGACTTTGACCTTTTCAGACAAGGAATTACTGCCAGAAGGCTCTGTACACAACAAGCCTTTATACATATCCATAGAGTGCCAAGAAAAGTGGATACCAGTGGTATTGGTCGACACTGGGTCGGCAATTAATGTCTGTCCTTGTTGCACAGCTTATGCTATTGGTCTGAAATCGGCTGATTTTGTACCTATGACCCAGGCACCAAGTAAAAGCTGTCTCTTCCATCCTCCACCAAATGCTGAAGTACCCCCATGGAAAAGGGGTGGTTATAGTCTTCGGGAATTCATCTATACATCCTCCGCCAGAAGTCACTACACCTGTGCTAGAAATTGTGCATAGCGAAGAGCATGTTTTCATTTCGGGATTTACCTTGGCTGAGGCCTGGTAGTACAGAATATCTTGGCTATTGATAAGAGCCTATATATCGGTGCCCAATCTGTATATCTCATGAATAAGCTACAGCACATGCCCAGAATGGGATTAGGAAGAAGTGGTCGGAAGGGCATTACTGCATTGGCCGACGTGCCACATAACCCGCATGCCTTTGGTCTTGGCTATACGCCCACCAAAGAGGACTGGGTGAGGAAAGGAAAAGAGATGGCAGGAAGAGCCAGAGCAAAGTAAAGCGGGAAGCGCTATGAACTTGTGCATCGACCTATCCGGGGAACCCTGAATGGCTATTTTGTTCGGGAGGGTGAAGACTTCCCATTCTATGGTTTCCCCGAGCCCTAGTTCAACTCTAAGAAGCAGCAAATTCCCAGCTTTGAGATTTTCTTCGACTTACAGCTGCAAGAGAGTGACACAGAGGAACAGACTAAACAAACTACTGAGGCTGCAAAGAGCATAGAAAGTGATTCCAATGACAGTGAACTTGAAGTAGGAGCAGCATTGGCATGTCTCCTTTCGGATCCTCAAATCAACTCAGAGAGCTTGGGGGATAACCTGACCGTTTCCATGATCGGAAACTAACCGGGTGCAAACCCTTCCAGTGGTATCTTGGATGCATCTGACGCACTGTCCCTCATTTGGCAGTTAGAGGAGGGCTTCTTGTTCAGTAGTTTTGAGTCGGGTAGTGAGCCAAAATCTGATTCCACAGAGTCTGTGGAGTCAGAATCAGATTCTAGTTCCTTTAAGTCGGAGTCCGGTATTCCTAGGGTTGATAACCCGGATACCGAGGTTTTGTCTAGGTCATCTTTTTCCTTTTCTTTTAAGTCGGTTGTAACCGAGGAATTGGATGAGCTGAACCTTTTAAATGTGAATACCACTACAGATTCTGAGTACTTCTCTATGCCACTTGTATATTGCATTGATCATGATTTTCAAAATTTTGATAAAAACAATAAGGAATTTCTCTGGTTTTGAAACATTTGATTGATCGAGAGGATGAGAGGTTTTTAAAACCCCTTGTTGATGAAATCATTTAAATTAATGTGGGTACTGAGAAGGATCCGTGTCTGGTCCAGATCGAGTCCACATTGTCTTCGGAGGAGCACGAGCGCTTAGTCACTTTATTAAAAGATTTCAAAGATGTTTTCGCGTGGTTCTACGAAGACATGCCTGGAATTGATCCTGAGATTATACAGCATCAAATCCCTCTTGACCCCGAGACCCGACCCGTAAAGCAGAAGCTTCAGAGAATACGCCCGGATTGGGCTTTCAAGATTAAAGAGGAGGTCACCAAGCAGATAGATGCAGGGTTCTTACTAGTATCTGAGTATCTAACTTGGTTGGCCAATATTGTTCCAGTGCGAAAGAAAGATGGTAGAATTCGAGTGTGTGTGGACTTCAAGGATCTAAATAGAGCCAGTCCGAAGGATGACTTTCCTCTACCGACATCGACGAATTGGTAGACTTCACCGCAGGCCATGCGTTGCTCTCCTTCATGGATGGATTTTATGGGTATAACCAGATTCTGATGGCACCCAAAGACAGAGAGAAAACTGCTTTCACCACGCCGTGGGAAACCTACTGCCATAGGGTGATGCTGTTTGGGTTGAAGAATGCCGGGGCTACCTATCAAAGGGCTGCAACCACAATTCTGCATGACATGATCCATAAAGAGGTCGAGGTATACATGGACGACATGATTGTTAAGTCCAAGGAAAGAAAGGGCCACTACACCGCCTTGAAGAAATTCTTCCAACGGATCAGAAAGTACAGATTGAGGTTGAATCCACAAAAGTGTACTTTTGGTATAACAGCAGGGAAAATGCTAGGGTTCTTGATCACACAGAGGGGTATCGAGTTAGATCCTTCCAAAATCAAGGCCATCCTAGAAATGCCACCACCAAGGACTGAAAAGGAGGTGCGAGTCTTTCTAGGTAAAGTGCAATTCATAAGACGGTTTATTTCTAAATTAACCTTAACTTGTAAACCACTATTCGATCTCTTGAAGAAAGGAAAGAAATTTTAATGGGATGATCGATGTCAATTCGCTTTCGAGCAGATCAAACAGTACCTACAAAACCCACCTGTGTTGTGAACGCCAAAGCTAGAGAAGCCCTTGATTCTGTATTTGTCAGTAACGAACACAGCAATGGGATGCATGCTTGCTCAGGAATCTGAGGATAGGGTGGAGAAAGCCATCTACTATTTGAGCAAGAAAATACTAGACTAGAGACCCGTTACACCCCACTGGAGAAGGCTTGCTTAACCTTGGTATGGGCTACCAGGAAGTTGAGGCACTACTTGTTAGCTCACTCCGTAATTTTGGTTTCGAGATTAGATCCCATCAAATATCTCTTTGAGAAACCAGTGCTTACAGGTTGGCTAGCCCGTTGGTTGCTTCTCCTCTCCAAATTTGATCTGAAATATGTTACTCACAAGTCTGTCAAGGGGAGAGCTGTAGCTGAGTTCATAGCTGATCACCCAGTGGAAGGGGATGAAGTGGTAGAATATCTATTCCCAGATGAAGCTATTCTGCTAATCAAGGAAGAGATTTGGACAATGTACTTTGACGGAGCGTCTAATCAATATAGTTATGGGATAAGGATGTTGCTAATAGCACCCAACAATTCCCATATACCTTTAGCCTTCATGATCCAGTTCAAGGTATCTAACAATGAAGCAGAATACGAGGCATGTATCGCTGGTTTGGAAGCCGCCTTGGAACTAGAGGCAAAAAAGTTGGACGTCATTAGGGACTCAAACCTAGTTGTGTCTCAAGCAAATGGAGACTGGAAGGTCAAAGAAGAAAAGATGAAGATCTATCATCAAACCTTGGATGTTCTGATTCCTAGGTTTGAGAAGCTAACCTTCACTCATCTACTAAGAGAGAACAACAGGTTCGTTGATGCCTTATCAACTCTATCTTCTATGATAGACATCCTGTTTGGAGTCCGGATGCATCCGATCATCATTGAACAGAGATATACGCCGGCCTACGAGACTATCGCCACAATAGATAAAGTCTAAGATCAAAACCCCTGGTATTATGATATTTGGAACTTCTTGGAAAATGAGGTTTATCCACTAGGGGCAAATGCCAAAGATAAAAGGGCAATACGGCGGATGGCCGTTCAATTTATCATCTGCGGGGGTAAGTTGTATAAGAGGGATCATCTGGGAATGCACAAGTTATATGTCGGCACAAAGGAATTGAAGCGCCTAATGGAGGCCATCCATGGGAGAGAGTGTGGAGCACACATGAGCAGAGTAATGTTAGCCCGGAAGATTCTCAGGCAAGATTACTAATGGTCTACCATAGAGGAGGATTGTGTTGGTTTTGTTCGGCGATGCCACAAATGCCAAATCCATGCAAATCGCATGAATATCCCGCTGTCGAAACTGTACAACATGACTTCACCATGGCCTTTCTCAGTCTAGGGAATTGACGTCATCGGGGCAGTTACACCGAAAGTGTCAAATAGGCACGAATACATTCTGGTAGCAATAGATTATTTCACAAAGTGGGTGGAAGCTCAGTCTTATGCAGTGTTGAAAGTAGCGCATGTGGCTAAGTTCATCCGAAACAACATCATTTGCCGTTATGGAGTCCCGAATGAGATCATTTCAGACAATGGCTCCCATTTCAAGAAAGAAGTGATCGACTTGTTAGAGAAATACAACGTGGCTTTTCATAAGTCATCTACATATCTGTAGACCGCCCGAAACTCCGCTCCACGCACGAGGGCACTAATTGTAGTTTGAGCTACTACAGTTCGGACTCCTGTCACGGTTCTGAATCTAATCTCACATAGTGCAATGTAAGACTGATAAATCACCAAAGAGTCCAAATCTGGCAAATCGTTTTAGAAAATCGATTTTAATCAAAAAGCGCCAAACATGGACTGCTTCGCCAGATTTCAGAGTCGCCACCTAAATATTTTGTTTTGGGAAATTTAGAAAACCCTGACTCGTGCCTAAGGCCACGTGTTCATCATCACCAAAGTTGCCTCGGCTCGAGAACTTGGGTACGAGAGGGGAAGGTCCTGAAATGAGCACCCTCGCTCGCCCGATCAAAGGATCGGCCTCTACTAACATGATATGTTGTTTTTGAAAACACATGTATTCTTATTATGGTTTATTAGCTAGCTTACTATGTGATGTGCACAGCACATAAGTATAAACCAATCACAAGGATTGGAACAAAACATCTCATGTTTGTTTTTCAAAAATGCTTTGAAAGTGCTACTCGCAAGTAGGCTAAGATGCGGATTTGCCAACCTCAAGTAGGCTTAGAAAAACATGATTTTGCCACTCCACAAAGTAGGCTTAAAACGCACATTTTGATGAATTGTCCCAATTCAGGCAATGAAGCCTTCATCCACAGGCATTCATGCAGTTAAACACAAAAGCACATAGCCTCATGGCAAGCATGCTGTCATGGCAACACTCACACTCATGTAAGGATGCTAAAGCATAAACATTCACAGTGTACTCCGAGCCAAAACATAAGCTAGTTAGTAACCAATGCATGATCCTAGCTATGTTAAGATACCTAATGCAACACATGCAAAATGCAGCTAAATAGGCTCGGCTATCTAGAATGGCATATGAATGCAACATCTGATAACATGCTTTGAAACACGTATTCAAGAAAGTGTATCGAAATACAATGCAGTTTGAATGATGCGCCAAGCCCGGTGCATGCAAGACGAATGAATGATGCACGCATGCAAAGCATAAGTATGCTAATTGAAACATGCCCTAAAACTAACCGTCAAAAGCTGGTAAATAAAAGGGAGGAAGAAATGGGGTTGGAAGACATGCATCACACACACGCACCCTTATTACAACATTGTGCCCTCTCGACGAAGGGTCCAAATAAATCAACTAACTAGCTACGCTAAGCTAATTAATTACAAGTAAACTAATTAACTAATCCTAGTTAATTAATTATTACAACACAAATTGAAACAAATAACTATGCTAAGCTGATTAGAATATTACAAAACAAATCAAATGACTAGTTTACATGAACTAATCATAAGTAATGAAATGGCCTCGCGGGCAAGGAAGAGATGCATGCTCGGTCGGCTTCGCTCGAAAATCCACTACCGTGCCTCGTGATGCCTCTGCGTGCACTCTTTTGGACTTCTAAAAATTGTGCCAACTTCCAAAATGCTTGCACAATGTTGATGAATGCACAAATAACACATAGGACTCGATGAACATCCACCTTATCATGCAGGATCAAAGGTGTTGGTGACCTAAGGAATGAGCCACGTTTCATCACTTTGAGTATGAAACGTCCCTCGTTCCTCGTGTTTGGATTAACGTCTAATCCAAATGCAATGCAATGCAACAACATCCTAGACACAATGCAACGCAACAACATGCAAACAACATGCTATCTACCAATGCTAATGGCATGCACAAGATTCTATCATGTGAATCATACATACATGGCATGTTTGAAGGCTAAAGCATCAAAGCAAGTAAAGAACATCGTTCAAGAGGCATGCAACACAATGCTCAATGGACTTAAACCACATATGGACAAACCTAAGAGGGTCCAAGACAGTGGCCAACACACCAAAACTTAGGCACAAAAGGGCCAAGAACACATGCTCATGTGATGGCTCATCAACTAGGCATAAGGGTCAACTCTTAAAAGCACTTAAAGGCTGAAAAAAATATGGAAGTGTGACAACACTATATACTCTGAAATATCATTCCAAATGATGCTAAAACATGCAACTACCACAAATGAGGCATGCTAGGAGGCTCAAAGCTTAAGACTAGCAAAGGTACTTGCACCATAGCCATTTCATGCAAGCCCCAAAGGGCCAAGATGACTCAAAACAGTCCCAAGGCAGGTCAAAATAATGCCAAAACATGCATGGAATGAAGCCAAAACAAACTAGCATGGTAAGCCAAAATACCAACCATGCAAGAGGCGATAAGCATGGTTACACTACAAGTGTAGGAAGCAAATGAAAAATGCTCTAACCAACCAAAAACAAAGTTGTATCATGGCACAATAACACCAAAAACACACTGAAATGACATCCTAAAAGCTTAGGCAAGATGGCATACATATTGGCTCATGTTTAAGGCATAAAGCATAACTTTCAAAAGCATTGAAAGAGTGACACATGTGAGTGTATGATAACATTTCATGTACTGAAATCATATATCAAATGATGCTAAATCATGCAAATAGCCCAAGCAATGCATGTTAGTGGACTCAAAACACCAAGCTAGTGAGCAAGATTGCACTATGGCTATACAAAGCAAGGCATGCATGACCAAAAACACTCAAAACAGAGCTTAAGCATGGCAAAACATGAGTAAAAGCTTGCTGGAGTGGAGCCAAAAAACATGCTAAGAAGATGGTCCAAAGCATGATGCACGTTAAGGCTATAGAGGGGATTGCACTACAAGGGTATGAAACATGCAAGAGGCAATCAAACCGACCCAAAACAGAGTTATGTCATGTTAGAATAAGTCCTAAAACATGCTACGATAGAGCCAAAACATGCTAGAAAGACATGTTACTTTGCAAAGCTTCAAGTAGGATTACACTACAAGTACTATAAGCATGCAAGAGGTGACCAAGACAGCCAAAAACAAAGTCATGGCAGGTCTAAGAAGTCACAAAAAAGTGCTCAAACAAAGCCTCAAGAAGATAGAAATACATGCTCTTTTGATGGGCCATCAACACAAGCCAACAAGAGTAGAGGAGGGGGGACAACCCCCACCCATTTGGAGCCTCAAAACAAGTTTTCTACCACTAAAATTCCTCTGGAATTCAGTGGTTCTAAGGCTAAAAATAAGTTGTTTGAAAAGTTTGAAAGTTAGCTCAAAAGGCCTTACAAGCCAAGGAGCAAAAGGAAGGGCAACCCCCTAGCCAACCAAGGCACAAACCAACACTTTTAGGACTGAAACACAGAGGAAAAATAGAGGTTTTTGTAGTTCAACACCACCCCAAAAATAGCCCCAAAGTAGTGTGAAAAGATGGCCAAGCAAGCATGCAAAATAAGCAAAACCAGCCCAAAATCTTAGCCAAAACCACCTTTTGGAGCTCAAACAAAGTCCCAAGGAATCTCAGCCCAATGGTGGTCAAGTTTGATCAAGGGTGCTTAGGCAAAGGAGAGGTGTATCTAACCTTTCATGCACAAAAGGGCAAGAGGAGGTGAACTTCTAGAGAGAGAGGCGGAGATTAAGCTCTGAAAATTCTAGAGAGAGAGGAGTTTTTAGAGAGAGCGGCTTCCAAAATTGCTTCAATGTTCTCTTATGTTCTAACCCCTTGAATATGAGATATAAGGCTCTCATATATAGCAAAAATGAGCTCAAGGTCGAAAATATCTGAAATGGGACAGCTGGAGCAAGCTGGAAATAGCTGAAGGAGAAATATCTTCAAAAATTCTGAGTTTGTGTCACTCTTGGCTGGCCGGCCATCTTTGGTGCCGACCTGCTACTTGTGATGGCCGATTGGCCATCTCCATGGCCGACTGTGCACATTTGTGGCCGATAGGACATTCTGTTCTGCAGATCCAACTTCAAATGGGTATAACTGCTTCATATGAACTCCTTTTCAGGTCATTCTCGTGTCTAAAATGAAGCCCCGGAAGTAAGCTTTCCAATGGTGGCAGTCTCATCTCAAAATTGCAAGTGTGAAAAAAGTTATGCCTCTTTTAGTGAAGACTGCTCAGTTTCGGTCCAACTAGAATGTTGCCCAACTTCAACCAATCATATCTCCCCCATCCGGACTCGGCTTTAGGAGATTCTTGAGTGTAAAATGAATCCCCGGAAGTCTTATTTCCAACGATGGTGGCCTCATAACTTAAATCCAAGTGTATAGACAGATACGCTTGATTTAGCGAGGACCGCTTGACTCTCTCTTAGCGATTCACGCCCATCTTCTTCTCCAACTTGGTTTCTTCTCTTCTCTCCTCTCCTCTTTTCTTCAGCTCCAAACCCCCAAACAAGATGTTTTGAAGGATTTTTCAAAGATTTCAACTCTCTTTCATTCATTTCCACTTTTTCCTTTGCTCGGTTTACCGAAAAGCGCAACATTTAACAAAATGCGAGCGTCGGAACATCGTAGGAACTTTTTTCAAAAGTGTTTTGAAAGAAGGATTTTAAGATCTAAAATCTTTTGATCAAGATTATTTTGGTCCAAAAGGGGTATGAAGTTGGGATTTGACTCTCTTCTTGCCGCAGAAATTGAACCTTTGCACTGCACACCTCATCACCAAGTAAACAATCAATAGCGCACAAGTCATAAGGGCGGTCAAAAATGGGGTGTCTACAGTTGCCCCTCTTTGACAGAGCTCGGAGTCATGAAATGACGTGAGTGAATGTCAAAGTTCAGAGACGACCCATTTTTGACAAGGCCAAAGACTTGGACAAGCAAACAAAATACAGATGCAGTTGGTTGAACCCGCAGGCTGCCTACGTATCCCTTTGCAAGGAATCAAACCATCATAGTTCAAGGGCAGGATGCAAATGATATGCAACAGAACAGTGTAAATGATATATAATGCAATGAAATAATCAAACCACAAGCAGTGCAAAACCACACCAATATCATAAAGGGATAGAGATGCAAAATCAAACTACGTTTAACATAAAAAAGGTGTCGGAATCCTCAAACCACAATTCTCTTAGTGGAATAGGCGCATGCACATGCAGAACTATGTGTTTCGCAAAAAGAATACAAGTAATTGGGTGGCATGATATAAGCGAGGAATGATCTACTGAGAAAAGATCGTGATCCTATATGCTGAATGCAACAAAACAAAGTACAATGCAATGGATGCCACAGATAGTACAGTAGATGTAAAAGGGGAACATACTCCAACCATGCTAAAATTATGAGAGGAGGAAAAACAAATCCCAAACATGCCGAAATCGTGTAAGGAAAAAGACACTCTAATCATGCTGAAATCGTGAGAAAAGGTCTGAAAACAACCACTCAGGAGCACCCTCGATGCAACTTGAGATAAATTCCAAACATGTTGAAATCGTGTGAGGAAAGGGACACTCTAACCACGTCAAAATCGTGAAAAGAGGTCTGAAAACAACTACTCAGGAGCTCATTCCACGCAACCTAAGATAAATTCCAAACACGCTGAAATCGTGTGAGGAAAGGAACACTCTAACCACGCTGAAATCATAAGAAGAGGTCAGAAAACAAACCGCCCAGGTGCACGCATGACCCAACCTGAGATAATATTCCAAACACGCTAAAATCGTATGAGGAAAGGAACACTCTAACCACGCTGAAATCATGAGAAGAGGTCCGAAAACAAACTGCCTAGGTGCGTGCACGATGCAACTTAAGATAAATTCCAAACACGCTGAAATCGTGTGAGGAAAGGGACACTCTAACCACGTCAAAATTGTGAGAAGAAGTCCAAAAACAACTACTCAGGAGCACGTTCCACGCAACTTGAGATAAATTCCAAACACGCTGAAATCGTGTGAGGAAAGGAACACTCTAACCATGCTAAAATCGTGAGAAGAAGTCTGAAAACAAACTGCCCAGGTGCGCGCACGACGCAACCTGAGATAATATTCCAAACACGCTGAAATCGTGTGAGAAAAAGAACACTCTAACCATGCTGAAATCATGAGAAGAGGTCCGAAAACAAACTGCCCAGGTGCGCGCACGATGCAATCTGAGATAAATTCCAAACACGCTGAAATCGTGTGAGGAAAAGAACACTCTAACCACACTAAAATTGTGAGAAGAGGTCCGAAAACAAACCGCCTAAGTGCGCGCACGATGCAACCTGAGATAAATTCTAAACACGCTGAAATCATGTGAGGAAATGGACACTCTAACCACGTCGAAATCGTGAGAAGATGTCCGAAAACAAACCGCCCAGGTGCGAGCACGACACAACCTAAGACAAATTCCAAACACACTAAAATCGTATGAGGAAAAGGACACTCTAACCACGTCGAAATCGTGAGAAGAGGTCCGAAAACGAACCGCCCAGGTGCGTGCACGACGCAACCTGAGACAAATTCCAAGCATGCTGAAATCGTGTGAGGAAAGGGACACTCTAACCACGCCGAAATCGTGAGAAGAAGTCCGAAAACAAACCGCCCAGGTGTGCGCACAACGCAACCTGAGACAAATTCCAAACACGCTGAAATCGTATGAGGAAAGGGACACTCTAATCACGCCGAAATCGTGAGAAGAGGTCCGAAAACAACTACTCAGGTGCACACTCGACGCAACCTGAGAAAGCCCCGGGGGACAACGACCCTAAACGCTGCCCAGCATAAAGGATAAATGATAGAAGATAACACAAGATGCAAATAAATGCAATAAGTGCGATGATGTGATACATGTTACAAGCAATGTAGAACATGATGTTTAGAGAAATGCAATAAACAAAGCGACGCTTTAGCAAGCACCTCATGGGGTGAGTGGCGATGAACCGCTCTACTCTAACGGGGATCTCCCCTTTGTGTTCTTCGAACTCTTACCTTCAACTCACAGTACGAAGGTCCTGAAATGCTGACAAGGATTCTTCATGTAGAACACTTTGGATGCCGCCTTTCTTCCTAACCATATTCACAACATTCCCTATTCTCTAACGAGGTGACAGACTAGGTTGGTTCAGTATCCAGAATTGAGGTGCATACATGCTATCTCAACCTATGGGGCTTCCATACAGATTTCAAGCTGGGGATACACCCCTGGGTATTTAAACTAGACTTTAGTCTCAGAAATCTCGAACCTTTGCATTCTAGGCATCATTCATTCGAACTCTAGTTTCCACCGTCGCAGTTGGTCTCCTAGGAACTCATTGCGAACATAGCCAAGATGCCTCTGGCAGGGAATGGTACTCAGGAAGAGCACTTCTGATCGCCATTCTGGCATTGAAACAAACTTGTTCTTGAGCTTGAGGTAGAGGCACACTCATACTTCGGAGCATTGACAAGACCTGAGGAGGTACATCTGGTATGCAATCTTAGAAATTTTTGAAGTTGAAACAAACTCAGATGCCCCACATTTTCCCTCTTTTCTTTTGCTTTGCAGTCCGAAACCTATATAGCTTCAGATAGGTCCTGGTTTTACTGTTCTCACATGACCTGGGTTGAACCCTGCAGTTTTACGAAAGAACAAATCCTGTTTTACACATATGTGGAGAATGGCACAGCACTATGAGCACAAAACAATTTTATTTTTGAAATTAAAATGAGAAAAGGGTTCTCAACTGGGTATTGAGCCTACGAATGACCACAGCCAAAACGACTCAACAAAGAGAAAGACAAGATAAAACAACCTAAACACATTTATAGACACCCGAAATGACTCAAAACCAGAATCCAGACAAACAAAAACACACACACACAACACTCAGATGTGTTCCAATGGCAAGAGACCTCTCAGTTCACGAGGAGCCAGTTTCTTCTGGTATTGTTTCCCACCCTTTCTCATTTGTGATTCTCACATCACTCTGGCACTCAATCTCTTGTTTTCTAAAAAAGCCATTTTCTCACTTTTTCTCTCAACGCACATCTCTCTATTCTTCAATCTCTCTTCTTTTTTATCCCTCCCTTGGGTGGTTGATGGATAAACAGGAAGTTGCGGGCTCTTGCCCCTAGTATTCTGCTAGATTCTTCTTCTTCTGCTCACAACAATGAACTTTCCCACAGAGGGGTTGTGGTGCGACTGGATGTGCAGCAGATCAGCAACTGACATCGGTTGATGACGCCCTTGGCCAGTTCGGATGTGACCAGACCTTTTCGGATAAAGGAGTGAAATATCCTGCTCCCTTTCCAGTTCGTGCTTCGCACTTGACTTGATACCTCGCTACTTAGAGGATGAGAGAGCTTTCGGCCCTTTGCTGTTAGCTTCAGTTGTGCCCTTTTCTGGTAGGTAGAGTGCCCTTTCTGGCAAGTATGTTGAAAATGGGGAAAAGACAGAACACCTGGCTCAACTGTGCCCCTAGTTCATCATTTTGACCATTTTTTGTTTTGGTTTTCTACTAAAACAATTTTGACCAACATGAGAGTTAGATTAACATGCTTGTTCGATTTTCTGATTTGAAAGCATGCAAGTTAGGCTATGAGCACTAAAAATTTTCCTTTTTTGGGTCCAAGAAATGGTCCAGTTTTGGAAAAAATGGAATAATTTTCGAGAAAATTAGTCAACCTCATTAAAAATTCTCAAAAACTATTTTTACCAATGGCCACTACTCGACCAACACAGAATTTACTCTTGAGATGCACAACCTCAGATCCAAAACAATGGAAAATTGCCCCTTGTCTAAATGGCATTGCATGGCAACGGAAAGTTGCCCCTTGTTTGAATGGCACCACAGCGTACTGTAATCAGTCCTCAGAGTGACGATCACAACCGAACTCTCGAATACAGAGAAGACAAAGATGATCAGAACCATTACATGGACACAATCGATTTGGAAATGTTTATGGCTAGACTTCAGAATGAAATTGCCTACGTATCCCAAAGATGGGAATCAAACCTGACGTAGTTCCGGGTTAAGGTACACTCGGTTATTAACCTCTCCTTTTACGCTCTAACTTTTGCCAAGGCCACCCTTTCTGGGTTTTCAACCTTGCGAGCTATGTTTTTCTTTTCTTTTCATTTCTTTTCTTCTTTTTTTTCATCTTTTCTTCTTTTTTTTTTCATCTTTTCTTCTTTTTCTTTTCATTTCCTTTTCTTTTTAACTTTTTTCTTTTTTTCATTTTCTTCATTTTCCTTTTTTTGTTCTATTTTCTTTTTTTTCCTTTTCTTGCTCTAACTTTTTCCTGGGTCGCCCTTCTGGGTTTTTAGCCCCTTGAGCCTCTCAAGGGTAAAAGTGTAACTTCATCCATGTTGATCAGTTTTGAGATCTCGAAGCCATCTGAATCCAGGAGAATGGCTGTTGTTCGCTGATGATGTAGAAGTCCATCCAATGGGGGCTGAATTTGCCCCTAGTGTTGTGGATAGGAACTCAGTTGTCCTTTAGCAAAAACTTTTTTCTTTCCCCCCTTCTAGGATTTGGCTTTCTTGCCGATCTTCGTTGGCTTGAGAAATGTCCTAATTTTTGACTCTTCAAGCACGTCTGACATTTTTTTCTCTGCCCCTAGTTCAAGGGCTGCTTCTCATCCAACTTTGCAAGCTTTCTTTTGATCATATCTGACCTTCTTGCCCCTAGTTCGAGCGCTACTTCGAATCTGGCCTAGCGGGCCTCCTTTGATGTCAAACGACCTTATTGCCCCTAGTTCATGGGTTGCTTCAAACCTAGCTATACAAGCCTTACTTTTTGGTTGACCGTTGAACATTCTGAATCCAAGTTCAAGGTTTGAAAGCAAAATGGGTCAAGTCTTGAGGCTGAGAGCAATCCTAGGCTGCACAATCTCAAGAGCGATTCCACACAGGTCTTCGTAGGACCACGCAAAACATTTTTTGAAATCTTTTAAGAAAGCGACTAATCGCTCACGTCGAAGACAATGTAGAACCAATCTGGATCAAGCCAGGATCCTTCTCAGTACTCATATTAACAAACATGATCTCATTCATTAAGGGCTTAGCATGCCTCTCTTTCTCTCAGTGATCAAATTTTTGCAAATTCAGAGGAATTCCTCCCTCTTTGTTTTCATCACAGTGTTCAAAAGTTTTGAAAACTTTTGTCAATGCAATGATTTCAAGGCACAGAAAAGTAGGTGAAAAGCACTGCCGTCTCATTCAGATTTCTGGCACAACTGGCCTCAAGGTAGAAACAAACTCAAAAGAAAGAGTGAAAATCACTGCTGTTTCATTCAGATCTTCTGGCACAACTGGCTCCAAGGCAAAAACAGACTCAAAAGAAAGAGTGTAAAAAACAAATACAAAACAAGCAAGTGATGTTCGAGGTAACACCCCTGAAATCACCTGACTCTAACAAAACAGGACTGACTCGATACAATAAGACAGACTCAACTGACTCAGTATAAGAAGACTGACTCAAAACAATACAACAGAACTGACTCAATACCCAAGTCAAAAAGTACAAAAACTAGCATTTGCACATTGCTCAAAACAGTGCGTGCCATCTCCAAATCTGGAGTAAAATGAGTGCCATCCGCAGGTGGTTCATCCCCCGATCACATAATCACATTATCCCCCAAGTTCACTGATCCAGTGCCAATAGACTTTGCAGGACTTGGTGCGACGATGACCTTGTTATCAATCAAATCTTGTGCTTCGTGGCGAAGACGAAAGCAACTGCCAGTATCATGACCGGTTTGTTAATGGAAGGCACAGTAATTGGCCAGGTTGTGTGAGAGAGGGAGGTTATTTGGTAGTGGGCATGGTTCCAGGGGCTCCAGATGGCCTTGTCCTATAAGGATTTGGAAAGCTTTGGACAAAGTCATGTAAAGGGGATTGAAGACCCTTTGGCCTCGGGGTGGATACTTCGAGGTTTGTGGAGTTTTGTTGGATGCACCAGCAAAAGGATTGGTAGGTGTTAACTGGGTTTGCTGATCTCTTCCGAGTGTAGGATTGGAGCTGAAAGGGGTGTTTCTGGTACAACATCTCTTGTCTCGGCTTGCCCCTTGATTTAGACTGCCCCCAACTTGAGTGGCAAAAGTATCATCCACAGTTTTTGCAACCATTGCAAGCACTTGCTGTTTGTTCAATCCTTTGGCTTTCAAAAGCCTTAACAGCCCACTGAAGGTGTTCATGGGGACCAATACCTGCCCCTACCTTGTTCTTGTCATTTATCTCCACTTTGCCAAGGGATTGGCCTTCTTCCAATGCAGCCCGTCCCGAGATTGGGGAGCTTTTTGGCCTGAAATTTCTGGCATGCGATGTGGTCGATGACGGAGCCAATATTCCAAAGGCCAAATCTGCCACAGTTCTCTGAAGATCTTCAATCATTCTCATCAGCTCAGAAGTAGTGGGTTCACGGGTTTGGGATGATTGCGGTTCGAGTGCATTCATCATGCATAAGTCCATGCTGTCTGGAATGAACACCTCAGGCTTAGGTAAATGGGCTGGGGCGATGTATATACTGGGGTCATAGGTGGATGGCAATGTATGGATTAGATTGAGATGTAAAGGTGACGGGTCAGTACTAGCCCGAGGTCCTTTTAGTGGAGTTATGGTCCCTTCATCAATAAGATCCTGAATCTTATGACGGAGGCGGATGCAACGGTTCGTATCATGACCGTGCTGTTGATGATAGGCACAGTATTTAGCTGGGTCATATCTTGGTGGAAGAGGATTTGGAAGGGGTTGGGCTTCTAGGAGTTCTAGGTGCCATTCTTCTCGCAGCATTTTCAAAGCTTGAGAGAGACTCATGTAAAGAGGATGGAATTTTCGAGCTTGGGGCCGAGTTGAAGTGGCTGGTTTCTGGCCATTGAGGGAAGTGGTGATAGAGTCTACTTCTGAGCATTTCACAGCTATGCTACCATCAATAGTAGCATTGGGACTGCGAACAACATTCTTCTTCAAAGGCTCATTATCTTCCGCAAAGATCCCTTGTCTAATGGCATCCTCGATTTGAACCCCCATTTCATGAAGGGCTGGAAAGGTAAATAGAGGTAGAACGACCATCTTTTGCAACAACTTGCCATGCAGATTCCGAACAATCATCCTGATCTGATCTTTGTCGGAAGGCCTTGTAGTCATCATTGAGGCCTTTGCTCTCCATCTCGTCACGAACTCTGAGAAACCCTCCTTTGGCTCTTGGCAGGTGACTTCAAGATTACGAGTTATGACCTCGATCTGTGTGTTGTAGGAGTATTGAGCAATAAAGGCCTCAGCCAGCTCTTCCCAGTTCCGTTTCACAGAGTCCTCCAATTTCGCATACCAGATTGCAGCTATCCCAGACATGGTTCGGCCGAAGAGAGACAACTTTTGGGCTGGGGTCAAACCCATTGGCCTCAGGATATCAAAAAACAAGTGGAGATGCACCATTGGGTCTCCAGAGCTGTTGAAGCAGTCGATATGCGGCATTTTAAACCGTTCCGGTAAGGTAACTGCAGATTCAGTATACCCGTCCTCTAAATCCGGGATGGAGTTCACTCCTTGCGCTTGTTTGAATAACTTCTCCAGTCTATTGATCTTAAGTGCAGTTGGGTCAACCTCAAATTCAAAGGGAGCTTCGATTTGATAATCATGAGCTTTAGAAGCCTGTGCTGGGGTTGGCTCCGCCGAATTGCCCTGAGTCTCTTAGACATTAGCAGTATAGGCAGTGGCTCCGGGTGTCGGGTTACCCGTGGGAGGTGCATGAGATGCAGAAGCCGCAGCTGGCTGTGTCTGTTGTTGTTGTAGCTGGGTTATCACTTCAGCCTGACGAACCATGACTTCAGCCTGATGGACTGCATCCTGCTGTAGTGCCTCGATTGTTTGTTGCAGGTACCGCATCTGTTCTTCCACACTAGCCGGGGGATACTGAGCCATGGGAATGGGTGATCGATCTCGTGTTGAACTGAATGCAGACAACTGTTCCCAGACCAGACTAGACCCGGGTGAACTGAGGCGTGACTGCTATAGAAACTATACTGGTGAATTCTGCCTGAACCTCTTTCGTCTTGTAACCGGTGGGGGTGAGGCAAACACAGGTTGCTTCTGAACCAATTCTGACCTGACAAAGTCTATCAATACAAGTCCAGTGTACCCGGGGGATATTGGAGCCTTCTGAAGCTATGGTTCCAAGACTACCTTGCAAAAGAGAAAACAAACAGCATCTCAGCCTGATTTCACTAGAACGGATATGAGCATAGTTGAATGACTGCACTCTCTACTGAATTCTGCCCAAAATCATAACCAAACTGATACCCTCAGGCCGATACTCAAACTTGCAACTGATTTATACCATCCTGTAGAGACACACCCTAAAAGCACATACCAAGCAAGTAAGAGCCAAAACACCCTTATGGTGGGGTAGGGTTTCCCTATCCTATTTTGTCAGGAGCTAGGGTTTTACTATGCACGCATGTGGTTTCAAAACAACCTACATTCGGGTAAGTAACCTATCCTAAATTGGAATGGTCACTATGGCTTCCGATATGCAACTAGGTCGAATGGTCGAAAAGGGTGCCTCGGTAAAAAAAGAGGTTTGTGTTTCCATCATGGCAGAGCCCGTAACCGGTCAGCCTTATGGCACGCTTTTTCAAGCAAGCCTTCGGCAAACCGTTCAAGAATAGCAGATGGCAAACACGGTGTCCTAGGTGCACCAATGCAAATGCAATGCAAAGAAACACATAAGTGTAGACAAAACAACATATCATGAGTTCGAGTCAAGTTCTCTAAATCCCCAACAGAGTCGCCAGAAACTGTAGACCGCCCGAAACTCCACTCCGCGCGTGAGGGCACGAATTGTAGTTCTAGCTACTACAGTTCGCACTCCTGTCACGGTTCTGAATCTAATCTCACAAAGTGCAATGTAAGACTGATAAATCACCAAAGAGTCCAAATCCGGCAAATCGTTTTGGAAAATCAATTTTAATCAAAAAGCGCCAAACATGGACTGCTTTGCCCAATTTCAGAGTCGCCACCTAAATATTTTGTTTTGGAAAATTTAGGAAACCTTGACTCATGCCTAAGGCCACGTGTCCGTCATCACCAAAGTTGCCTTGGCTCAGGAACTTGGGTACGAGAGGGGAAGGTCCTGAAATGAACACCCCCGCTCGCCCGATCAAAGGATCGGACTCTACTAACATGATATGTTGTTTTTGAAAACACATGTGTTCTTATTCTGGTTTATTAGCTAGCTTATTATGTGATGCACACAGCACACAAGTATAGACTCAATCACAAGGATTGGAACAAAACATCTCATGTTTATTTTTCGAAAATGGTTTGAAAGTGCTACTCGCAAGTAGGCTAAGACGCGGATTTGCCACCCTCAAATGGGCTTAGAAAAACATGATTTTGCCACTCCACAAAGTGGGCTTAAAACGCACATTTTGATGAATTATCCCAATTCAAGCAATGAAGCCTTCATCCACAGGCATTCATGCAGTTAAACATATAAGCACATAGCCTCATGGCAAACATGCTGTCATGGCAACACTCACACTCATGTAAGGATGCTAAAGCATAAACACTCATAGTGTACTCCGAGCCAAAACACAAGCTAGTTAGTAACCAATGCATAATCCTAGCTATGTTAAGATACCTAATGCAACACATGCAAAATGCAGCTAAATAGGCTCGGCAATCTAGACTGGCATATGAATGCAACACTTGATAACATGCTTTGAAACACATAATCAAGAAAGTGTATTGAAATACAATGCAGTTTGAATGATGCGCCGAGCCCAGTGCATGCAAGACGAATGAATGATGCACGCATGCAAAGCATAAGTATGCTAATTGAAACATGCCCTAAAACTAACCGTCAAAAGCTGGTAAATAAAAGGGAGGAAGAAATGGGGTTGGAAGACATGCATCACACACACGCACCCTTATTACAACATTGTGCCCTCTCGACGAAGGGTCCGAATAAATCAACTAACTAGCTACGCTAAGCTAATTAATTACAAGTAAACTAATTAACTAATCCTAGTTAATTAATTATTACAACACAAATTGAAACAAATAACTATGCTAAGCTGATTAGAATATTACAAAACAAATCAAATGACTAGTTTACACGAACTAATCATAAGTAATGAAATGGCCTCGCGGGCAAGGAAGAGATGCATGCTCGGTCGGCTTCGCTCGAAATCCACTACCGTGCCTCGTGATGCCTCTGTGTGCACTCTTTTGGACTTCTAAAAATTGTGCCAACTTCCAAAATGCTTCTGACCCACCTTAAGAACATGCTGAGGGATAATCGGCCAAGAGGAATGGCCATCGGCCAAAGCTTATGGCTAACGGCCACTTCTGATAGCTGATTGGCAGCCTTGTTAGCCGGTCGGCAGCTTTGATGGCCGGTCGGCCACTGCTTCCTGCAATTTCTCCTTTTGCTGCAACAGGGCACAAACAGAGGCATGACAGTGTATTCGCAAGGAAATGTCTGTACAACTACACTCCTTATCATGTCTCAAGCTCAAAGGAGTATAGTGCTCGGCTCTCGAGCCACCAATCACGCATCTCAATGCATGATGGCCAAAAGGGCAAGCTTACACAATGTTGACGAATACACAAATAACACATAGGACTCAATGAACCTCCACCTTATCATGCAGGATCAATGGTGTTGGTGACCTAAGGAATGAGGCACGTTTCATCACTTTGAGTATGAAACGTCCCTCGTTCCTCGTGTTTGGATTAACGTCTAATCCAAATGCAATGCAATGTAACAACATCCTAGACACAATGCAACGCAACAACATGCAAACAACATGCTATCTACCAATGTTAATGGCATGCACAAGATTCTATCATGTGAATAATGCATGCATGGCATGTTTGAAGGCTAAAGCATCAAAGCAAGTAAAGAACATCGTTCAAGAGGCATGCAACACAACGCTCAATGGACTTAAACCACATATGGACAAACCTAAGAGGGTCCAACACAGTGGCCAACACACCAAAACTTAGGCACAAAAGGGCCAAGAACACATGCTCATGTGATGGCTCATCAACTAGGCATAAGGGTCAACTCTTAAAAGCACTTAAAGGGTGAAAAAAATATGAAAGTGTGACAACACTATATACTCTGAAATATCATTCCAAATGATGCGAAAACATGCAACTACCACAAATGAGGCATGCTAGGAGGCTCAAAGCTTAAGACTAGCAAAGGTACTTGCACCATAGCCATATCATGCAAGCCCCAAAGGGCTAAGATGACTCAAAACAGTCCCAAGGCAGGTCAAAATAATGCCAAAACATGCATGGAATGAAGCCAAAACAAGCTAGCATGGTAAGCCAAAATACCAACCATGCAAGAGGCAATAAGCATGGTTACACTACAAGTGTAGGAAGCAAATGAAGGATGCTCTAACCAACCAAAAACAAAGTTGTATCATGGAAAAATAACACCAAAAACACACTGAAATGACATCCTAAAAGCTTAGGCAAGATGGCATACATATTGGCTCATGTTTAAGGCATAAAGCATAACTTTCCAAAAGCATTGAAAGAGTGACACATGTGAGTGTATGATAACATTTCATGTACTGAAATCATATATCAAATGATGCTAAATCATGCAAATAGCCCAAGCAATGCATGTTAGTGGACTCAAAACACCAAGCTAGTGAGCAAGATTGCACTATGGCTATACAAAGCAAGGCATGCATGACCAAAAACACTCAAAACAGAGCTTAAGCATGGCAAAACATGAGTAAAAGCTTGCTGGAGTGGAGCCAAAAAACATGCTAAGAAGATGGTCCAAAGCATGATGCATGTTAAGGCTATAGAGGGGATTGCACTACAAGGGTATGAAGCATGCAAGAGGAAATCAAACTGACCTAAAATAGAGTTATATCATGTTAGAATAAGGCCTAAAACATGCTAAGGTAGAACCAAAACATGAGAGAAAGACATGCTACTTTGCAAAGCTACAAGTAGGATTACACTACAAGTAATAGAAGCGTGCAAGAGGTGACCAAGACAGCCAAAAACAGAGTCATGGAAGGTCTAAGAAGTCACAAAAAAGTGCTCAAACAAAGCCTCAAGAAGATAGAAATACATGCTCTTTTGATGGGCCATCAACACAAGCCAACAAGAGTAGAGGAGAGGGGACAACCCCCACCCATTTGGAGCCTCAAAACAAGTTTTCTACCACTGAAATTCCTCTGGAATTCAGTGGTTCTAAGGCCAAAAAGAAGTTGTTTGAAGAGTTCGAAAGTTAGCTCAAAAGGCCTTACAAGCCAAGGAGCAAAAGGAAGGACAACCCCCTAGCCAACCAAGGCACAAACCAACACTTTTAGGACTGAAACACAGAGGAAAAATAGAGGTTTTTGTAGTTCAAAACCACCCCAAAAACAGCCCCAAAGTAGTGTGAAAAGATGGCCAAGCAAGCATGCAAAATAAGCTAAAAGGGAGAGAGTTCTTACCCTTGATGCACAGCTGCAAAACCAGCCCAAAATCTGAGGCAAAACCACCTTTTGGAGCTCAAACAAAGTCCCAAGGAATCTCAGCCCAATGGTGGTCAAGTTTGATCAAGGGTGCTTAGGCAAAGGAGAGGTGTATCTAACCTTTCATGCACAAAAGGGCAAGAGGAGGTGAACTTCTAGAGAGAGAGGCAGAGATTAAGCTCTGAAAATTCTAGAGAGAGAGGAGTTTTAGAGAGAGTGGCTTCCAAAATTGCTTCAATGTTCTCTTATATTATAACCCCTTGAATATGAGATATAAGGCTCTTATATATAGCAAAAATGAGCTCAAGGTCGAAAATATCTGAATTGGGACAGCTGGAGCAAGCTGGAAATAGCTAGAGGAGAAATATCTTTAAAAATTCTGTGTTTGTGTCACTCTTGGCTGGCCGGCCATCTTTGGTGCCGACCTGCTACTTGTGATGGCCGATCGGCCATCTCCATGGCCGACTGTGCACATTTGTGGCCGATAGGACATTCTGCTCTGCAGGTCCAACTTCAAATGGGCATAACTCCTTCATATGACCTCCTTGTCAGGTCATTCTTGTGTCTAAAATGAAGCTTCGGAAGTAAGCTTTCCAATGGTGGAAGCCTCATCTCAAAATTATATGTGTGCAAAAAGTTATGCCTCTTTTAGTGAAGACTACTCAGTTTCGGTCCAACCGGAATGATGCCCAACTTCAACCAATCATGTCTCCCTCATCCGAACTCGGCTTTAAGAGATTCTTGAGTGTAAAATAAAGCCTCAAAAGTCTTATTTTAAATGGTGGTGGCGTCATAGCTTAAATTCAAGTGTATAGACAGATAGGCTTGATTTAGTGAGGATCGTTTGACTCTCTCTTAGCGATTCATGCCCATCTTCTTCTCCAACTTGGTTTCTTCTCTCCTCTCCTCTTTTCTTCAGCTCCAAACCCCCAAACAAGATGTTTTGAAGGATTTTTCAAAGATTTCAACTCTCTTTCATTCATTTCCACTTTTCCTTTGCTCGGTTTACCGAAAAGCGCAACATTTAACAAAAATGCGAGCGTCGGAACATCGTAGGAACTTTTTTCAAAAGTGTTTTGAAATAGAGGATTTTAAGATCTAAAATCTTTTGATCAAGATTGTTTTGGTCCGAAAGGGGTATGAAGTTGGGATTTGACTCTCTTCTTGCCGCAGAAATTGAACCTTTGCACTGCACACCTCATCACCAAGTAAACAATCAGTAGCGCCCAAGTCTTAAGGGCAGTCAAAAATAGGGTGTCTACAATATTGGTCGCAAACCAATGGAGTTGTTGAGGCTGCCAACAAGGACATCAAGCACATTTTGCAGAAAATGGTTGAGACCTACAAGGACTAGCCAGAAAAATTGCCATTTGCCCTCTAGGGCTACAGAACTTCAATTCAGACATCTACTGGGGCAACTTCGTACTCTCTTGTTTATGGGATGGAAGCTGTTCTGCCGATTGAAATAGAGGTTCCATCACTGCGGGTTATAGCTGAGTGCTAGAGAGCAGAAGCGGACTAGCTGAGCAGGTTCGAAGAACTGATACTATTTGATGAGAGAAGGCTGAAAGCACTGTATCATGTTCAAGGATATCAACGCAGGATTGCCAAGGCTTTTAACAAGAAAGTTAAATCTCAGAATCTTAAGGAATGGGATTTGGTATTGAAAGACAACCGAACTCCCATCCATGACCCTAGGGGCAAGTTCAGACCCAATTGGACTAGTCCTTACATCATCAAAACTATTTGGTCGGGTGGAGCTGTTATTCTCATGGACCTGGATGGCCTAGAATTTTCCCAACCGATCAACATGGACAAGTTGAAAAAGTATTACCCCTAAAAGGCTCGCTAGGCCGAAAGCCTGGAAGGGTGACCTAGGCAAAAGTTAGAGCACAAAAATTGGAAAAAAGAAAAAATGAGCTCGCAAGATTGAAAACCCAGAAATGGCGGCCTTGAAAAAACTTAGAGCGCAAAAGGAGAGCGTTAATACTCGAGTGAACCCTAACTGAACTACGTAAGGCCTAATTCCTATTTTTAGGATACGTAGGCAATTTCATCTCAAAATTCGGCCCTAAACACCTCCGAATCAACTGTGTCCATGTGTTCAATCAAGGCATCTTTGTCTGTTCATTATTTGAAAGTTCGGTTGTGATCCTTACTTTGAGAGAAGAGCTGACTACAGTGTTGAACAGTGTTATTCAGTTAAGGGGCAATTTTCCATTTCTGGATTTGGGGTTTGTACATCTCGAGGATAGATTCCATGTGTGTAAAGTTGTGATCCTTATCAAAAATGGTTTTTGAAAAGTTTTAATAAAAGTTGATTTTGTTTAAATTAATTTTTTTACAACTTAGACCATTTTTGGACCAAAATGAAAATTTTTAGTGCCCACGACTTCAATTTCATTGATTTCAATACAAAGTTCTCCAACTCTCGATACAAATTAAAGTTGCTTTTATTACATTCAAAAAGAAAACTTGAAAAGTAAGATCAAAGGAATAAACTTGGGGCATAGATGAGTCAAGTGTTCCTGCATCCCCCGCTTGTGCTTGTGGAAGGTCCTGGTGCTAAAGTGGGTCCAGATTGTGTCTCATCTTCAAGCCAAGTCAGGCACTCGCCAGAAAGTGCACAGTTGAAACTAGGGGCAGGAGCCAGAAGCTCTCTCGTCCTCCATACAGTGGGATATCGAGCCAACTGTGAACCTCGAATTGGGAATAAAGCCAGGTACTCTACCCCCTCTTCTGGGCAAGTCTGGTCATGTCCTAACTGACGCCTGAACCGGAACGGAAAGTAGAATACACAGTGTGTCAAGACAATCAGCTGAATACCAGGTTGTCGAGTCATGTTGTAGCTCATCTTGAGCAGATCAAACCAGGGGCAACGCCAAGCAATGTCAACAGCAGACCTGTTGCACATCCAATGGCACCACCACCCTTCGTTCGGGAAATCCACTAGCCATTGGCGAAGAAAATAGCCCCATGCTGAATATGCAGGGCAAGAATCCACTACCTTGAACCTGTCTATGAGCCATATCTGGGAGGCATGAAAGAAAATAGAGATTAAAAAATAGAGAGGTGTGTATTAAGGAAAAAAGTGAGAAAAGGGCTTTGAGAGAAAAACAGAGCATAAGTGCCGAGTGATGTGAGAAACACATATTAGAAAGGGTGGGAAACATTACCTGAAGAAGTAGTGGACTTTCCGCAAATTTGGTCGTCTCTCACCGATAAAAGGCGTCTAGACCCATCAAAGTCTCGGCCAGTACCAAGCCCATGCAGTTCTTGCCCTCTTTCAAGCCTTGCGCCACTTCAAGTAGCTAAATGCTAGACCCTTCAAAACTAAGGGCAAGAAGAAAATGTGCCAACATGCACAGACAAAGGGCATGTTGCAGAAAACCCTGCCAGAAAAGATCGCCTCAGTCACCGGCGTCAGAAAATCGATGAATCAAACTGGGGATGTCTACATCTCCGTTTTGAACCAAGGATCGGGCATCGTGTAAAGTGAGCCCGCACATCCTTCCCAAAGCTTGGATGTGACCAAAATGGGGCTGAGGCAGAATTTCCTCATCGCGTCAAAATTCCATTAGCACCTGAAATTCTTCTACTGTCGGGCACATCTCTTGTCCCCCGAAGTTAAAGTCGTGCGTGATCGGGTTCCAACATCTGGTCGCGGCATGAAGGAACGGAAAACAAAATGGAGAACGACTCAGCGGGAATAGTGCATTTATGGCAAAACCCCAGAAATTCACCTTTTTCGAGCCATCCAAAGTTGCAATCCAATGAGAGAGTTTTTCAGCGAAAAATGGCTCCATTTGTGAAGAATTTGCAGTTGAAATGAAGAAATCACGAATCCCAGCCTTTTGTGGAAGATAAGACAGTGAGTGGAAGCCAAGTGTCAACAATGTGGAGGTCCTGCGCATTGATGTCTGGCAAGGCATCATTAATGGCCTACAAGAGGTATAGATGGTCAGCAGGCCACCCATTATGGCCGGCATGTGGCCGACATTCACCATTTATGGCCGGCAGTCTTGCTCTCATGCCTGCTGTCCTCCTTTATGAAGAATAATGTTGGATGCATGTGTTTTGCTCTGTTGTTTGTGTGTCTTGAGGTCTTGTGTTAGGTCCTTTTTGTTTCTTTTTTCTAACAAGTTTATCGAGTTGTATTTGTTGTTTATTGAGTTGTTTTGCTTATCGAGTTGTATATTGCTTTGTTTGTATGTCAATTGTTGGTCGGTTCGTTACCTGATTCAGACTATTGTGACAATACAAATTTTCGGTTTTCGTTATCAAATTCAATCTCATTTTCCATGCAATGCGGTGCCCATGATGCAAAATACAACACTATTTCAAAAAAAAAAAAACTTGGTTTTCATTCTAATCATGGTTGTTTTTACAAAAGGTGCAGTACAAGTTTTTAAAGAAAATAAAACCTGTCCGAAGCTATACAATGTGCTAACACTATAAACCAAAAGAAACTAAGCAAAAATACAAAAATCAGCACCATCCATCTCAGGATCTAGAGGCACTCTTCATTCTCTTCCTCGGAGGAGAGGACTCTGCAGCACTATCTCCATCGGCGCCACTATCTGAATCTGGATCGGAGTCTGAACCAGAGTCGTCTCTGTTCTCTGCCTCGAAGCCCTCCTTAGCATCATCATCCCTACTCTCAGAACCCAAGCCAGCGTCATCATCTCCACTCTCTGATGACTCTGAATGCTGACTCACTGCCCCCTCAGCCTCGCTAGTCTCAGTGTCGTCATCGTCTAGAATAGGCTCTGAAGGACCACTCTTAACTCGGGCACCGCTGGCTCGGCCTCAGCTGTGTACTAGAGCCTATCTCTCTCTCCCTACTGCCGGAGGAGGCATCACTGGCGCAGGTGCTGCAGCTCCTGCTAGCGCACCTGATATGGGTGGGACGTGAAAAGACAGTTGTCATATGTCAGCTACAGTATGCGTATCAGATGCAAGTATAGGGCAGAATGAGTATATGCTGAAGTCATGTACAGTGTATGAATGCAGTATGAAAGTGTAGTATTTCAAATAGGGGTGCAACTTGGGCGAGCTCAACCCGACCAACCCGAGCCCAGCCCAAATTTTTTTAGGGCTTGGACAAAATATTTTTAAATTCGGTACGTGTTTGGGCAAAAATTCAGAAGCCCGAATTAAAATTTGGGCGGGCTTGGGCAAAGACGTCAAACAACCCGAGCAACCCGAAACCCGAATTTTATATATATATATAAAAATATTAAATAGACATATAAATTATTAGCCATTAGATGATATTAAAGTAATTTATATTATTAAATCATATTAAATATATATTATATATACAAATAACATAAAATCTTACTTTTTTTTCTTTTTATTTTCGCTCATAAATTGTAAGGACTACTATAGTGGCATTTCTCTTACATTATATAAATTATTTGTTTTAATAGCATTAATGATTTTCTATAAATAAAATAAAATAAAAATTGTAAATAGAGTTAAATTTTAATAATTTAATAATGTAGCCGGAAAAAAAAAAAAAAAAAAAAAAAAAAAAAAAAAAAAAAAACTGAAATTCATTTACAATTCGGGCAATTCGGACAACTCGGACAATTCAGGTTTAACTTAGGTCAGGCTTGGGCAGACAACCTCGGGTTACAATTCGGCCTTGGGCGGGCTTGGGCAGGTCTTAGCACAACTTGGGTTGGGCTTGGACAACCTCCCAACCCGACCAAACCCGCCCAAGTTGCACCCCTAATTTCAGATGCATTGTATCAGTGCAGTGTAGGGAAGTTCTCATGTCAGTTTCAGTGTGTCAATGGAAATGTGATTATTGGAATGTAAGAAAACTGAAGAAATGACCTGAATGTCGTGGAAGCCAAGCAGTGCTTCCCTCCTCAATATCGTGCCCTCAAATGAGGCTAGTAGCTCAAACAGATCCTCGGTATATCCTCGAGGTGCCTGTAAATACATTGGGAATGATTAATGTCCAGAACAAACAAATATCAGAAAGAGATGGGAAAACTAAAAATATGGTACATACCGAAGGTGCATCCTGGGCTCTGGTGTATCTATGCCCAGCTGTTGCGGGCTCAATCGCGATCTGATAGGCCCCCGCAGTATACCACCAACATGTGAGTGCAGTAGGAAGCTCTGGCCACCTGGTCCCCTGCCTCGCCTGGAAAGCCCCTCTGCCACGGGCTCTGCTCGCCCGGGTCGCTCTACGTCTCGGTCTCGTGGAAGGAGCTCTCACTCCCTCACCCCCGCAAACACTGGTCAGAGGCGGCATCAAGTGTGTCTAGATAAAGGCCGCGTAGTCGCCCTCTACACGGAAATACTTTACTTCCAAGTCTACCATGAACTGGATCACCTCTTCAGCAGATAGCTTGTATGTCACTCTCATGGATACTGGCGGTGCCATTGGTATAAACGGGGTAGGCAGGCCCATGATCTGGCGAACGAAGCGCTCGCCTAGGAACTAGGCTCGGCAAATTGGGCCCTCAAGTAGAATATGATAGCAGGAAATGCCCCAAGCCACATAGTACTAGGCTCGAAGCTCTGTCGGTATCGTGGCCCAAGGCTGCCATGTGATCTGAAATGGAAAGTGAACAGGTTATCAGTCGCTGTCAGTTGCTAATGTATGAATCGAAATAGCTGTAAAGCAAAAATGTGTTTCGAGTTACCTCATGCGCCGCTATCGTGTCGAAGTACTGGTGAAAAAACATGAAGGGCTCACAAGTCCTACGGTGAAGCTAGCCATCAGCGAAGCTGGCCATCATATACCCGAGAAAAGGGGACCGTCAATGGAATCTTATCTACTGGCTCTAGGGCAAGAGTCGAGAAGTATGCGTACACCCATAGCTGCAGGGAGACTGCAGAGATATGTAATCAACACAATATAAACAAATGCAAAAAGTGCAAAGCAGAAAGCACACAGTATAAACGGATGCAGAAAGTGCAAAACAGAAAGCTTACAGTATGAACAAATACAGAAAGTGCAAAGCAGAAAGCACATGTGTTGAATAGATGTAAAGCAAGAAATGTTGAGCAGAAAATGTAAAGTGTAAAGAGGGAACTGAGAAGTGTACCTCCAGGCTCGCCAGTAGCCTTCAACCAAGTTCCCTCGCAGACGGAAGGAAGAACTCATATATCCGTATAATGTGGTGAGGCCGGCTCCGCCCCAATCATAAAACTGAACTCGAGGAAGAGTCACCAAGGCACTCAACAAATACAGGCCCACGGTGTTCCACCTGTTTGAAAACAAGGTGGTACCGAAGATGAACATCAGGAAGCCCCTTGTATACTACTCTATCTCCTCTACCATCTCGGGTTCGGTCCCCCTGAACTACTCTTCGAATCAGGTGTATCGCACCATGCCCGTCCGGTATATCGGTGGATGTGCCCCAAGCAGCTCGAGCCAGGCTGCCTGCCACTCCTCCATATCTGGGTCAAGAGGGATTGGATCACCCCCTACGCCTAAGCCGGTGATCATGGCAAAGTCGTAAGGAGTCATCGTCATCTCCCCTGCGGTGGAAAAGTGGAAAGAGTTGGTGGTGTCCCACCACCTCTCCACCAGTGCTCCTAAGAGAGGACAGCTCGTGGTAACTCGAGTCAAGTTGAAGCAGAAGAGGCTGAAGCCTGCCTCGTCAACAATGTCACGAACTCCAGCTCGGAGCTCGTCATACCAATCTCGAGCAATCATCACACCATAGCCCCTAAAGGCGCGAGACTCACCCTGTGGCAGTGCATAAGATATAATCAAATTAAGGCAGTGCATGAGATGCAATCAAATCAAGGCAGTGTATGAGACACAGTCAGATGAAAGCAATGCAAGAAATGCGAACAATTAAGGACAGAAATGCATAGAAACAGAGTTCGTACCTCAATGGCAATGGCCGATAAATGAGACTCTGGCTCCCTCAACAAGAGGTCCTCTGGCGCGTCATCAGCGAAATCAATAAAACATCTCATGCCTTCGGTAGTGGGCAATATGTGCGTCTGAGGATGATACCTCGCTGGATCAAAAGGCTGTACACTCAACGGTAACGGCTCTGGCTCAGCCTCTGGCTCGGTCTCGATGTCCGCCTCGAAGTCTACTGGGGGAAGCTCGGAATGAGCCCCCTCATGAGGAAAATCGTCCGCCATCTGAAAATAGGTGCAAGATGGGTGAAAAGTGAAGAAAAAGAATAAGCTTGGAAAAAGTCAACCCCAAAAGAGAGAAAATGAAGAAAAAAGTCAAAGCCGAGAAAAGTGCACAGAACTCGAGAAAAACTCGAAGGGAATGAGCCTAGAATGGTGAAAATGAGGAAAGAAGCGTCGAAATCAAATTCCAATCAGTTCAAAGCGAAGAGAACTAGAAGGATTTAGCGAATAAAGTTTGTGCAGGGCGTTGGAAAACGCATAAAAGGCTCAGATCTAGAGAGGGAAAGCACCTAGAGAAAGAGAGAGAGCATTTTCAGTCAAGAAGGTGTGAGGAAATGAGCCCTAGAGGCTTGTATTTAAAGGCCCGTGCATGAAAAGACAGTTTTTCCCTAAACTGCCATCGATGGCCGGCAAGGCACCATCGATGGCCGGCAAGGCATACTGGTGGCCGACAAGGCACACCAGTGGCCAGTAGGTGGCCGGCGGCCCCCCTCTTGTGGCCGGTGGGTTTCCAAAGGTCTCCTCTGTGTCCCTGGTTCTGTTTTGTGTCCTTGGATTTCAAAAATTGAAGGGATTGTTCATTATTAAGTTCAGAATGCCTCTATGGAAGCTCAAAACTGCATTTCCAGTGCACGATGTTCGTCACTCATTAACATAAGCAAGGTGTATCCTTTTTTTAACATATTGCAACTTTTCCGAGAGGTAAATCGGAAGTTGTTCTTGAATTAGTCTTGATGAATATGCTTTTGTTATTGCATAGAATATGTGTTTCTTTGTTGTTGCATGGAACGTGCATTCCACTTATATTGTCGCATAGAACATGCTCTTATTTTAGCTGCATAGAATGTGCTTCCGCTCTGGCATTACGCATAGAACATGCTTATTGCTTTTGTTCTTGAATCATGCATGGAATATATGTATTTGCCTTTGAATCATGCGTAGAATATGCTCCCGTTACCAATCATGCGCAGAATATGCTCTCAAATTGTTTGGTTCGCATAGAACATGTCATTATATCTCAGTTGTTGTCTTGCATAGAATGTGCGTTTCCTATTTGTTACACGTGCATAGAATATGTGCTTCTCCATTATTGCATAGAATATGCACTTCCCTATTGTTGCATAGAATATGCTTTCATTCTAGTTTCATGCATAGAACATACACTGTCGTTTCATAGCACACTTTTGTACACAGGCACGATATTATATGTACGGTTCATTCAGAGCAGCCAGCACAGACAAACGATATTGTATGTACAGTCCATTAGAGGAGTTTCAGGTAAAATCATATGTGCCCTTCGAATCATATCCTTTTACTCTCCTTCCTCCGGTTACCACCCTTCGGTTAAAAACATTTGAGTGCGTCCTGATGTTCATACCTTCCTTCGATTACCGTCCTTCGATTAAAAACATTAGTGTGCGTCCTGATATTCATACCTTCCTCCGGTTACCACCCTTCGGTTAAAAACATTTGAGTGTGTCATGATGTTCATACCTTCCTCCGGTTACCGCCCTTCGGTTAAAAACATTTGAGTGCATCCTAATGTCCATACCTTCCTTCGATTACCTCCCTTCGGTTAAAAACATTTGAGTGCGTCCTGATGTTCATACCTTCCTCCGGTTACCACCCTTCGGTTAAAAACATTTGAGTGTGTCATGATGTTCATACCTTCCTCCAGTTATCGCCTTTCGGTTAAAAACATTTGAGTGCGTCCTGATGTTTATACCATCCTTCAGTTACTGTCCTTCAGTTAAAAAATATTTGGGTGCGTCCTGATGTTCATACCATCTTTCAGTTACCGTTCTTCAGTTAAAAACATTTGGGTGCATCCCGGTGTTCACACCATCCTTGTTTTCTTCCACGTACAACACGTTAGGATCTTGTTTGACATCTCGGGTATGCCCGAAGATTTTGTTTCTCTTCGTCTTTTCTGCACGTCGCGTAGTTAAGCTTGCGTAATTTTCTTACATCCTTTCTGCATGAAATGTGGTTTGGCTTGTAATTCCCACGCGTGGCGTGTTTGCTTACTCTTTCTTATGATTGAGATTACTGTGCCCTATTTCAGTTTGTCTAACTGTGGCATTTTCAATGCATTGCGTTTGCATTTAAATGTTTCATTGCACAATCTCATTGCATAATCATAAGTTATGTTCTTGCATCATGCATATCATTTGCATCTTGCATAATCATACGTTAGGATCTTGTTTGACTTCTCCTTTGTCGGCCATTGATGTGCATTGCCTGCCATCAATGAAGACTTGCCAGCCACCATTGTGTGCTGCAGATATTTTGTGATATTCTGTACCAGCTATTTGCACAGATTCATGCATCTTCCTACATGTGTGTGGCTGGATGTTTGTGAGGGAAATTTGTGTTTTCTATATATAGGAACCCTCTCTCTCATGTGTAGAGGTTACAAAATTTGAGACATGAAAATTTCCTCTCTCTCTTGCAAAATTGTGTGTGTTTGTCTAGTTTCTCTATACTTTTGCCTACTTCTCCTAAACCAAATCCTCTCATCTTTGAGCTAAGGTTCCTTGGGGCCTTCTTGGAGCTCTTCAAGGTGGTTTTGGCTTGAACTTGTGCCTAAAAGTGTTATTTGCTTCAAGAGGTAGAATACTAGTCTTATTATCTTGTTTTCAATATTTGTTTTTCTATCTTTTTCAATTGTTTTTGGGGTTGGTTTTGAACTGTAAAAAGCTCTATTTTTGTGGCTTAAAAATGGTAGTTTGAGCCTTTTTTAGTTAGGGGGTGGTTCACCCTTCTTGTTTCTTAGTTTATAAAGCTTTTGTGCCTTTATCCATCACTTTCAAACCAACCTTTTTGGGGCTTTTAACCACTGAATTTTAGAGGTTTTTCAGTGGTAAAAAACTCATTTTGAAGTCCAAAATTGGAGAGGTTAGCCTCCCCTCCTTGTGTTTTGTTTGCATGCTTAGTTAACTTCACATGTTAGCATGTTTTTCTAACTTAACTTAGCTTAAGTCCAGCATATTTTAGCCTCTGAAATGGCTTGCTTTAGCTCTGTTTTGGGCTATTTGGTTCATTTGAACTTTGTTTTGTGTAGTTGTACTGTAAATCCTTGCACTAGCTTATTGTTTTGAGGCTTCAAACATCATTGGTGTGACTTGGCTGCATGTTTTTAGTGCTTTTATCACTCAATTTCAGCACCTAAATCTCTACAACCTCCCTCTTTGCTTCACTCCTTCATTTGCTTTTGAGGGTTGTTTCAAGCTTGGGATCATTTAAGCTTGAGATTAAGGTCATGCTCAATGGTTTAATCCTCTTTGAGGGTTCATTATCAAAGGCATGATCTCTCTCTTGCCTTACACTATCCCTTGGTTGACACTTCCTTCACCTTAGAGGATACTCACCAATAGACAAATTGATTAAAGAATGATTTGGTAATTAAAATGTATAAACAAAATTGACAAGTAAAAGAGACATGATAAGCATGTCTTTGTGTTGTATTGCATGTGTTCAAATCGGACGTTAATTTGAACACAAGGAAAATGGGATATTTCATACTCAAAAGTGATGAAATGTGCCTCTTTCCTAGGTCTACATTGCCCTTGATCATGCATGATAGGGTGGTGGTCTTGTTGGTCATATTTGTGCATTTATCAAAATTGTAAAACTTGGATCTTTGTTCATCATGCAATGAACTTGCTTGATTGGTGGTTTTTGGATCCAAATGTGTCACTCCTTTGAGATATTGAGATGATAAAGAGGGATATAGTACAAACAAATCCTTGGAAAAACTCCATTTTTGCTCTGTTTGTGCTCTGTTGTAGTGTGATGACCTAGTGCATTAGTGGCCGACATGTCACCATTTATGGCTGGCAGTGCATCATTTCTGGCCGGCAGCATTCATCCATGGCCGGCAGGCCACTGATGTAAATCTCAGGAAAGATTTGGTAAGGTGGAGTAGAAAGGTTCTGGAAATGCTCAACCCTGCAAACAGAGACTTTCGAGAGCAAAACAGAGGTCTTTCGAGATGAAAACCGAGCATGTGCATCTTCCACTTCCCGAGACGGAGCAGTGGCAGCATAGTTTAATATCTTAAATGCTTAGTTCGTGCGCATTTTTGTTGTAAATTAATTAATTAGTTTACTAGTTAGTTAAAGTGTTGCAATAATTAGTAATTAGCTTAGCTAGTTATTCATTTGATGTGTAATATTTAGTCTAATTAGCTTAGTTGGATTAGCTTAGCTTAGATTAGCTTAGCTCTTATTCATTCGGACCCTTCTTCGCGAGGGCGTAATGTCGTAATAAGTGTGCGTGCATATGTATGTTTTCCAACCCCACGTCTTTCTCCCTTTTATTTAATCACTTTTGATGGTTAGATTATGGATCATATTTCAATTAGCATATCGCATGCTTGCATCCATTCATCTTGTCTTGCATGCACCGAGGCTCAGCACATCATTCAAACTGCATTGCCATTTCAATATACTTATTTGAATACGTGTTTAATAGCATGTTATCAAATCAATCCATATGCCATGTTAGTAGACGAGCCTGTTAGTTGCATTATCGCATGTGTTGCATTAGGCATCTTGTATAGTTAGAAATCATGCATATTTTTCTAACTCATGTTTTCCTAGCTTGAAGTACTAGGTGAGTTTTTATGCTTTAGCATACTTGCATGAATGTGAATGTTGCCATGTCTAGCATGCTTGCCATGAGGCTATGTGCTTAAATGCTAAATTGCTTGAATGCCTGTGGATGAAGGCTTGTTGTTTGAATTGGAACAATTCAACAAATGTGCGTTTTAAGCCCACTTTGTTGAGTGGCAAATCATGTTTTAAGCCCACTATGTTTGGTGGCAAATCCGTATCTTTAAGCCCACTTGAGGGTGGCAAAATCAAATCATTTTCGCAAACAAACATGAATTGAATTGTTCCAAATTGAGCAAACTAGTCTATACTTGCTTGGGCGCATCACATAGTAAAGTTAGTTTAATAAACCAGAATAAGAGCACATGATGTTTATAAAATATCATATCATGATTAGTAGAGGCCAATCTTTGATCAGCCGAGCAAGGGTGCTCAATTCATGACCTTCCCCTCTCGTACCTAAATTCTTGAGCCGAGACAACTTTGGTGATGACAGACACATGGCCTTTGGCACGAGTCATGGGTTTCCTAAATTTCCCCAAAATAAAATATTTAGGTAGCGACTCTGTATCTGGAAAAGCAATCCAATTTTGGCACTTTTTGATTCAAAATCAATTTTCCAAAACGATTTGCCGAATTTAGATTCTTTGGTGATTATCAGTTTCACATTGCACTTGTGAGATTAAATTCAAAACCACGAGAGTCCGAACTGTGAGGCCTTCTTTTCAAACCTTCCGAAAGGGGGCGCGGAAAAAGGCGAGTCCACAGGGGCAAATAGGACAGTTTATGAAGTTGCACAGACCAAGAGCTGGGCAAACCTTTTTTTTAGTAATCTATTTGTAAAGTTGTTTGTTCACTACAAACTTCAAAAGTCTTTAAAGTTATTGCCGAAAAAGGACAAATGAAATATATTTTATCTTTTGGGTAACTAAGCATTTGGGTTGGGATTTTGGTTGAATAGATATTTATCTTTTTGCAATAAGGTGAAACATCTAACAAAGAAGAATGTTTTGAGTTACAGTTGGTGGAACTGAAAGAAGCAGAAGCAACATCTTTGAAGGAGTCTGAAAGATTAGAGAAAGAAATTGTAGAAGTCCAAGAGTTGAAGGTAATGCAAAAAAATATGAATTTTGTTCTTTGCCAATTTTTCACCTGTTCCCTTTATTGTTGCTGATCTGATTGTTATTGTGAATGCCCATTTTCTTATTAACTGTTGAATCTTGAAATTGTCAACTAGCAAGATGAGTGGAGAGGTACTTTATTTCTCATTTAACATAAAATTCAAATTATAACCAATTGTTGTCCATATTATTTCTTATTTTTCCTTGTGTATTGCACAGAGTTCAAACAAAGCTAGGAAAAGAATTAGGAAGGAGCGTGAAGCTATAATTGCTGTGACAATGGATGAAAGAAGAAATGCATCATTCAGAATTTCAGATGAGTGTTCTACTTCTCCACATGTTGAATCACATGATATGGAAGGAGTTGTAGACTCCACTCAAGTACCAAAGAAGAAAACTAGGGGGGCATCAAAGTTAAAGATGCATGACAAAGGAAAACAAAAGTGTGATGAAATTGACTTCAATGAAAGAAATCAGCCTGTGGGACCTAAGTTAATTAAACTATCGGCTTTAGAAGGGATCTTGGGACAAGAGATGGTACCAATAACCACAAAAAGATGGCCTGATATTCCAAAAGAGGTTAAAGACAAGCTATGGGCTTGTGTGAAGGTAACATATATTTATTTAATTTATTATTATAATATCAACTCAAGTTTTTTTCCTAATCACTAAATTTTTGTTTAAATGCAAATGCAGCTTAGATTCAAAATACATGATTGCCATAGGCAATACATCATGCAAAAGTTTGGCAGATTATGACGCTCACACAAATCTGAACTATCACGAAAAATAAGACCTCTTGGTAAAAGTGCTAAGCTAGCACACAATATTGTCCTCACCAGACCTAATAATGTAGAAATGGTTGAATGGAAAGCATTTGTGAAACAACAAACTTCCAAAGAATTTAAGGTAAGTTTCCTCGTAGAAACTCTCTAGTTTTTATGAAGTAATTTGACAAACAAATTTTTTCATAGTGATTCAATTATGAATTATTAATCATATAAATTATGACATCCTTCTTTTGTATATGTAGGCAAAGAGTAAAAGATTTAGGGCAATGAGGAAAAAGAAAACCCTCTTACACACCATGAGTTGTAAAGGTTATGCACGATTAGAGGATGAAATGGTAAATTTAAAAGTGATTCAAGTAGTTTTGTAAATTGGGTATGAAGTATGGTTACTATGAGATTGTTTTTAATCATGTTGTTTTTCATTTTCTATTTTATTTTCTAGAGAAGAGAAAGTCAAGCACCATCATCCTTATCAAGAGTTGATGTTTGGATTAAAGGGCATGCGAAGAAGGAAGGAAAATCCATGAATGAAGTGCTTGATGCAATTGTGGTACCAAAATTACTTTTTTTTTTCTTTTTTTTTTTTTGTATTATAATTTGCATTCACATCAATTTATTAAGACATGCTTTATATTTTTAGAAAAAAGTTCAAGAACTTCATAAGGCTTCTACTGATGAGGGTCCAAAATCTATAAAAGATGATGCAATTTTTCATACTTTTGGTCCCGAGCGTCGTGAGAGTGTACGAGGGCTGGTGTCATGACCCAAACCCACCCTTATAGATTAAGATCATAACCGGCCAGTAATCATGAGATTACCTACGGCCTCAAACAGAAATCAATTAAAAATTAATAATATTAGGCCAGATGCGGAAGCAGACTTAAAATTTTTGTCCAATAAGCTGTGCTTACATAGCATATCAAAACATTTCCCATATACTTATTAATAACTCGCACAACATATTAGTAGTTAACATCTTGTACACCCAGGATCATTCAAACACATAGTCAGCTATACTAAAAGCTTATACACATAAATGGCCTATCATGACCAATGGAAATAGCAAAAGAAATTACAAAAGATCATAAACAAAACCTCTTGTGTGAGGCACCTAGGCTGACTTTACAAAACTCAGGTTCCTTTCTCAAACTCCACTAAGGCTGGGGTTGAACGTCCCTTGCTCACCTACATACATATAAATAAGAGTGAGCTAACGCCCAGTGAATAATACCAAAGTAAAGGGGTTATATGAATGAGATTCATATTAAGTACATCGAACCCTTAAATTTCATATACAAACGGCCTTAGGCCCATTTTGTGTTTTCGTTGTATATGTCAAATGGCCTCGAGTCCATTTTAGATCCTTAGCAAACATATCAGATGGCCTTGGGCCCATTATATTGTGAAGATTATTGTATTTTCTATTAGTTATTTAGGGTAGTTTCGTCTATTAGATTATTAGGGTTTATTTCGTTTAGGTTATCTATATTGTACACAATGATTATTCAAGATATATAAAATAGATGTTCTTTGTTATCATGGTATCAGAGCAAAGTTGCGATCGAACCTAGGTTATTCTTGGCACCAGAAGTTGCACATCGCAGGTCTGCCTCTGTCTCTCTCGCATCGCAGAGCATCGTCGCAGCCTTCGTCTGTCTCTCTCTCTCGTATCGCAGAGCATCGTCCATCCCAGTGCTTGCAAGTGGTTCGTCTGTCTCTCTCTCGCATCGCAGAGCATCATCCATCCCAGTGCATCGTCCATCCCAGTGCATCGCAGCCTTCGTCTGTCTCTCTCTCTTGCATCGCAGAGCATCGTCCATCCCAGTGCATCGCAGCCTTCAGAGTGGTTTGATCATGTACTAGGGTTTACTTCGAATTTTGTGTTCAAAACCCACGGTTGGGTTGATAAACAGCGTCTCCACTTCTCTCTCTCTGGTATTGTTCACTTCCACTATTAATTTGAGTTATTGATTTGGGTACTATTCACATTCACTATTCATTTGAGTTATATGAGCATTTGGTGAGTTATAGAGGAAAATTTGAGGGCTATTTGTTGATAAGTGTTGGAACAGTGAATTGAAATTTAGAAATATGGCTGAGGATAAATTGCAAGCTATCACTACTAAGTTAGATGGTACTAATTATTCTTATTGGTCTCATGTAATGAAGAATTTTATAATGGGTAAAGGCATGTGGAACTATTTTATTGGTGTAACTATTAGACCTGTGGAATCCAAAGAAACTGAGGCTGCTGTTTCCACATGGGATAAGGAAAATGCATAAATTCTTACTTGGTTTCATAATTCAGTTCAAACTACCATTGATATGAATTTTTCCAAGTATTCTACTTCTAAACAAGTTTGGGACTATTTGAAAACTATGTACCTTGAATCTAACTTTGCAAAACAGTATGAACTTGAGATGTCTATTCGCAGTGCTAGTCAAAAAGATAAGTCCATTCAAGAATTTTATAATGAGATGACTACTTATTGGGATTAGCTTGCTCTAATGGAACCATCAGATTTGCAGTTACTTGACAGTTATACCAAGTATCGGGAGAAGCAACATCTTGTTCAGTTTCTTATGGCCCTTCGTGATCGGTTTGAGCCACTTCGGGGCGCTATTCTTCATCGGTCCCCCTTGCCTTCTGTCGATGGTGCTGTCCGTGAGCTTATTGCAGAAGAAACTCGCTTTAAGGTGGCTCATGGTACTCCTCATTCCCAATCAGTTTTTGCCACTCCTCCGCTCTTGCCAACCCCACCATCTCCTTTATTTCAAGTTACTGGTAAGCCCAAGCCTCTGGTTTCTATGGATGAGTGCAGCTTCTGTCATCAGAAAGGTCATTGGAAACATGCTTGTCCTAAGCTAGTGCAGCCCAAGGGCCGTTCACCTGGTCCACCATTCTCTAAGCCGACATCTTCAGGATCTCGCTCATCTGCCGCCTTTTCTGCACCAGTTTTTAAGAATGGTCTATCTTCCAATATGCAGTCTATGTTTGAGCAGTTCAAGTCTTTCATGGTGGCCAATCCAACTCTTTCGTCCCAGGCTTCCGCTATGACTACCACTCAATTAGGTTTGTCTGGTTCATCATCCTCAGGTAATATCCACACTTCGTGGATCTTTGATTCTGGTTGTTCACATCATATGACCCCTGTTGCATCTCTCCTTAGTAATTGTGTCTCCCCTCCTTCTCCTATCACTATTGCTACTGCTAATGGTTCATCTATGCCTGTCTCCTCTATTGGCTCTATTTTCTCTTCCCATTTGTCTCTTTCTCCTGTATTTTATGTACCTCACCTCTCACTTAGTCTTATTTCTATTAGTCAATTATCTGATTCTGGTTTTGATGTTGTTTTCTCTTCCTCTCATTGTGTTGTGCAGGATCGGGTCTCCAAGAGGCAGATTGGGATTGGGCGTAGAGTTGGAGAACTATATATCTTGGACAGCTTACATGTTCCTTTAGATGTGTCTTCTACTGCATTGTCTTCTTTTTGTTTAAACAATAAGTCTTCTTTATTTTATATTTGGCATTCTAGGTTAGGTCATTTGTCGAGTGATCGTTTGAGGATGTTAGTTCAGCCTGGACATTTAGGCCATTTTCCCATTGCTGATATGTCAGAGTGTCGTGGTTGTAAACTGGGTAAAATGTCTGCTCTTCCATTTAATAAAAGTAGTTCTATTTCATCTTCTCCTTTTCAATTAGTTCATACTGATGTTTGGGGTCCTTCCCCTATAGTTACTAAGGGAGGTTCGCAATATTATGTGTCTTTTGTGGATGATTACAGTCGGTTTACATGGGTTTATTTGATGACACGAAAATCTGATTTTTACAAAATATATTCCAATTTTCACTCCATGATTTGCACTCAATTTTCCACCACCATTAAAGTTCTCCGTTCTGATTTGGGGGGTGAGTTTTACTTGTCCGAGTTTGAGGAGTTTTTAGCTACTCATGGTACTATTCATCAGTCTTCTTGTTCAGACACTCCTGCCCAAAATGGTCGAGCTGAGCGCAAACATCGCCATCTTCTTGATACAGCTCGTTCTTTGTTACTCTCATCATTTGTCCCTTCTGTCTTTTGGGGAGAAGCTGTGCTCACTGCTGCATATCTTCTCAATCGGATGCCTACTCCTCTTCTCTCCGGCTCATCTCCATATGAGCGTCTTCTTGGTGTTACTCCCAATTATTCTCTTCTTCGTGTTTTTGGTTCTACATGCTTTGTGCTCCTTCCTAAACGGGCGCGCTCTAAGCTTAGTTCTCGTTGTATCCTATGTGTCTTTTTAGGGTATGGCATTAATCAGAAAGGTTATTGGTGCTATGATCCTGCCACCAAAAAGCTTTATGTGTCTAGGCATGTCACTTTTTTGGAAAAACTACCCTACTACACTATACCTTCCACCCCTGTCCCTATTACCAAGGAGGAATTGGTTCACATTGACCCATTTCCTTCTGATGTTTCTTCTGATGAGTTTGTTTCTGATCTTGAGATCTCTACCTTGCCTCTTCCTAGTACCTCTAATATCTCGCCAACTTCTTCCTCTCCAGCTCCCGCTTCCCCTACTCCTCTTCTTGTTTATCAGCGTCGCAAAGCACTTCCGAGTTCGCCTGTCTCTAGCTCTACTGTCCCTCCAGCTGTTTCTTTGGATCTCGCTCCTCCTACACGTCGTTTTCCCACGCGTGATCATCGTGCTCCGAACTGGTATGGTTTTGGTAATACATGTTTTTCCCTTTCCTATCAGTCTTTTCTTTCTTGTCTTCATACTTATTTTGAGCCTAGGTCCTACAAGGAAGCTTGTCATGATCCCAATTGGATTGCTGCCATGAATGACGAGTTAACTGCTTTGGCTAACACTCAGACTTGGGATTTGGTTCCATTACCTACTGGCAAGAATATTGTAGGCTCTAAATGGGTCTATAAGGTCAAAACCCTTTCTGATGGTTCTTTGGAACGATACAAGGCTCGTTTGGTTGCCCAGGGCTTTTCTCAGGAGTATGGGATTGATTACGATGAGACTTTTGCCCCCGTTGCCAAGATGACTACTGTTCGCACTCTTATCTCTGTTGCTGCTGCCCATCAGTGACCTTTGTTTCAACTTGATGTCAAAAATGCCTTTCTGAATGGGCATCTTGCAGAGGAAGTATATATGCGCTCTCCACCGGGTCTCTCACACCCTCCTGGTGTGGTTTGTCGTCTTCGCCGTGCTCTCTATGGTCTTCAGCAGTCTCCTCGTGCTTGGTATGAGTGATTTCACTCTGTTGCACTTCAGCTTGGGTTTTGCCCTAGTCATCATGATTGTGCTCTATTTGTTCGGCGTACTTCTGTTGGCCTTGTTCTTCTTCTCCTATATGTGGATGATATGATCATTACTGGCTCTGATTGTAATACTATTGAGGAGGTTAAGCATCAGTTGTTTCAGGAGTTCGAGATGAAAGATTTGGAGTCTCTTCGATATTTTCTTGGTATTGAGGTTGCTACTTCTCCTACTGGGTATCTTCTTTCTCAGACTAAATATGCCCGTGATATTCTTTCTCGTGCCAATCTCACTGATGATAAGATTGTCGACACTCCTCTTGAGTTGCATGCAAAGTTTTCTGCTTCTGATGGCGTTCCTTTTGAGGATCCCACTTTGTATCGTGAGTTGGTTGGGTGCCTTGTTTATCTCACCGTTACTCATCCGGATATCTCTTATGTTGTGCACATTCTCAATCAGTTTGTTTCTGGTCCTCGCTCCACACACTGGGCTGCCTTACTCCGTACTTTGCGCTACCTTCGGGGCACTTTGTTGCAATGTCTGCTGTTATCTGCCTCTTCAGACTTGACTCTCCGTGCCAATGCTGACGCTGATTGGGCCGGTGACATCTCTGATCGCAAATCCACTTCTGGTCTTTGTGTTTTCCTCGGTGATTCTCTCATATCTTGGAAAAGTAAGAAACAGTCTGTTGTAGCTCGTTCCACTGCTGAGGCTGAGTATCGTGCCATAGCTCATGCTACTTCCGAGATAGTTTGGCTTTGCTGGCTTCTCTCTGATATGGGAATCTCTCTTTCTGATCCGACTCCGTTGTATTGTGATAATCAAAGTGCTATTCAGATTGCTCATAATTCAGTCTTCCATGAGCAGACCAAGCATGTTCAAATCGATTGTCACTTTGTCCGACAGCATCTTCAGGCTGACACTATTTCTCTCCCTTTTGTTCCGTCCTCTCTTCAGTTGGCCGATTTTTTTACAAAGACTCATATTGTTGCTCGTTTTTGTTTTCTTCTTAGCAAACTTTCGATACTTTCTGCGCTCGCATCCTCAGTTTGAGGGGGGGTGTGAAGATTATTGTATTTTCTATTAGTTATTTAGGGTAGTTTTGTCTATTAGATTATTAGGGTTTATTTCGTTTAGGTTATATATATTGTACTCAATGATTATTCAAGATATATAAAATAGATGTTCTTTGTTATCATGTATAACTTGTCAGATTCATCAAACGTCCTCGGGCCCATTATTTCCATATTCATATTTATGTGTATATTCATATTCATGTTTATGAGCACCTTTTCATTCAAACGGCCTTTGGTCTATCATAGTATTCAAACGGCCTTTGGCCCAATTCATACACATCAAACGACCTTAGGCCCAATCATATCAAACGGCCCCAGGCCCAACCATCATATCAAACAACCTTGGGCCTAAATCGTGTTCTTCGTAGAGTCTTATACAAAAATTAGGCATATAGAATACTCATTCATAATTCAAATCAACAAATCCATGAAGCTTATACAGAAGTAGCATTTGGAAGATAACATACTTGAAAATATCTTTGCTAAAATATTACTCACAGTGTTTCGTCGATGGATTTGCCCTCGCATTCAACCCTACACATTCCATAACATATTGGGTCACAAGCAATTCAATCCGTTCTTAACTTGTTCAATTCTCTTAGGCTTTTTTCTTATTCTTTCATTCATTTATAATGCATAATGCATAATGCATGCTTAAGAGTGCTTAGAAATTGAAAAGAACGGAAAACAGAACATGAAACAGCTTTTCAAAACTTTCTGAAATAGGGTTCCTCGCTCGAGCGTAGCTTTGCTCCCTCGAGCGGTCCCTTTTGGTCTGCAAAAGTATCGGTTGCTTCATTTTTGTGCTCGAGCGCAATTCTTCTCGCTCAAGCGGACATCAATGTCTGTAAAACTTCTGGTTGCCTTCATTATTCGCTCGAGCGAAGAGACCGATTTTTGGGTTCTCCAGCAAGCTATTTAAGCCTCAAAACACAACTCCACACGGTGTAACTTACATGTTATGGCCTATACGTCAACCACACAACCTCTCACATGATATAAATGTCAATTTCACAAGATTTGAAGCTCAAATTCCCATGAATTCATCACATAAGTTCAATTATATCAAATTTATTTTCACAACTTCAAAACTCATGCAAACAAATCTTATATCTTCTTGGATCTTTCATGCATGTGAAGTGTAGCTTCTATTTTCATCTCAAATGGTACAATTGATGCTCAAACTCATGAGACTCAACAAAATTATGCATGCATGTATGGTTTGGTGCCATATTCTTCATGTTCCAAAAAATCATCTTCCAAATACAAACATGAATCCTTAGAATTGAATTTCATACCATGATGATTTTTACATGCATGTATTAAATGACTCAAATAAACAAGAACTACATGTTTCATGCTCAAATATGCAAATTCATGGCAATCTCTTACATGCATGTGTATATTGACTTCAAATTCATCATATTCATCTTAAATCTTGTCCTTAGCTTCATATTATCTTTGAATTCACTTAATTATGAACTTAAACTCATGAATTAAGGTTCACAAACCTACCTAAAGGCCTCAAGAACAATAATTCTTGCAAGATTATGAGTTGTCTTCTTCAATTCTTCAATCCTTGAGCAATTCTACCAAGTTTTTGTCCTTCTCTCTCTCTCTACAAGGATGATTCTCTCTCTTTCTAGAGCTCCAGTAGATTTTATGTCTAAGTGTGAGCTCAAATAACATTGCTTATCATATATATATATATAGGCCTCATTAATCTTATTGGCTAATCAAAGCTTAAGCTTAATCAAATAAGCTTAATTAAATCAAAATAATCTAATTATTTTGATCCGAATCAGTTTTTAATCAAATTTCACTGTATGCTGTAAAAATTATGCTGAACACAATAAATTAATCAATTTTGGTTTCTAACGCCTCTACAGCCCTCAATTCCGGATTATAGCAGAAATTGTAACAGATATGACTACAATCAATAGATAGGCATTCAAAAATCACATAAAACACATAATTAACATCAAATTTCATATCAAGCACATTAATACTCATATAATTAATGAGTTAACAGTATAATACGGAACGGGGTTGTCACAACTGGGATTTGGGGCATTACCATCTAAGGTTGATGCACAAGTACACCAAAATGAGCACGTAAGAAAGCTTGAAGGCAAGGTGCTGGACTTAGAACAACAACTCAATGAGATAAAAGCCATGCTTATCAAATAAAGAAGGAAAAATGATGTAAGAGGAAAAGCTAAACATGATAATATAATCTTTGATGATTTAATTCAAGTAAATTTTGATTCAAATCATTTGTTATTTTATATTTAAATCACTTGCATGTTTATCTTTGATTGTAGGGTACCAATCCCTCCCAAAGAAGCTCCGATCTACTCCAATCTACTTCTCATGACAACCTTCCAACTTCAGTGAGTGAAAATAGTATTTTCAGAACATTTTTATCTACTCTTCATGTCTTTTATTGTTGGAAGTATGTGGTAGCTATATGCTTAATGAAGTGTTTTTATGGTTTTTTAGATGAATGAAGTTGGTTTTGTTACTGAAAGCATTGAAGCTATGAAATTATCTAAATGTGTTGGTCCTTCAATTGCAAACCTTCCAACTGGTTTAGATACGGTAAGTTATGCTCTTTTTAGAAGTCTCAATTGTTAAGACTGAAGTCATAGTTTGAGAACAAAACTTTAGTGAAATCATATTTTCAAAACATGGGTTTGGAAAACAAATTCCAAATTGCTTGAGTTTGAGTTTGAGTTTGAAAGATCTGTTATTAAAATAGCATGGTTTGGTAGAACAATCCTTTAACCAATTTTAGTACTCTATTCATTGAAAATTAAATAAATATAACTGGTAGCAGTAATAGTAAATGACAATATATATGAGGAAAAGAATCACAAATCTTCAAAATGCAGAGCTATATACAATTTCAGCCCCTATCTAGAGCCAAATGTAGTTTCAACTGTTCTTCTAATCTTATTATTGTTATTACTTTTTGAGCATTGAGAACTGTGCTATAGCTAGGAGGAAGAAATTTTTAGGCAAAGCAACAGAAGGCAAAAGTTGAAATAAATAGTAAGAATGCTTTGTGTTGAGTTTGGATTATGAGTTTTAGCTGTTACTTTCAAGAGAGTCTGTATATTGGGTAAGGAAACCAAGGAAAAATTGTGATGCTCCTTGGATAATAGCTCAATGGTCTCAAAAGGAACATGATTGTGTTTCTTGCATTTAGGGTTGTATTCTCTAACTCAATGCATTCTTAACTATAAGAAATGATGACTATTTTGAAATATGTGAACTTTGATGCATAATCTTATGTATCGAGATAAAAGACATAGAATTGTGTGCCACATACGATAGTCTTGGTAGTTAGTAATATACTTCTTGTCCTACACCGGCATACATAGCTTTCTAGCACGGTTTTCATCCAACCGAAACGTGAATTGGCATTTTGCTTTGAGAAAGAAAGAGAGAGTAAGGAAGAGTGGCTACCTGGTTCATCTGCCTGGGTAGAACTCGTTTTCTCTTCTTTTTTTTTTAATTATAGTTTTTTTACACTTTCAGATCTTTTTTTTTTTTTTTTTTAATACAACTCTCATAATGAGGACTCCAAAATCATCTTCTTGTGTTCTTTAGTGAAGAAATGAGGGACTTATTAGAGATCTACTTGAATTAGAATGTCTATTTAGTTTTTATAAATTCATCAGGTTGAGTAGACTCATAAGTGTGACCACCTCAAAATATGTGTTCATCAGGTTAAAATTTTCTTTTCTGACATTGATGACTTATATAAGTGAGTTTTCCTTGAAGATTTTTGACACTTTCATTTCCTTTGTTGAACTAATACTTGGTAAATAGGATGAATGTTATGCAGTATGCTTATATACTCTTAATTTTCGTAGGATCAAAGTAATGGTGTGTCAAGCTTAGAGAATGTCAAATGCAAGTTGTTGCATTGGGAGGGGGACAAACTTGGGGGTTGCAAAAGGCCAAATTGCATCAAGGGATCCCAAGTCAAAGGTACATCATGTGATTCTTGGACCTTTGTGTTGGAAAGTATGGGTGAATCACGTAACAGTCAACGTGCCATTGTTTCATTCTACTCATGAGATGTATGATCTTCAAAATGCAATAGGAAGTACAGTTGCATGGCCTAGTCAATTCATTCTTTTGGACTAAATATTAGACTAATTGATTTACGATTTCTAGTTATACTTTTGGGCAAATTACAGCAATGGTCCCTATAGTTTACCCGTGGTTTCATTTTGGTCCCTGTATTTCTAATTGCATCAATTTTGCCCCTACAATTTGGTTTTTTGCTCTATGTGGTCCAATAATTAACAGTCGTTGGCTTTTTGGACGGAAACCCACGCGTACCTTGCACACACGGGATGAAACCACCCTTCTCTCTCCAAAGCCATCAATGGCAGTCTTTCAAAAGCCCATTGTTGAACATTTTCTTTGGCTGGTAAGTTTGTTTTGGTGTAAGGGATCAGTTCCTCTGTTCTATTATATTCTTCATTATATATTTGTATATTTTGTATCTAATAAAATTTAAATTCCCACAAAACAAAACCTACCCTCCAAAATAAATATTATTCGCAATATATTCAATTTTCACTTTCAACAAATCTCTCAAACCCAGTCATTCACTTGTAGTCAAACTGAATTTAGCTTGAACAAAACATATAATATTCTTTCCCTTCCTTTCTTTCACCTCATAAATCTTCGAAAGTGTTGATGTAATTACTAGAAAACAGAAGGACCATAAAAACCCTAAAACAAATCCAAAAAACAGTCATTTGAATACCAATAGTAACAGATATGAACTTGTTTTTATTTTTATTTTTTTATTTTTTTTTAACAAACAATCAAATAATCATAGCTAAAATCATACATACATATATGCATACATACAGACCCATATAGGAAACTAAACGATAATCTCAAATCAAATAGAAAAAGTAAAGACCTTGAATAACAATCTCAATCTACAGACAATATATAGTAGATATAATCCATATATACAAAGGAAACAAACCAGGCCACATTGGGCTAATCTTAGAAAACCACCCAGGTATAACAGAAGATATATAACCAGTCTCTTTGTTGTTGTTATTATTGTTATTGATGTCCTCCATATCTACAGGAACAGAGACTCCGTTTTCTTCATCTTCTCTCGGCCTCTTCACAGCTTCACTCTCCTCTGCCATCGTCTCTCAGAAACAGAGACTCCGTTTCCAGGGAAACTGAATTCAGTTTCAGATTCGGATTCATCACAAAATTTGTTGAATGACTGAAACAAAGGGAAATTTGTATATTTTCCCAATAAGATAGAAGTAGAGAAGACATCGGTGTGAATACCCATACCTACAAAAGTGTAGATAGGGTTGTTGAGGAAGTCGAAGAGGGATTGTGGGATTTAGGGGGAGTAGATAAGTTGGAACATGAGGCATCGGCGACCGACGCAGAGTTAGGGAGTGGCGGCAGCGGGGTTATCGTGGAAACGGTTGTTGGATCGCCACTTGATGTCGAGGCTAACGATGAGGCGGTGGAGAAGGGAACGATGGATGGCTGTGATTTCGGAGATCCAAGAGTCAACGAGGAAGGGAGAGCGAGTGACAAGAGTGTGGATTTGATCGATGAAGAAGGTTACGTTGTAGGTGTTGTTGGGTAACTGGTAGTCAACAATGCCGAAATTTGTGGTTGGTGCTACCATTGATGGCTTTAGAGAGAGAAGGGTTTGATTCAAAAAGAGAGAGAGATGGAGGGAGAAGGAAAGAACTAAAAAGAAATAAATCAGAAAAAGGAAGGAGAGAGAGAGAAAGAAAGAGAGAGAGAGAGAGAGAGAGAGAAAATACCTTTCCCTGGTGGTTTCATTTACGAATTGACTGGTTTCATCCCGTGCGTACAAGGCACGCATGGGTTTCCGTCTAAAAAGCCAACGACTGTTAATTATTGGACCACATAGAGCCAAAAACCAAATTGTAGGGGCCAAATTGATGCAATTAGAAATAAAGGGACCAAAATGAAATCAGGGGTAAGCTATAGGGACCATTGCTGTAATTTGCTCTATACTTTTTGGATGTTTAAAGTCGTATTTTAGAGATTAGTGAATCTTATGATTTGGATACTTTTTTTGATTTGTATGTTTGAGGTTGTTATCAGCTTAATATGATAGAAGTAGAGGGTGAAAGTTAATATGCAGGTTGTTTGGTGTATGAATGTTAGAATTTTTTGCTTACAAATAGTTACTGCTTCTACTTGGTTTGTTAACAGGTTGCATTTTATAAGCTACTGTCTACATACTGTTAGGCAATGTTATATTCCTGTATATATATTATATATTAAAAATAACCTTCTACAGCATATAAAATTGTCATGAAAAGTGTAATGATTTATGACATGTAAGACAATGCCGTAAAAAATTATATGCAGCATACAAAGTATGTCATAAATATATTAAAAACGACATTCTATGGCATACAAAATTATGTCGTGAAAAGTGTGATGATTTATAACATGCAAGAAAATACTGTAAAATATTATATACGGCATACAAAGTATGTCATAAATATATTAAAAATAACCTTGTACAGCATGTAAAATTATGTCACAAAAAGTATGATGATTTATGACATGACAAAATGTCGTAAAAAGTTATATACAACATACAAAGTATGTCATTAATATTTAATTTATTACTTTTTACAACTTTACCTACATACAGTAAATGATGCTCAACTTTTCATGACATGTCATATAACGGGATTTGTGTGCATACCATGAAAGAGTTTTTACGACACGCATTGCAAGTCATAAAAATTCAATTCTATTATAGTAAAGTTTTGACGCCTATGATAGGATCAATCTTGGAAAAATCACTTTTCCTATTATTGATTACATATGAATAAGAATATTCTTGATTGACTCTTTGTTTTGAAATAAGTTTCACTGCAGACCTTTTAAAAAAATTAAAAATAAATGCTAAATTTTATACACATTAATAATTATTATTATAATTTTTTTATGATTTTGTAATAATTTTTTTGTATTCTCACTAACAAGTAACTTTTCCAAATAATTATTAATGAAGTAGTGAAAAGTCTAATTAATAATATACGGTTACGTTTCTGGTATAAAATAGTAACAAAATCAATGATATAAAGTACTTATTTATATAGAAAAATGTTAGGAATCATGAAAGACTTTTCATGAAAATGGTCATGAAAGATTTGTGATCTTTAGATTATCTTGATTAATGTGTTATGCTTTATTCTAACTGTAATCTAAAGATCACAAATCTTTCATGATCATTTTCATGAAAGACTTTTTATGGTATCTAGCATTGCTGATTTATATATATTGTGTTGAGATTTTTTTATCTACGTGATAAATAATTAATGATCTATTTAATTCTTGGGAGCTGTATGGTTCAATTATTTTCATGGGTTATTCTCGAAGAAAGCACCTACTGGTTTGGTAAGTGATATCTGTGTGCATTATCTTTGTAGGGCCGTCAGATTGAGAGCAATAATATTGTGGGGTGTGGAAAAATATTAAGAAGTTGCATTTGTTTCACCATTATAATTTTTTATTATTTAGGCCAAGTTTGGGAAGACTAAATAAGTGCACTTTTTATTTTTTTTGACTAAAAAATTGAGATTGAAAATATGGATGTTTGGGTTAACTTTTTGACTTTTTATGGAAAAATATGTAATAAAAAATTGTGAAAATTGGTTTTTAGAGGAAAATTTGAATTGGAAGTTGTGCAGCCGTAATTGTTGACTTTTGGTAAATAGTGTTAACTTTTTAACTTTTTGAGTAATTTTTTGACTTTTTGAATTATTTGGGAGTACCCAAACAAGGCCTTAGTGGATTGCTTCTCTTTCACTATAAATATTTTTACCAAACCACATAACATCTGTGTTCTTATTTTCTTGTGACCATTTTATTTTTATTTGCTTCCCCTGCTTGGGGTGGGATTTATTCCCAACATATTGTACAATCTCTTTTTAGTTATTTGGTTTGCCTCTCAATGCCTTTGTATTCTAATTTTAATGAAATAGATCACTCAACACTACCATTGAAAATCTTTTTTCTTTTTCATGAGTTTTTGGTAACTAACCATGTTGAGCAAAATTCAAGTGACAGACGAGAGATCAAGTTATTGCATCCACAAACTACAATTCTTCACCGTTCAACTGCTTTCAGAGATTTTTTTTTAAACTATTATTTGATTGGAAAAAAAGTAATAATTTATTTTAAAAATAATAAAACATTACACAATGGAATGGGGAATGCACTTAACAAGCATAACTGTAGAAAGGGCAACAAGCTATCCACAGAGCAAATGCTACAAAGCATACAAAGCATGCCCAAAAAAAAAATGTTTATGTTTTCTTTATTTTTCAAGCTAATTAGCATCATTCATTACACAAACATTCACGATGATTTGAACCCCTAACTATGGGACTCTCTGATTTTACGCTCGGATACATATATTTTTTCATAAATACCGCTTGAGGTATGTATCCATGCGAGTGTAGTCGACCTCCGGATAGAGATTAGAAGCTTCTTCTCCTTCTTTCGCAATCTCAAAATTTGTGAGGCAACCTTCATAGAATATGTGGTAACAATGTGAGGCTGCTACTTGGCCGCCATAGTCCATTCCTGCATTACATAAAGACAAAAGTTAAATTTTTTTAATTTGCATAGAAATAAAAGTACTTGTTGTCTAGCATGAGAAAGGTGATGAAAGACTTGTCACTTCATGACATATTGAACATTGGCTAAGTATTCTTATGTTCGGATGGTAGGAATAGAGAGACAGAATGTGAATCTCATATCAAGTCTTTTTAATTGTATCGTTTAAGAATGTGATTCTCAGTTAGTTTCGTAAGATAAAACATAATGAGATTATTACACTAAGGTTGTGTTTGAATTATGAATTTAAATAAGAATTTATCAAATATATATATATATAAGCTAAATTTTTGTTACTTTTTGCTTCTTTTTTTTCTTTCCATTCACAAATCTTTACTCAAATTCATAATTCAAATACAATTTAAATAAGAATCATATTTCCACATTCTCATGAGAATCTCACAATTTCAAACGAATGTGACTAGTTAAGAATAAAATAATTAGATGGCCCTATAATATGAAAAATTAAATCATAATTTCCAACCAAACTAAATGCTTGAATTCTTTATACCAAAACTGAATTCTTGACATATAAAATTTTCATTCATTTTCTTTTGATTCCTGTCATCCAAACATAAATTCTTTACCTTTGATGGAAGCTAAGAAGTCCTCTTCCGATATGCAAAGCTTCTGTAGTTTTTTCCCTCTAAGCCTTTCCCACTTATCAACTAACTCTCTTTGAGAAAGGATGTTTTGAGGAGGCCTAAGATAGAGTGTCTTGTTCAAGGTACGAGGATCATCTATTGTCTTGATTGTGTATTTTGCTACATCGTCTTCGTCAAGAAAAATTGCTGCATTTATAGTGTCAAATAGCTAATCAACAAGAGATAAAGTTAATGGAAAATTAGTGAAACATTCTTCTCCAACTTTATGTAGTAAGAGAGGTCTAAGATATATTTTTTTATTAGTTAAGGTCCCTCAATGAAAATTTCTCTATGATCATATCAGAGAAATTTCAAAATTTTCAAAATTTCTCTGTGTCGGGTCGAAATTTATCTGAATTGAACTTTTCCTGTGAAAATGTTGAAAAATCTTAACTACTATAAAAATTAACATATATTCTTTATCTTATAAAATCTTAATATCAAGGATCTTAAAATAATTCCCCTAAAGTTAATAGATAAATGACTAAATGATTAAGAGAAAAAAATAAAAAAATAAAAAAATAAAAATAAAAAAATAAAAAAATCACTTCTTTTCTAGTTAAATAGAGGTCCAATTTGTAGAACTCATTAGTAGAGAAACAAGTCTGTAATAACAAAATAAATGCTTTACTTTTCGAGAAATTATTTAATACTTTAGAAATGGCTGTGTTTGAAATGATTTCCAAACTATGATTCTACCCTCACATTTTAATATGATGTTTGGATAGTTTTCTCAAATCACATTTTCACAACATTTACAAAACTTTGCAGAAAACTCTGTGAGGCGCGATTTTCAGAAAAAATAAATAAATAAATAAAAAATAAAAAAATTTGTCAAATTTGGCCTAACCGGTCGTCCCACCGAATATCCCACCGGCCGTCCGGCCTGTTAACCGGAATAGTGCAATTTTTTTTTTTTTTTTTTGCAATTGACATATGTTAATTTTTATATATTTGAAAAAATATTTTCTGAATTTTTAAAAAAAAATTTATGTGTTTTAATAGAATTTTGAGTTGTATGTTTGGTTATGAGTTGTAAGTTTTTGTATCAAATATCATATGTTACATCAAAAATTCCCCACTCAATTCAAAACTCTTTCACCAAACAAATTTTTCACACTCAAATCATAATTTTAAAACTCACAAACTCAAAATACAACTCTTACTCTCAAATCATAATTAGAAAGCCCTACCAAACACAACCATTCTATTTCATATACGATTTAGACCAATTACTGTTATTTTGAACTACGACCTGACCATGGGAACCCTTATACCATATGCTTAGGGCAAGTTTGGGAAATTCAAAAATAGCCAAAAAAAAATTAAAAACAATCAAAAAAAGATATACAAAAAAGTCAAAAATTCTCTTTTTTTAATATTTTTGTATTTTTTTTTTCGTACAAAGTCAAAAAATTATTTAAAACATATTAATTTTTTTCACCTCATATTTTTGTCAAAAAATCAAAAAATTATTAAAATAGCATATGTCCAAACCAACATGTTATTTATTTTTATAACAAATCTTACATGATTTTGTGATAAAATTATGACACACCGTGATTCAAAAATAAGTTATGCATTCCTATAGTAGAAGTTCCGTATTTTTGAAACATTAATTTGTTCACACCTTGAAAAGAGTGTATACAAAAGAAAGGATGGGCCATTGATAAAGAATCGAGGTGAATGGTCTAAATATATGGATTTCATGCCCAAAAAGTATAATGACCCATCCAAAATGGTAAGCTTCATTATTCTCAACTGATCAAAATGTGTTTATTGTTCACGTGTGAATAAAATCGAACTCGTATTTTGCGATAACTGTTACATGTTTTATGATTTAAAATGCTTCAATGAAAAAATATGTAATGTTATCACAAAATATGTATCTTTATTTTGAATAAAAAATTGTCATAACTCTACTAAAAAACTACCCAATATATTACATGTATTATAAAAATACAACAATATTATAAACTCACCCTTAATTGGATAGGACTTTCATACTCTATTAGAGAGAGTAGTTTAATATCTTTCATATTCCTTCTTTTAAACTTCTGACTTTTTTCTCATTGAAGAGTAGTCTTGTCCAATCCTATTTTTGCCCGTAAGATTTGTTAGCAAGCCTCATTACACTAATTTAAGTTATTCGCAAAAAATTTCATAAAAAAAAAAATTCTAATTGAAGAGTAATCTAATCTTATACAATCCTATTGTTATCCGTAAGATTTGTTTGCGAGCCACATTACACTAATTTAATTTATTCACATAAATTATTTATGAAAAACTTTCTTTTTTGTAAAGAGTAGTTTAATCTTGTACACTCCTATCTTTATTCGTAAGATCTATCGCGAGTCTCATCATACTAATTTAAGTTATTTATGTAAATCATGAACAAATAAAAAGAGAAAGAGATTGTAATGTTGTCGAGGATTGTAGGTACCTTTGACATCTCCATCTCCAAAGAGGGAAACTTTTTCTTTAGGAGGAAGAAGCATGCCTAGTTGGGATAAGTTACCAGCAAAATAAGCTCCATAGCAGTTAGCAGAGACGTAAGTGTAGGGGATTTGAGCCTCTTCAATTGCTTTCCTCACTCTCATCTTATCAACGAATGTCACATTCCCTGGCGCCATTGCATGTTCCATGCGTGATGGGTCCATCCCAAACTCCGAAGGTAAAAACCGCTATTAATTTTTATTTTTAAAAAAAAAAACACCATTTAGAAAGAGAATCAAAATATTTCGAACCGATTTTGAAAAATAACGATATATTTACTAATTGATATACTAATAAATTATATGGTATAATTTTAGAAATTTTTGATATTTGTAATTTATATAATAGGTGGAATCAATAATAATGTCATAACACATGTTGGTATACTAGTTAATACATTAATTGATTCATATAGTACCATCGTATTTCGAAACCTCAGAAATATGCTAACCAGAAATATATATTCAAGAATATAGTAATATTTAGAAAAGTATTCAAAGTTTAAATTTATGGTAAGAAAATTAAAATGATGATACTTTTCGAATTTCCATTACATTATCTAATGATTATAAAAATAAAAATAAAAATAAAAATAAAAAAGCACATAATTAGCATAATGAATTTTTCTTAATTTGAAATAATGATAAACTAGTATATCACATGGGTTATATACGGGATTAAACAATGATTGATAAATTTATTTTTAAATTAATTAAAAGTAATTTTTTTAAAAATAAAAAACTAAATAATATTAAGTAAGTTTTAACTTTTTTGTAACAAAAAGAGGGTTTGAAATTAGCTTTTTAAGTAGCTTTTTCGATTTTTTAAGAGATTAAAAAAAAAAAGTTAATGTATTTAGAAAAGAATTTTTTAATTGTATAGAAAAATACATATATTTTTATTTGTTACTTAAATTTTTCGTTTTGTCCTTTAAAATGTGTCCTTTTTTTCTCGTACATGTCAAACACATTTTAGAACACTTTAGTTTCTTGACTTTTTAATCAAAAAAAAACATTTCAAACATGACATGAGTTATATAATTTTTATTTTTTGTTGCTATTAATATTTTGTCCTAAGTATTATGTAACAAATAGATGTATAATAATTTAATTGTTAAAATTAAAACAAACTGTAGATATTTTTATAATATTTTTAAACAAAATTAAACAAAAATCAATTTAAACAAAATATCACGTCAATTCAAACAAAAATTAAACAAAAATATTTTTTGAATTGATATTTTTAAACAAAATCAACTGTAGATAAAAATAATAAAGTGAAGTTATAAAAATATTTTAGAAAAAAAATTATTAGGTACTTTTGAAATAATGCTCTATACCAATTATCAATTAACACATATCATGACGTCACAAAATATTAAAAGTAAAAAAGATTTTAAAAAAAGTAGTGATATACAAATATAAAATCAATACAAAAAAATTATTAATAATGATTTGGTCGAATTTTAATCTATCACTTTATAATAAAGTGTCCACTGACATATTTTTTATTATACAAATGATACTATCACATCATTTTATTAGGATAAAATTTTGAATACAAATTTTAGTGAAATAATATTTTTCAACAAAAAAAATGGTTATAAGTAAAAAAACAAATGATGGTCAGTCAAGAGTAGACGGCCAAATGATACATAAAATATGAAATGTAAAACAAAAAATGGTCAGAAATACACACACAAAAAAAAAACGAAAAAAGAAAAAAGTGTACTTAAAAGATGAAAGAGTATGTTTAAATAATGCAAGAGACTAAATATTAACCAACCTCCAATTGTCTTATAAAGATGGAGAAAAACTAATGAATTGCATCATTGTATGAATGTAATATTTATAGGATGAGGAAGACGTGAATGACTTAGAGAAGATGTCATGTATGACAGTTAGATTTTGGGGTAGGAAAGAATTGATTAGAGAAAAAATGCACATAAAGGATCTTTTTCATTTTTCCTTTTTTAAATAAAAAATCATTAATTTTTTTATTTTTAAATTTTTTTTAACTTAAAAATTCACAAATTTAATATGGAAAAAAACTAAATCAGTTTATTTAATTTATTTATAGAGAAACAATTTAATTATAGAGTAACAACTAAATCAATTTTCCAAATTAATTAGAACGAAACAAAATTAATCAAACAAAATAATTTAAACAGATTTGAATTGATTTTTTTTTAATTAATTTTAAGGAATGAATAATTTTATGTAGAGACTTTAGAACATGGATAAATAAATTAGAAAGTCAATAAACCGTATTTCTATATTTAATTTTAGAAAATGATCATCTTTTAGGTAATGATTTTAAAAGATGGTTTGAAGATTTTTTATTTTTTAATTCAAAAATTATGTGATACATATGAATATTTTTTTTATTTTAAAATTGGGACAATAAAAAATTAATGTTAGGCATGTGGAGGCTTTAAAAGTTTTCTAACTAAAAACTTCTTTTCACTTATATAATATATAGATTTACATATTTATATTGTAAGTGTTAGATGTGACGGAGATGATCAAAATTATTAAACTTAAACCCACATTGTCAATTTTTTTTTTTTTTTTTTTTTTTTTGAGCAATCCATATCGACAATCTAAACCACTCAAATTTTGTTAATATAATGTAATAGCCTCTTTACTAATTATTCAGGTAGCGTTTGGTAACGTTTATGCTTTTTGTTTATGTTTACAAGAATTTTATAAACTGGTTTTTGTTTATTTTTAGAAAAACATAAATTACAAACGCGTTTGGTTTGAACAAAAGGTTTAAAAAAATTTAAAAACATAAACTAAAAAATCTGTTTGTTCAGGCCTAAAATATTTTTATTTATTTTTATTATTTATGACAATGGGATCACACACATTATAATTGAAAAAAAAAATTAATTGAAAAAAAAACTAATTGAAAAAAAATTATTTAAAAAAAATTATTTGGAAAAAAATAATTTGAAATAAAATAATTGAAAATAAATTATTTGAAAAAAAAATAATTGAAAAAAAAATTATTTGAAAAGAAATAATTGAAAAAAAAATAATTTGAAAAAAAATAATTGAATAAAAAATTATTCGAAAAATAATAATTGAAAAAAAAATTATTTGAAAAACAAATAATTGAAAAAAAAAAACTAAAAATTGAAAACGTAAACTCATTTTTTGAGTTTACCTTTTTTCCTCAAATTTATAAACTGAGACAACCGTTTATAAACTAAAAAAATTATCAAACAAATTTTTATGACAATTTTTTTAATTTTTGTAAATATAAATTGAAAACTGAAAACGGAATGGTTACCAAACATTAATTTTGAATTAAATGTTTTAACATGTATCAGAGAGCTGAGTCTTGTGTACCTCTTGCATCATGTAGTATAAATAGTCATCTCTTAATACCTTTACGTTTTAGAAACCACTCAAGTTTGGTTAAAATAATGCAAAATAAATAAATAACTTATAATTGAAGTGCCGATAAATTAAGCAATGATTAAAAAAAAATAAAAATAAAAAATAAAAAAAAAATAACTATTTTTTTTCACTAGATTCTAACGCTTTGCAAATGGCTATAGCATGAAAAAGAAAAAGGGGAAAAGAAAAAGAAAAATCAAATCAAATCAAACAAACAAACAAACAAAAACGTAATTATCTCCTATTCAAATAATTGACGGGAGGATATAAAATTTGAATGGTTTATTAGGTAAAATTTATTGACACGACACGACTATCTTTGTAAAAAATTAAAAACGTAATTATCTCCTATTCAAATAATTGACGGGAGGATATAAAATTTGAGTGGTGTATTAGGTAAAATTTATTGACACGACACGACTATCTTTGTAAAAAATTAAAGGGTAAATTATAAATACATTTTTGACGTTTGTTTAAAATATAAATTGTCTTTTATAGTTTAAAAATTGCAAATATCTTCCTATTAGAATTTTTTACTTAACAGAATTAATTGAAAAAAATAAAATTTATAATTGTTCTCCTATACAATAATAAAAATATCTAAATTATTAATTAAAATAAAAGTTTAAGCCTTGTTTGGGAAGACTAAATAAGTGCACTTTTTATCTTTTTGGACAAAAAAATTGAGGTTGAAAATATGGATGTTTGGTTTAACTTTTTGACTTTTTATGGAAAAATGTGTAATAAAAAATTGTGAAAATTGGTTTTTAGAGGAAAATTTGAATTGGGAGTTTTGCAGCCTTAATTGTTGACTTTTGGTGAATAGTGTTAACTTTTTAACTTTTTGAGTAACTTTTTGGCTTTTTGGATTATTTGGGAGTACCCAAACAAGGCCTTAATATCATTAAAAACTGTTAATTAACTTGATGATTTATTAATAAAAAAACTTTTTTGTTATGAAATTAGAAACCTAAAGGGACATATTGTAATTTCTAAAATTACAAGAGTAATTTGTAATTTTAATAAATCTCAAGGGATGAGTTTGTAATTTATCCAAAATTAAATTATTCAAACACGAGTGATCATTTGATCGTATTAAACACTAGTGATCGTTTGATCGTATTACATAATGTTGTTAAAAGGAAAAATCAATAATAATAATTTTAAAATAAATTAATTATTTTTTTTAATAATATAAATATCGATACCCCCATTAAATTAATTTTGTACATATTCACAAGTCCAATTAAATTAACGAGTTCAATTATTAAATAAATTGTACGGTCCAGTCTAATTATAGGAAATAAAAAGCTAGCCTTCATTATTGTTTCAGCCCAGGTGGGCTTTGCTTCCGTGTCGGTAAATATATTGAGGTTTTTTTTTTTTTTTTTGGAACAAAATAAATATATTGAGGTTGAAACTCTAACATATTCAATAATAATTTTTAATATTATATACTTTAATTAATGAATTTAATTATTTTTAGAAGAATTTATTTTTTTTGTTAATAATCTCTATAATTGATTGTGTACGAAAAAGTTCGTAATTTCTTGCGAATTAAATAATTAAAATTTTATTGTGTGATCAATTAATTAAAATAATTAAATCTTCTGAATTTATTTATTTTTATTTTTTTTATAAAATAAATATTTTAATGTATTCATTGGAAACACCTTTTGTATATATCTCAATAGAATTATACGTTGATGCGTGGATTAAATCTGACCGTTGCTCTATATAATTGCCTATTCTCTTATTCTCCATCCACATATTATTAAAATATATGTATACAAATCAATTTTGGATAATTTTTTTTGAAGGTCTCTATTATTAAGATTTTATAAGATAAAAAAAATATGTAATATTTTTATAATAGTTGGGGTCACTCAACATTTTCACAAAAAAAAAAAAATTTGACATAGAAATTTCGTCCCGATATAGAAAAATTTTAATTTTCACAAAAGAATTTTTATCGAGAGACCTTAACTAATAAATAAAAAAACATATTGGACTTCTTCTATTACTCAAAGTTGGAGAGATATTTCATTAATTTTCTAATCAATTTTCAACTTGCAGAAAAATGCACTAAACCGATTGACGGTAACACAATTCCTGAAACTAAAAGTTGATAATTAGAAAGTATAAAATTAAGGGGTACGTGTAGGTCCTAATAAGTAGACTTATTATCTAATATGTCTTATGGAAAAAAAATTTGTCATAAAAAAGTCATTAATCGTAAGTTTTAGCGTCAATTTATAAAAATTATGACAAAAAAAAGTCACTAATTGTCAATTTTTAGTGACATATATAAAAAATTGTCACAAAAAAATTATTTTTTGCAACAATTTTACCAAGACTTATTTTCAATAAGATTTGATGAGAATTAAGTTCAACTCTTAGGACCTATGGATAGTTTACCCCAAAATAAAAGCATCTCTTTAGTTGTTTTTCAATAAATTTTTTTTTTAATTTTATCTTATATAACTTATTAATGCCTCACAAACGGTAAACATAAATCACACTATACTTTTAACAAAATGAACAAATAAAATAAAACTGTAAATAGCAAAGCTGCATCAACATGACGAATGTTAGATTGTTGATCAAACCTTAATGTTTCCAGCTTCTTTGATGGCCTCAACAAGCTTGAGCTGTAACAAAATGCTGTGAGTTGGGAAATGCAACCCCGATGTGGCACAAATGACCACGTCGACCAGTTTTAGAGCATCCACGAGGCTCTGATGATCAGAAAACGAGCCTTCAATGAGCTGAGCACCAGAGGCCTTGAAAGACAACAACATTTGGAGCTTGTTGACATCCATATCCATGTCTGGCCTTTGAAGGACAAAGGTTGTGTGCCCTTGGGCCAAGCTCTCCCTCACAATCTTGCTTCCTATGTACCCAGTCCCACCCACAACTAGAACCTTGCCCTTTCCCATTGTTAGCTCTTTGTTTTTTATTGCCTCCAAATTCGGCGAACCAAAGGCTTCATATATATAGACAGTACTGAATTGTTAGACCATCGAGATTTTATTATTTATATTATATTTTTAACAAATTTCTTAGGTGTGATCACACTATTCTCTATATAAAAAATAAAATAAAATAAAATAAAACAACATTCAAATAGTATATATTAATGTGTGTTTGGGAGGAAAACACATAACTTTTAGCATAGTGCATAAAGTGGTTGCTCCAAAACTTGAATTTCAAGATTATTATGTCAAGATTTTACCATTAAATCAATGGTCACCTCTCTCAAAAAGCTAAATACGTATAAGTGTTTTAATTATTAGATAAGCAGTGAAATGATTTTCTTTTTTTTTTTGTTCCGATTCTATATTAGATTGTTGACCATCAAAATATTAAATAGACGGTGCAATTTGAACATATGATGTATTGCCTGCTATAATATTATATTAAATTCTTGATCATCAAATTGTCAGGGCACAAGAAAAGAATATTCAATGCACTTTTAACTTATTCAATGTAATTTTTATTAAAATCAATACACCTTTTAAGATTTCATCTATTTTTAAGACACTTTTTTTTATCTATCAGTACTAAACAGTATCCCACAAACACTCTTTTAACTTTTGTCGTAAATAAATAAAGAACATAATGTATTTTCACTAATTTCAAAACGGATGAGGGGTCACTGCTGTGCGGGAAGCACAGCAGTGACTATGGTGCCTCCATTTGAGATATATTATGACTTTATTTTTATGATCTAAACCGTTCATTTTGTAGGATTTGTTGAGTACTTCATGCCTACAAAAAATCATATTAATTGGATATCAACAACTATATGATCGAATGGCATATTATTTATGTTATTTCTCAAAATAAAACTTATTATTTATTTTTTTAGTTATCGATCATGTAGTTGTTGATATCCGATTAATATGATTTTTGGTAGGCATGAAGTACTCAACAAACCCTACAAAATGAACGGTTTGGATCATAAAAATAAAATCATAATACACCTCAAATGGAGGCACCACAGTCACTGCTGTGCTTCCCGCACAGCAGTGACCCCTTATCCAAAACGGATGAGGGGTCACTGCTGTGCGGGAAGCACAGCAGTGACTGTGGTGCCTCCATTTGAGATATATTATGACTTTATTTTTATGATCTAAACCGTTCATTTTGTAGGATTTGTTGAGTACTTCATGCCTACCAAAAATCATATTAATTGGATATCAACAACTATATGATCGAATGACATATTATTTATGTTATTTCTCAAAATAAAACTTCCTTATCCTTTCAAAACATCCTTTAATTTAATTAAAATATTACTCTTATATAATGTTTACTAATAAATTTTGCATCATCATAATGTGATAGCGATGGTGATATTTTTATGATAGATAAATTACGAATATACTTCTTAAAATTTGTTTAAAATATTAATTATCTTCGATAATTTTAGAAATTACAAGTACAAATCTCTTGTTAAAAAAAATTATTTAACAAACCTAACTAAAAAAATAAAATAAAATTAACTACTCTTCTATACAACAATAAAATTATTTGAATTGAAAATTGAAATATACTTATGACATTATTAAAAATTATTAATTGACTTTATGATTTATTAATAAAATAAGTTATTTGTTATGCAATTAGAAACTTAATGGGGTGAGATCTAATTTCTAAAACCACATATAGTAACTCGTATTTTAAGTAAGGGGTTTTTATTGATAAATCCTATTTAGGAGTGTTCTAGCCTAAAAAGTTCATAAAGAAAATTTGTAACCCACTTAGTCCCATGTATTTATATCTTTATTCTATAAGGTCCTTTTTCTTGATTTATAATATTTTCTTAGACTCTTATACCCTTGTATTTAATGTTGATATGTATTAACTACACACCACTATTTAATGTTGATATACATTACACACAAAAAATAAAACATAGTTCTTTATTGATTATTGCATTATATTTTGGTAGTTCCTATACATCTAAATGTTGACTGTACATGATGACGTGAATATCCACATTAAATGACGTGAATGTGAATGTTCACATTATATGACGTGAATATTTACACTAAAACATATGAATGTGAATACAAATTTTAATGTTTATAATATTAATATCAGATGACGTGAATGTTCACACTAAAACATATAAATATGAATGTTCACAAAAATTCTGGAATATAGATATTAACATTATGAACATTAACATTTATATTCACATTCATACTGTTGGCTTTTGGCTTTTCGAAGGGTATTTTTGTAAATGCGAGCGTGCCAGCAAGGATCAATTAGTCCTTACAGAGATTATAATTGCCAACCAATTATCAGACGATTGTGTTTTAGTTCTTTCAGCCTCAATGAAGAGGACTTTTGCTGGTGGCTTGACTTAGGAGAAATTAAGAGAAACAACAGTTAATATGAAAAAACAATCAAAGTATTTCATTAAGATGAACACTTACAATAGTCCAAACTCAGCCTCGAAAAGGTTTACAGCAGCAGTCTACTCGAATTTACTTGAAACTACTCCTATGAATCGAAATGCAGTGCGGGTATCTAAAGTGCAGGTATTTAAAGAACAGGTATTTAAAGTACAGAAAACGTAAAACTGGAAAGTAAAATATGAAGTAAAGACTGGTTTGTATGATCTGAGTCTGGGGCTTTTTTCTGGGAGCTTCCCTGCTATTTATACTCGTCAAGAATGACCTTCGAACTGCACTTCAAACCGTCGAACTGCTCCTCCATGATCGCTGATCATGCTGCCTTAGAAGTAGTTCCACTACGCCATCACTTGCAGTTGAACTTCCCTCCTGTATTTGAATTCGAATATGAATAACCGTTGGAGCCATATCACCTTGTATCTCTTTACTGATCTAATGCTACTCAGATCACGTGAGAACCAATATTCATCGCCACGCGTACGATCAGGATCGAAGACTTGAATCTTCTTCCCATAATATCCTTGTTCTGCCACGTGTCGAGCTGTAACTGGCTTTTACAAAATATATAGCCAACATTACCCCCCGCACTAATATACCCAATACTTGGTGATATTAGTGGATCAAAAACTTTTCCCGCGCTTTTGGAACGTGCATGGAATGCATCTTCAGGGAATACAACCGTCACCAATTTGCATTAACTCTCGACTTGTTGATCATCCCAATACCTTTAGCATCCAAACGGACTATGGCTAAATCAATCTCTCACCCTACTGATCAAGCATACGAAGAGCCATTGAGTGATGCTGTTTCCCCTCGAAAGAATCTCCACGCATTCATTAGCCACCTTTACCCGCCCTTCTATATTCAGGTCATGGAGGCTTTTGCAAATTATCAACCTTTGGACTACGAACACATTGCCCTTAATCCTTCGGTTTACAATCTTACAGATACAAGAAGTTCTCCCTCTAAACTCCCCTTGTATTTTGAACGAACTATTCTCAAGCCTTTGCTTCAACAAATTGCAAATATGGACTTGGGAAGTTCTTCTTCACAAACCTCTGCTTGGGATGACGCTACAACTTCTTCCTCTTCTGGGGTTTCTGGATGGACAAACTGGTCAGCACCTGAGTCCTGGGACTTGACGGAACAAATCAATCACCATTTTGTTGAGTTGGCTGACCCTTTAGATTTTCCTTCTTACGCTCGAAGCTCAGTAGTCTACCCTTATGTGCCCATTGACCTTCAACGCAGTTTGGAGGAAAATCTACTTGTGGCCTGGTACACATCCTCTATACCCACAAGGATAATGCACACTGCCCGGCGTCTGGAAGAATCACAAGGGTACAGCCCTTCATTTTTGGCCAAGAAGGCGAAGATTTGCTCTTCTGACTGGCTTGACTACATTAATGCTTTTGTTCCTTCCGCTCCCATGCCATCTCCTATAACAGAAGCATCCACTTCTTCTTCTCCATCTTCTGAAGTTGAAGCATCCATACCTTCTCCATCTTCTGAAGCAGAATCATCTACTCCTTCTCCTACTCCCACTCTTTCCTGGACAGAGAAACTAAGGCTTGCCTTTCCCATGGATAAAATCTTTCCACCTTACAAACCTCCATCATCCCCAACTTCAGCTGAGCGGGAACAAGCTCAACTTCTGCTTGCGGCTTTCTCTCATTTGCCCTTCAATGTTCTTAAGGATGACATCCCTCTCAAGAACTTTCGATGGGCTTGTGATATTCTGACTAGGGGTCATGTCCTTAATCCCATTGCCCAAGCAGAACTTCACATGTTCCTGGACCAACTTCCGGTGCTCCTCCACTGGCATCAGAATTCCAAGGTCACCATCCAATCTTTGGACCAACTTTCGTCTCTCCGAATTCATGCTCAGTACGAAGCAGAGAACTTCATCGAAGAGTTCGATGACTTCAAAAATAAAGATTCTGTGTATTAGGATGATTTGGTTATAGATGAATTGGAACAAAAATTGAGGGAAGAGGCTTTCGAAATAAAGGCTGAGGAGCTCTACTATGAAGTGCGAGCACATCAACTTATGCAGCCAACATTAGAAGAAATAGAAGATATAATAAAGAAAGAACAGAAATTTATTGATCACTATTGGATCAAATTTCATGATCTTATCATTTACTCTATTCCTTACTTTTATGAGCTTGAATTTGTACCCAAATAGGGTTACTTAATGTAACTGTCTTGGCTTTAATACAAACAACATTCTTCTGTATTTGACATTGTTTGACTCTGTTTCCTTTTGCCTTTAAAAGCCAACTCATAGCTTCGAATTAAACAATCTCATCCTTCGAACCTGGACCCAATTGTTTTTAATGCAACACTAAAAGGAACCAACATGTCCTTTCCAATCTATGGAGTAAAATTGACAATTCTGGCTGACATCATCTAGAATTAGTGCTTCGAATACAATCTTATCCTTCGAATATAGACCCAATCAATTTCCAATAAGGATGTTGGGATGAATCCTTCAACTTATGGATCATGATCGCCAACTTTTGTTAATTCTTGTTCAGAATGGGTGCTTCGAATCTAACAACCCTTTCTCTTAAAGCCTGTTTTAATCATAACCAAAAATATAGTCATGGTTAATACTGACTAGTCTTGCAACAGTCCATACTTTCAACAATATGGAAATTGCCCTTGGGATATACTGTTTTAACCGAACAAACAATTCTTTGTTTATATGTAAACCAACTATTGGTTTGGATGTTTCGAACAGTACTTTTCCTCTTTAAATTTTGCTTCGAAGGCCGTTACTTTGATTAATAACCTCCAAACAGGTCTTTAAACCCTTTGAAGTAGACCAATGTTCGAGCATTCTAGCATCTTTAAGCATATAGTATGCTTTGAAGCCGGCTTCTATATTTCGAAGCCGTCGTTGTTTGATTTTTTGGCGCCAAAATCTCATTTCGAAGCCAAATATCTTGCTTCGAAGCTGGCGTTAACATCCGGAATGTGCTTTTTCCCTCCAAAACTATCAATATTAGAAGAGACTCCTCGTATTCGTACTTTTAGTACTTAACGACTTACGCAATATATTTTCCGGACACAAAGCTTCTAAAACCCTTTTGTTTCGTGCTCTGAAATCACTTGCCTTTTAACGCACAAACCCTCATATCTCTCACTTCTCTTTACTTCCCCCTTTCCTTTTCGCAAAAACGTACCATCAATGGCTTCTTCTTCGCCAGAAGTGCCAATCATAGAGCGTGTGAGCTCATCCGTAGCCTCGAAAAGACTCATCGACGTGGAATGTGAGAAGTACAAGGCTGGGAGGAAAAGCGCCATTGACGGGCGTATCTTTGTCCCTCGTCGCCATGAGCAGCAAGACTACGTACTCGGGCCAATATTCAAGGAGGTCCCTACTGAGCTCCCAGCTCTATATCCTCGTCTGGAAAACCAATGTCTCCTTTATGAAGGCGGTCTCGATTGGAGGAACTGGAGAATCAATCGCCCCCACCGATGTTGGCCCACAACAAGACCGGAGTGGCAAGAATGGTATGATCGGGTCATCCCTGCGAGGACACTGGACCTTCAAGAACTCTGCCTTCTCGATGCTCTCCGACTATCTAGGGTAACTATTTCGGAGGACCCTTTCTTAATACCTGCTGCTTTATGTTTCTGGAACCCTATCTTCAATTTCTTTCAATTTAGATGTGGGATGATGGCTCCTACTGTTCTTGACATTTGCCATCTACTAGGAGTATCTCCTATTGGTACCCTCATTACACCAGATTTCCCTGATCTAACAGTCTCTTTTTCCCTCCCCTCTCTTAACTTATCTTACAGCGACTTTGTTAGAGCTGAGAATAAAAAAGAGGGCCCAGTAACTGATAGAGAATTTTTTTCCTTTTTGTTATACTGGCTTTGCAAATTTCTTTTCTGCACTTCCTCTCAAAGAATCATGCCTGAATTTGCTCCTCTTGCCAAAGCCTTTGTTTTGCAAAAAAGGGTAGCCTTAGCCCCATATATTCTAGGTCATGTATACAGAGTTTGCTCCCTCTTTTGCGAGAAACCCTTAGATGCTAATCAAGGGGGGCCATTCTGGATCCTTCAGCTTTGGCTTTTCGCTTATTTTACTGAATTACAATCAAAATGCCTAGAATTTTCTGGGTTACACTCTCTTACCCATGGCATAAGACTGGCCAATGCTTCCCTTTATCCCTCTACTTTTGCCTTTTATTTCTCTTTCTTCCATCAACTACCAGCTGCCCTTCCTTTTCACCGTTTCCGTCCCTTCGAGACCAACACAGGTCCAACTTGGTTGAATCACTTCTTGAGTGACAGGCTCTGTGCTTCGCCTATTCACAAGGACATATGGGCCTCTCTCCTGCTTCCTAGGGAACTGTTTATCGGGACCACGAACCCCAGAGCTTATAAATGTATAGCAGAGCCTTATTGTCCTGCTCAATTTGCTAGACAATTTGGTTTCACCCAAGGGGTCCCAATACCTCTCTGCAGCAACACCAATCTGAGCCTTACCAGGAGAGATCTGAAGGTTAGGAAGTCAAGGCTGGAGGAGGCAACCTTCAAATTCTTAGATGATTTGGCTAATTTTGAGTACACCCCTTTCATTCCTGAAGGTACCGTATTGAAGAGATACCAAAATTGGTGGGAAAATAATATGGAAATCTATTTAGCCATTTCACCTCAAAACCTACTAGAGGTGTTAAATGTGGCCAAGCCCAAGGGAGCTGAAACTGTCCCTTCCTCCACTGTGCCTCCTACAACCCCAGTCCATTCCTGCTACATCAACTCCTTCGAAAGCCACTCGGGCTGCTTCAAAGAAAGGTATATGCCTTTGTTTTCTTTCTTTAGACCATCTCTATGATGCTGGTCATCTTATTTTTGATTCTTCTTCTGTGAAGGTGATCAACAGCAAAAGAAGAGGAAACTGCTCGAGCCTGAAAAGAAAATAACTGAGGTGCAAGAAGAAGAAAAAGTGGAAGAAGAAGATCAAGAGCACGAGTCACCCTTGATAAGGAGGACAAGAGTGACTGATTTGGTTCAAGAGGAGACAGCTGCTAAGGAGGTAGAGGAGGAGCTTATCTTCAGGGAATCTGAATCTCAGACTGAAACAGCTGAGCAGACAATTGAGGAGCAAACAATGCCAATTCACAGAAAGAAGAGAAGAAAGATTACTGTCTCTCCCTCCGATTTTGCTGAGGACTCTGATTCCGAGACAATTGCCCAAGCAATAGAAAAAAGAAGGAAAGTGACTTCAACTACGACCTTGGTTGAAGATCCCATTCATGAGGCGCTGCCAAGGCCGTAGACCAAGAACATTCCAAGGCCATAATTGTCTTTGAAAGGGCTGAGAAGAGACGGCAGCAACAAATTTTAAGAGAAGAAGCTGCTGCTGATGATGTGTTACAAAGAGAAATAGTAAGAAGGCAACAGGCTGCCAAACATTACTCCATTCGCAGCTCTCCCATTAGTACTAATACCACTGGATCAAGTAATTTCTTTCACACTTCCGTTGTTTTTCCCTTGTCAACTTTTAATACTGAATTTTGACAGTCCCTTGTATTTCTTCCTCTTGCAGCAACAGCTACTGCATTCATCTTTCCAGCGAGGCCTCCCTCAATTTCAGTTGAAGTTGACCAGATGCAACATGTGAAAACCATCCAAATCATGCTCCCACTCTCCAAGCCGATATTCGATACACCTTCTTTGAGTCCAAGCATCCCTGCGTCTCTTTTTCTTGGCTTAGAGCCATATCTCCCTTTTTTGACCTTTAATCTGCCTCAGTCTACTTCTTCTTCGAGCCTTGCTCTTCCTCCTTCCTTCACAGAAATTCCAAGTGCTACTTCATCTCTGATGGCAGTTGATTCCTTTACAGATGATGCTGGTAGTCTTCCAATTTATAGCTCCTCACCTTTGCCTACTTCTAGTCCCCCTTCTCTTGACTCGTTGGTGGCCAAGACCATAGAGGCTGCCAAAGATACTCCTTTCACTTCTCCTATCCCCATGCAATCCTTTGGGCCTTTCACTACAACACTCTCTACACCCTTCATGTCTATGGACGAGGTAGACATCTTTGAAGCCAGGCTGGCTAGTTTCTTCGACATACCCTTTACCTCTCCATCATTCAATGTTGAAGCTGAACCATTAGTCCTGGCTGACTCCTTGCTTGAGATTTTTGAGAGTTCTTCCTTCAATAGCAAGCCTTTTACACCTTTGATAGACATGGACACATGCCTAGAACTGCTAATTTCTTTCTCAAGAATTCCCTTCGAGGCTCTGCAAAGGCCAATAATCAAAAATGGGTTTCTTCAATGCTGCAAAATTGCTGAGCAATCCGGCATGAATGCTTCAAGTCATCTATCTCAGGTAGCAGCTACTGTTGACTTCTATCTCGACATTTGTCATGCTGCTAAGGCTACGGATGAAAAGCTGGTTAGGGACCAGAGTTTTGTCTCTCAAGTGCACACTGAAGTATCAACTCTGAAAGAACAACACTCTTTTGCCTCCCACTTTCGAGTCCAACTGCTGGAGAAGAAAGCTCAGCTTGAAGAGGAATTAGCTGCAGTAAACCAAGCTTTGGTTCGAACTGATACCAAATTACACATCACCAACCAAGGGCTGGCTGATCGAAAAAAGGACATGGCTGCAGCTATTCAACTGTTTCCATTACTTAGTAATAGGAAATCTACTGTCCAAAAACAATTAAGACATTGTAATGACTTCTGGGCCAATTTGTGGCACAATGTACTCAATTCCTTATAAAAGAACAAATTTTGTCTATCATTTGAGCAGTCTTATGTTTTTTTGTATTTAACGTTTATGTTATCCCTTGTGTTTCCCAAATGGTTGGAAAATAAGGCTTTAAATATCTGCCATTAATCTTTTTGGGATGTACATAACCATTCAAATTTCTTAAATGGTATGCTCCAAAAGGCAGAACTCTATGAATTTGGTATGGTCCCTCCCAGTTAGGTGACCACTTGCCAAATTTGTGACTTTTAATTCCTATTGGGAGTATTATTTTCCATACCAAATCACCTTCATCGAAACCAATGTGCTTGACTTTTTTATTATAATTCTTGGCTGCTTTCTTCTTTTGAAAAGAATGCTGTTTAATGCCAAAATTCTGGCTTCATCGATGCCTTCTAATTCCAAGCACATACTTTGATGATACTGCTCAGGGTCTAACAGGTCTTGGCATTTTACCCTCAAAGATTTAACATTAATCTCCACAGGTAAAACTGCATCATGCCCATATACTAAGGCATAAGGAGTGACTCCTGTGCTTGATCTTGGGGAGGTTCTGTAAGCCCATAACACATCTAACAATAGGTTATGCCAATCCGTAGGATTGTCCTCCACAACCTTTTGTATTCCTTTTTTCAAGGACTTATTAGATGATTCAGCTTGACCATTGGCTTGTGCATAATAGGGTGTGGAATTAATAAGGCTAATTCCAAATTCTGCTACAAAAGACCTCACCATTTTTTCCATCGAACACAGTTCCATTATCCACTGTTATGGTTTGTGGGATGCCAAATCTATGAATCAAGTCTTTAATGAACCCAATGACTTCTGTTTGGTCTACAGCCTTGTAGGGCTTAGCTTCGACCCACTTAGTGAAGTAGTCAGTGGCCACTAGAATGAAACAATGATGCTTCGAAGAAGGTGGGTGTATTTTTCCCATCATATCCATGGCCCATCCTCTAAATGGCCAAGGTTTCACTACTGTATGCAGATCAGTTATGGGCACATGCCTTATTGTGCCATGCTTTTGGCATGCCTGGCAACCCTTTGCATATTCTATGCAGTCTTTAAGGATAGTTGGCCAATAGTAGGAATGTCTTCGAAGCAACCATCTCATCTTCACACCAGGTTGATGAGCACCACAGATGCCTTCATGAACCTCAGCCATGACTGTTAATGCTTCTTTCGGGCCTAAACATTCTAGCAATAAGCCATCTCCTCCTCTCTTGTAAAGAGCATTACCATACATCATGTATTGCATAGACTGCAATTTAACTTTTCTGCTGGCCTTCGAAGATGGACCAGCCAAGTACTGCATTATTGGATGCCTCCAATCCTGTTCTTGTAAGTCATTATGATTGACTTCCAAAACTGTATTCCTTTTATTCAAAGGTTGTATTAATCTTTGATATGTTGTTTGGCTTATGTCCCTTTGGGTATTATCCCTTCTCTTGAAGTTCGAAGCTTTCTGAGCCACATCATTAGCTCTATTGTTCAAGAATCTTGGAACATGGGTTACATTTGCTACTTGAAACTGAGAAAGCAGATGTAATACAACAACATAATACGGCAAAATACTTATGCTTTGACACTTGAAAATCCCTTTCACTTGGTTAACCACCAATTGAGAGTCCCCAAATATGTCAACTGCATGTACTTGTAATCCAATAAGGATTTCTAGCCCCACTATTAAGGCTTCGTATTCAGCCTGGTTATTGGAACAGGTGGCTTCATCTACTCTGAAACCATGCGTGGTCTCTACTCCTTGTGGAGATTTAATCACAATACCAATTCCAATTAAACCGTTGGCTTTCGATCCATCGAACCACATCTGCCATGGCTCAACACTGGCCATGCCAAGTTCCATCACTTCTTGGCTCTCTGTTTGAGATGGATGGTCTGCCAGAAAATTGGCTAAGACTTGCCCTTTTACTGCCCTTTGAGGGACATATTCTAAATGAAATTCTGATAAGGCTAGTATCCACTTGCCAATTCTTCCCCTCAACATAGGTCTAGATAACATGTACTTAACCAAATCTATGGTTGCAATCACCAAGACAGTTGTAGGTAAAAGATAATATCTTAATTTCATTGCAGCAAAATACAAAGCAAGGCACAGCTTTTCAACAGCTGAATATTTACATTCACAAGAATTTAAAAACCTACTAAGGTAATAAACAGCTTGTTCCTTGCCTTCCTCATTGTCTTGGGCCAAGAAAGCTCCCAATGAATCTTCTGCTGCAGCTATGTACAACTTCAAGGGCTTGTTCCCCTTTGGTGGCATCAGCACTGGAGGGTTGGCCAAGTAGGCTTTGATACCTTCGAAAGCAGTTTGATGCTCTGCTGTCCACACAAATTCTTCTTCATCTTTCAGCCTTAACAAGGAAGAAAATGCTTTAGTTTTCCCTGCAGTGTTAGAAATAAACCTTCTAAGAAAGTTAACCTGCCCAAGGAACCTTTGTAATTCTTTCTTACTTGATGGAGGCCTAGCTTCGATGATAGCTTTGGCTTTGTTCTGATCAATCTGTATTCCTTTCTTGTGCACTACATAACCCAAGAAATTTCCAGATGATACACCAAAAGCACATTTGAGAGGATTGAGTTTCAGCTTGAACTCCTCATTCTTTCAAAAGCTGTTTCTAACTGAAACAGATGTTCCTTCATAGACTGGGATTTCACTACAATGTCATCAATATAACACTCTAGATACCCTCCAATGAGATCATGAAAGATAGTGTTCATAGCCCTCTGATATGTAGCCCCAGCATTCTTAAGGCCAAATGGCATTTTAACCCATTCGAAGGTGCCAATATTTCCAGGACATCTGAATGCTGTCTTATGGATATCCTCCTCTGCAATGCAGATTTGGTTATAACCAGAATGCCCATCCATCATTGACAAAACTTGGTGTCCTGTTGAACTGTCTACCAGTAGGTCCACTATAGGTATAGGATATTCATCTTTGGGAGTTGCTAGATTTAAGTTTCTGAAATCGATGCATACCCTCATTTTACCATTCTTCTTAACTACAGGCACAATATTGGATAGCCATTCAACATACCTGGCTGTCCTAATAAAGCATGCCTTGAGTAGTCTAAGAATCTCCTCTTTGACCTTCTGAATTACTTCTGGACTCATTCTTCTTGGTTTCTACTTGTGTGGCTTGAAATTAGGCTTCATAGGGAGCCTATGTTCCACTAATGACCTATCCAATCCTGGTAGTTCATTGTAGGACCATGCAAAGCAATCTTTGTATTTCTTCAGAACAACCAACAACTGGTCTCTGTCCAGAACATTCAAGCAAGCACTTATATAAGTGGGCTGTTGTATAGAACCTTCCCCTAAATTTACTTCTTCTAAGGGGTCTTGTGTCTGAGAACTTATTGAAGCTTCTTCTTTAGTTTCTTCCACCTTCGAAGCAATCTTCTTATCTTGTTCTGCTTCTAGGTTCTTTAGTTCAACATCTTTACCCTCCTCCTCATAGACAAAATCTATCCATAAGGCATCCTCCTCCTGTATCTCTTGGACCTTTGTCTCAATGTCCAATGCACAGTATCTACCAAGGGTCAAAATTCTGACTTGTGGCTGCTTTTGTTTACAACCAATTATCATGGCTTCTCTTTCTTGCTCC